>JAAWXA010000007.1:240414-255348 GCA_038090715.1 Florisuga fusca
CCACCCCAAGGCAGTAGAGGCCAAGGCACCCCAAAGGCCAGCCAAGGTGCTGGGTGGCTTCCAGCACAGGGCTGATGGCTCCAGGGATGGGCTCTGGGCTGGGATGGAAATTCCCAGAGCTTCAGCCTCCACAAGATGGCAACTCCCTCCCGTGTCACCGTCACAGGGTGGTTTTTCAAGAGGAGGTTTATGGTGCCACCTGCTTGGATCACACTCTCCCTGGGAATGGTCAGCACTAAATGGGAAGCCAAGCTCTGCTCAGGGACACCACCACCTTTCACCACATCCTGCTGCTCCTCATCCGTGTCTCCCAGCTCCTCATTCATCCCAAGCCACTTGCTGCATCATTTCACCTCCAGGAGCCAGGACCCTTCCCAAGGGACTGGAGTGACCCTGGGATGCTGCAGGACAGAGGGGACCAGATGAGGAGAGGCTGAGGGGAGCTGAGGGTTCATCCTGGAGAAGAGGAGGCTGAGGGAATCTCATCCATGCTTCCAAACACCCAAAGGGCCAGGGGTCAGGCCCAGACTCTTCCCAGTGGTGTCCAGTGACAGGACAGGGGGCCATGGGCACAACCTGGAACACAGGAGGCTCAACCTAAAGATAAGGAGGAACTTCCTTACCGAGAGGGTCCAGAGCCATGGCACAGCTGCCCAGAGAGGTGCTGGAGTCTCCTTCTCTGGAGCCTTTCCAACCCCCCTGGATGTGTCTGTGTGTCCTGCCCTGGGGGATCCTGCTGGGACAGGGGGTTGGGCTGGGGGATCTCCAGAGCTCCCTTCCAGCCCTGAACATTCTGTGATTCTATGAAATCAGGTGGTCCTGAGTGCTGCCCATGCTGGTTCCTCTCACAGAATCACAGCATGGTTGGGAAGGGCCCTCTGGAGCTGCTCAGCCCAGAGCAGGTGGCACAGGATGGTGTCCAGGGGGGTTGGGAATGTCTCCAGAGAAGGAGACTCCAGCAGCTCTCTGGGCAGCCTGTCCCAGGGCTCTGCCAGCCTCAAAGTCAAGAGGTTCCTCCTCATCTGCAGCTGGAACTTCCCATGGTCAGGTTTTGCCCTTCACCTCTTTCTGTCCTGGCATTCTCTGCAATGGAGATGTTCAGACTCCATCCTGATCTCATCTGGCAGAGGAAGCAATGTGCCACCTGGAGCCAAGGTTCTGATCCAAACAGGATATTTCTGTGCCCTGATCTTCCATCTGGGTGGCTTTTCTTCTGTGCTGGGGGGGTTCCAGCCACTTATTTTCTCCAGGCAAAGCATCATCAGTTGATGGCTGATCACTGAGTAACCAGAAGATCTCTTGACCTCTGGATTTATCATGTCATTCATTTGCTTTTAAATTGTGGGGCTGGGACAAATCTGCCTGTGATGGAACCTCTGAGTCACTGCTGAGCAAAGCCACTGCCTGGGGTGTCCTCCATCTTCTGCTGTTCCTTATCTTCTTCCACCACCCCAGATGGAACAGGATGAGATGATCTCTGGAGACCCTTCCAGCTCTGATAATTCTGTGACAGGGTTCCCATCAACGTGTGTGCTGCTGAGAAAAGGGAACAAATCTTTGTTGTCTTGGCCTTGGAGATTTCATCTGATAACAGCACAGTCTCACAGAGCAGTTTGGGTGGCAGGGAGCTGGGAGCTCCTCTCCTCAACCCCCTGCCATGCCCAGGGACACCTCTCATNGTGCTTTCTGGGCAGAGTGGGGCTGTGGCTCGCTCTGCTGGCTGTGTCACACTGACCTCCTTCATGGCTCTTTTCTCCTAGAATTTAACCATTTTTTAGCTGCCTAGGACAGTAATATTCCTCTGGTTTGTCCCCTGATGTTTCTGCAGTAACCACAGTGCTTTTATTACTCATTTGGGTGCTGACAGCTCCTGTGTGTCTCCAGTTTGGTGGCTTCTCCCATCCAGGTTCTGCTCTCTCCAGTGTGTGTTTTGCAATCATGGTTTTTAAAGCAAATATTTTTTTTTCAGTAGAACTAGGGAGCTGGAAAAGCCTCTTCTGTTGCTGGAAGATGTGTCAGTCTGTAATTAACTGAAATGAAGAGTTCTGTTCCTGCAGGCAGTTAATGGCACTTGAGGTGATTCCCCACCTTGGGCCCAAACCACCCCGAGCTGCTCTTGGCTTCAGCTTCAGATTTAGGTTCTGCTCTCTGTCTTTTCAACACCTGAACAGTTTCCCTGGAGGGGCTTGAAAGTTCAGAGCCATCTCCTTGAAAATTGAATTCTTGTTCTGAGGAGACTTTTCCAACATGTGGCATTCCCATCAAAGCATCTCCAGCCCTTGTAGGGGATGCTGGAGCTGCTGGTCTGACTGGGAGGACACTGGTGAGGAGCAGGGTCAAGAGCATCTCTTCCATTTCTGATTTCTCAGAAGGGTTTGGGTTGGAGGGGAACTTAAAGCTCATTTAGTTCCAACCCTCCTGCCACAGCCTGGGACATCCCCAACCACACCAGATCCAGAGTCATTGATCCAGCAGGAGAGGTGAGGGACATCCTGCTGGAGAGCAGCTCCATGGAGAAAGCCCTTGGAGTCCAGGGGAGAGGAAATTCCCCAGGGGTCAGCAATGTGTCCTGGGGGCCAAGAGGCCAGTGGTGTCCTGGGGGCATCAGGAAAAGTGTGTCCAGCAGATCCAGGGAGGTTCTCCTCCCCCTCTGCTCTGCTCTGCTCTGCTCTGCTCTGCTCTGCCCTGGGGAGACCAGCCCTGGAATCCTGGCTCCAGTTTGGGGCTCCCCAGTTGAGGAGAGCCAGAGATCTACCTGTCTCTTATACNGGTTGGAGCAGGGGATCCTGGAGGTCCCTTCCCACCTCACCTCCTGGGATTCTGAGGTTCTGAAGGTTGGATGGGGTTGGAGCCCCCTGGGCTGGGGAGGGGTCCCTGGTGTCTCATGGCAGGGGGGGCACTGGGTGATCTTTAAAGCCCTTTGCCACCCAAACCAGGTTGTGACTCAGCCATAACTCATCTGTCCCACCAGCAGAGCTGGCACCCCAGGGGCAGGATGCTCACCTGGGAGGTGGAACCCTAAAGACAGAAGATAAAATCACCAGGGCCTGGGGGTGGCCCAGGAGAGCTGCCCAGCAGACCTGAGGGACAGTGCTGCCTCTCCCCTGATGGCAGAGGAGGTTCTTTCCCCCCCAGGGTGGGAAGGGACCTTTCTCCAAAAGCTGAGCAGCCATCCAAGCCCTTCCTCCCCTCACCTCCACAATCTCCACCCCCTGATCCATCACCCAACACTCTGCAGGAGAGTTCAGTCACTCCTTGCAAACACTGGCTCCAAAATCTGACACTAAAGAAACAAAGAAGGAGACTCCTGGCCCTGTTCCCCGTCCCGGATGGATCATCACAACATCCTCTTCCTGAGGAGCAGCTCCTGGCAAGTGGCTGCAGATCCCTCGTTTCGAATCCTTTGGGTGCTGGGAGGAGCTGGCTGGGATGACCTGTTCAGGTGGTTTTGTTTTGCCACCCTCCCACACCTCGTCCAGCTTTTAGCTCCTCCAGGGTTTTCTCCACCACCACCTCCTGCTCCCCGTGGCCCCTGTCAGGCTGGGACCCAAAGGGAAAGTGAGAAGTGACAGAAAAACCACCCCCCAGCCCCACCTCCAGCTGCTTCATTCCCCTTCTCTGCTGGTCCTTCCCAGCTCCACCACCCAACCCTCAGCCACCACCATCCCTCCTCTGCAGCACCTTCTGCTCCGGATGAGGGAACTCCAAGGAATCCTCAGCCTGGAGACTTTGGGCTTCCCAGAACTTTTCTTCATGAGACAAAGCATCAGTGGCCTCATTCTTGGGAGGAAACGGATGGGCAGTAAAGGCTGAACTGGGCCAAGTTGGCTTTTTTCTGCAGTTCTCCAAGGAGAAGAGAAATCTCCAGACCACGGGAAGGATTTGGTTGCTTTGAGCAAGGAATTGGCCTCATCCCACCAAGTGAGGCTGGAGCCAGGACCCCCACCTCCCTCACTGCTCCACAGTGATCCAGAGAATGGTTAATACAGACCAAATGAATCTGGAACTGAACAATTCTACCCAGTGGTTGGAGACTCCGACACTGAGAAAGCTCCTGAGATATTTCAGATCACAGTGCAGAGAACAGAGAGGCTGCAGGATGAAACCCTGCACTTTGCAACCAGACTTCGGGACAAGCACAGATCCAGGTTGGGTGGAGAAAGGATGGAGAGCCCTGAGGAGGAGGACTTGGGGGTGCTGGGTGAGGAGGAGCTCAACATGAACCATCTGAGACAGACATCATGTGTCCTGGGCTGTGTCACCACCAGTGTCACCAGCAGTGTCACCATCAGTGTGAGCAGCAGGGCCAGGGAGGGGATTGTCCTGAACCCCCCTGGGGTAAAGCTGTGTCCAGCTCGGGGGTCCCCAGCAGCAGGAGGACACGGAGCTGTTGGAGCCAGTCCAGAGGAGGGAATGGAGATGCTGGGAGGGCTGGAGAAGGGAGAAAAAGAGAAAGGAAGGGAAAAAGGAGAAAGAGAAAAGGAGAAAGAAAAAGAGAAAGACAAAAAGAAGGTTGTGGGGAGCCCTTGGAGCAGGTTCCAGGTCCTGAAGGGGCTCCAGGAAAGCTGGGGAGGGACTTGGGACAAGGGCCTGGAGGGAGGTGACAAGGAGAGATGGTTTCCAAGTGGAAGAGGGGAGCTGGAGAGGAGATGGGAGGGAGAAGTGAGGGTGGGGAGAGCCTGGGAGAGGTTTCCTGGAGAAGCTGTGGATGGTGGGAATGTTGGAGTTGAGGTTGGATGGGGTTGGAGCCCCCTGGGCTGGGGAGGGGTCCCTGCCCATGGCAGGAGGATGATCCTGAAGGTCCCTCCAGCCCAAAGCAGTCTGGCAGTGGATGGTTGGTCAGCATGAGGACTGTACTTGTCCATCTCTGTTGAAAAGCCATGGAGAAGACCCTCTGCAGGACAAATCCATCTTCTCCCAGGTCAGGAGTGACTTTCCAAGGCAGAATAGTGGGCAGGGCTGCCAGCAGTGACTGCAGAGCTGTCCTGGCCTCAAACACCCCTTCTGGAAGAGCTCCTGGTTCCATGCACAGGGCACCAGGCAGCAGGGAGCTGGGCAGGAGCTCCAGGAGGACGTGAGCTCTGCACCCCTGTCCTGCACTCAACTCCCCAAAGACCTTCTTCAAGGAGCAAAAAAAAAAAAGCCATTTTTTCATGTTCAACACCCAACTTCCACCTCTGCCTGCCCAAGGAGGACAGGACCTGTCTCTCCCACCACAGTTGTCCCTCTGTCCCCCCACCAAGGGTTCTGCTGTCACCCTTCAAGATGCCACCCAGCCAAGGCAACCCAAAAGAATCTTTCTCCTCTCCATTTTTTTCTTCCTGCTTCATTTTTTTCTTCTCGTTTCTCAACTCCACCCACCAGGAACCTGGTGCTGTTCCAGCTCTTCAGCCTCTGCAGCTCACACCACGGGGGACAGGAGCCAACCCCAGGGCCCACGGGGGGGCTGTGGGGTGGAGGTTGTTACAGCCCAGGCTCTTGGATTGTTTTTCCTCGGGTTTTATTGCCACTTAAATCACACCCCGTGTCTCTCTCCTGGCACAGACTGTTCTCCTCCATCACTTCTGTCTTCTTCTGCTCCACTGCTCCTGCTCCACCTCACCCCTTCCTGCCAGCACCCGCCGGGCGGGCAACGGCAGAGGGAAAAAAATGCACACCCAGAAAAACCCCCCAGAGCCCTTGTCTTTGGAAGGAAAGAAGGGATGGAACAGGATTCTACATCAGTTGGATCAAAGTCCTCTCAGATCCACAGTGCTGGGTTCATGTTTTGAAGCCCAGAACCCCCCAGGTCCTGGGGGCACCAGCAGAAGCCCAGAGAGAGGTGGATGGAGGGGATTCTCCCCCTCTGCTCTGCTCTGCTGAGACCCCACCTGGAGTCCTGTGTCCAGTCCTGGAGTCCCCAGCATCAGGAGGACACAGAGCTCCTGGNTTGGGAATGGTGGTGGGGATGGGGATGGGGATGGGGAAGGGTTCATCCAGCTCCAGCCTGGCTGCAGTCTGTGCCTGAGGCATCTCCTGCTTCCCCTGGCATTTCCTTAATGGATCCTCCCTGCTCCTGGTGGACACCAAAGGGATCCTGATCCTCTGTGCTCGGGTGCAGCAGTAATGGCTTTAGGGCTGCAGGAGCCAAATGGAGCCTTCTCTGGGTTAATAACCCCTGAGGTGCTGGCTCTGGGGTTGTTGTTTGGAAAACTGCCTCTTCCTTCTGCTTTAATTCCCTTCAGACTGTGTCCTGCCCCTCGCAGGAGCCTGGCCAGTGCTTGGGCAGCAAGGTGTTGGGAAAGCTGAGGCCTTGGGAAGCAGCAGGGTGGCTGAAGTGGGGAGTAGAGAATTAAGGGGGGGGAAGGTGAGGAACCCAAATGTGGAATCCCAGGAGGTGAGGTGGGAAGGGACCTCCAGGATCCCCTGCTCCAACCCTCCTCATGTCACTGCTGATCTGAGATGTCCCACACCCCCTCCAGCTGAGGCTTCAAACTTTCCAGAGTGGGGGAATCCCCCCCTTCCCCTGGGAGACCATTCCAGGGTCTGACTGTCCTCAGGGAACAGTTTTCCTCCTGTGTCCAATGGGAATCTCCCCAGGAGCACCTTGTGCCCATTGCCCCTTGTCCTGTCCATGGGGCTCCTTGGGAACAGGGACTGCAGCTGCTTTGGAGCCCCAGCCAGGCCTGTTCCATGGGGAGAAGGTCTCCCCTCAGCCTGCTCTGCTCTGCTGAGACCCCACCTGGAGTCCTGTGTCCAGTCCTGGAGTCCCCAGCATCAGGAGGACACAGAGCTCCTGGAAGGTGTCCAGAGGAGCCACTGGAATGCTCAGAGGGCTGAGCACCTCCCTGGGAAGTCAGGCTGAGGGATTGGGGGTGTTCAGCCTGGAGAAGAGGAGGCTCCCAGGTGAGCTCAGAGCAACCTCCCAATATCTGAAGGGGCTACAAGAAAGCTGGGGGAGGGCTTTGGACACGGGGGGGTAGGGAGAGGAGAAGGGGAATGGGTTAAAACTTGGAGAGGGGAGATTGAGGTTGGAGATGGGGGAGAAATTCTGGAATTGGAGGGTGGGGAGAGCCTGTCCCAGGCTGCCCAAGGAAGCTGTGGCTGCCCCATCCCTGGCAGTGTCTCAGCCCAGGCTGGATGGGGTTGGGGAGGGGTCCCTGGAACTGGATGGGCTTGAAGGTCCCTTCCAGCCCAAACCATTCCATGAGTCTCTGACTCTCAGGGCTGAACAGATTCGGGTTTCTCAGCCCCCATTTCAGTTTAACTGAGTCAGTGGAACAGCAGATGAGCTGAGGAAAAAGAAAAATCAATCAGCATTTTCTGCTCTCTTCCCTGTTGATTTTTTTTCTTTAAACTTACCCAACACTGCTGGGACTCTGACCATGAGCACTCTGACCAGGATTGCACCACTGCAGCTGCCAGGACCTCTCTTCTCCCAGGACTTCCCAGCTTGCCTTTAAAAACTCTTTTATCACTGCAAAACAGCCTGGGAGACTTTTTTTTAACTTCAGGGAAGGTGCAGGGGTGGGTTTTGATAGCTTGGAAATTGCTGCTGGTCCAGAAAGCTCTGATGGACAACGTGGTCTCCAGGCCAGGCTGGGGACCTCCCCAGGGAGCTGCAGCAGGGGGGTTTGGTGCTTGGGTTTTGGTGTTTTGATTCTCAGGCAAAGGGTGAGGTTTGAAAAGCTGCTGAGCTGATCAAATAACTCAGTAAAGAGTTCCCTGGGGTCTGGCAGAGCCTTTTCCCAGCAGAAAACCCCTGAGGCTGTGGAGGGGGTGGTGGGTCTGAGGGCAGGGGCAGCCCTGGCTCTGGGTGCTCGGGGTGGGTACCATGAGCAGGGAAAGGAGAGGATCAGAATCAGACCCAGAATCAGACTCAGAGGTTGGGAAGGGCCCTCTGGAGCTGCTCAGCCCAGAGCAGGTGGCACAGGATGGTGTCCAGGGGGGTTGGGAATGTCTCCAGAGAAGGAGACTCCAGCAGCTCTCTGGGCAGCCTGTCCCAGGGCTCTGCCAGCCTCAAAGTCAAGAGGTTCCTCCTCATCTGCAGCTGGAACATCCCATGGTCAGGTTTGCTGCTCCTCCTGTCCCTGGGCAGTTCCTCCTGCAGGGAGGTGCTGGTGGGATGCTCTCCAGAGGTGGTGGTGGTGCTGGGCAGAGCAGTGCCAGCTCAGGGGGGCTCTCAGACTCCCAGGAAGGCCCCAGAACAATCAGCCCCGTGGTTTTGGTGCTGCTCGTAGGCCTCATCCTGTTCTAGAAAGTTCCTCTTTTGGTGGTCACCAACAGGGAGAAAGGGAACAGCACCTTAGTGAATGTTTTGTTTCTTGAGGTGCTTGGCAGGTCTGAGAAGTCTCCCCACTGCCCTCCAGGAGCAGCATCTCCATTTCCCAGCGTGGCAAAACAGTCATGGAATGGCTGAGGTGTGCAGGGAGCTGGGAGCTCCTCTCCTCAACCCCCTGCCATGCCCAGGGACACCTCTCATCCAGCCCAGGCTGCTCCAAGCCCATCCAACCTGGCCTTGAACACCTCCAGGGAGGGGGCAGCCACAGCTTCTCCAGGAAACCTCTCCCAGGCTCTCCCCACCCTCCTCCTGAAGAACTTCTGCCTCAGCTCCAGCCTGAACCTCTTCTCCTTCAGCTGAAAACCATTTCCCCTTGTCCTGTGGCTGGACACTCTTCTGACAAGTCCCTCTGCAGCCTTCCTGGAGGTTCCCTTCAGGGACTGGGGGCAGCTCTAAGGTCCCCCCAGAGTCTTCTCTCCTCCAGGCTGACCAATTCCAGCTCCCTCAGCCTCTCCTGGGAGCAGAGGTGCTCCATCCATCCCTCCATCCATCCCTCCATCCATCCCTCCCTCCATCCATCCCTCCATCCATCCCTCCATCCCTCCCTCCAGCCCCTGGATCATCTTTGTGGCCTCCTCTGGACTCGTCCCAACAGATCTCTGTCCTTCTTCTGGTGGGGACCCCAGAGCTGGAGGCAGGATTGGAGGTGGGGTCTGCTGAGAGCAGAGCAGAGGAGGGAGAATCCCCTCTCTGGATCTGCTGCCCACGCTCCTCTGGATGCTCCTTGGAGCTGCAGGAGGGCACTGGAGCTCCTCGGGAGCTTCTCCTACACCAACACCCCCAGGTCCTTCTCCTCAGGGCTGCTCCCAGCACACTCTGTTCCCAGACTGAGATCTTTGGTGTAACCCATTGGCTGGGGGGGGGGAAGTGTGACTGCTTTGAGGTCAATCCTGTTTAATTCTGGTTGTGCCTGGATAATAACATCAGAAATATTATTTTTGTTGGAGGTGTTGGGCGTTGGTCAGCATTGAGTGAGGGGAGGATTTGGGTGAGGGAGGCAGGAGGGTGTCCATCAGGTCCAAGTGGGGGTCCTCCTCTTTACCCAGGAGCTGTGATGGTGTTTTGGGGCTCCCCAGTACAGCAGAGGTGTGGGTGTGCTGGTGTGAGCCCCCTGGGCTGAGCAGATGTTGGGCTCCATGGCCTTGCAGATCTTTTCTGAAAATAATAATTCCAGGAATAAATTATTTCAACTTGGAGAAAGCTGCCAAAAGTTGAGCTTCACTAAATTTACACCTCTTCAACCTTTCTGGGTCCCAGGGAACTGCAGCACCAGGAGCTGGGGCCTGGGAAGTGCTGGAGATCTGCTGTGGGCTGAGCCCAGGAGATGGAGCAGCAGAAAGAAAACACCAAGATATTTTTTTTTTTCATTTCTCCTCAGCTTGTTTTGGCATCTCACAGTTTTTTTCAGGCGAGGATGACTCACTGCTCCATTATCTGCTTTCCTGACTCCTTTTTTTTTTTTTCTTTCCAATGTTTTTTTCTTTCTTTTTGTTTAACAAAACCTCAGTACTGAGGAGTTTTCCACCGGAGCGCCGCGCTGGGAGCCGGGGCCGTGGGCTGGGGGGGTTGAGTCACCTCCTCCTGCAGGTTTGGGGATTGACATTGATTCCATCCCACCCCAAACGAGTGAGAGATCCCTGAGGTTGGGTTCCAGAGAGTGGCCCATGGAGTGGGTGAGGCTGGAAGGGAGAGGGATGTTGATCCTGCTGCAGCTTGTGGTTTCTCAGCTCCCAGCTCCTGGATTTGGTGGAGGGGAGGGATGGATTCTGACAGCTCCCACCTTGTCCCTCCATATCAGCACTTAAAATGAGAGCTGGGGTTGTTCAGTCTGGAGGGGAGGAGAGGAGAGAAGAGAACAGAACAGAACAGAACAGAACAGAACAGGAGAAGGTTGTGGGGAGCCCTTGGAGCAGGTTCCAGGTCCTGAAGGGGCTCCAGGAAAGCTGGGGAGGGACTTGGGACAAGGGCCTGGAGGGAGGTGACAAGGAGAGATGGTTTCCAAGTGGAAGAGGGGAGCTGGAGAGGAGATGGGAGGGAGAAGTGAGGGTGGGGAGAGCCTGGGAGAGGTTTCCTGGAGAAGCTGTGGATGGTGGGAATGATGGAGTTGAGGTTGGATGGGGTTGGAGCCCCCTGGGCTGGGGAGGGGTCCCTGGGGGATCTTTATGGTCCCCTCTTCAACCATTCTGTGGGTCTGTGGCTTTGGAGCTGCTTTCTGAGAGCTCCAGGACCCAGCTCTGAGCAAGGGTCCTGCTGCCAACATCCTCCTGGTCCAGCCCAGCAGCTCTGTGGGCCCAGGAAGGGAATCCTCCCAATTCCTGCTGCTCCCCTGTGCCTGAGCACCAGAGCAGAGCTGAGGATGAGGCTGAGGATGAGGCTGAGGCTGAGGATGAGGCTGAGCAGCTCTGGGACTCCCTGCACAAGACCTGAGACACCTGAGGAGATGCAGGTTAGGGGAAGAGCAGCCAAGCCTCGTCTCAAAAAGCTTCCACCTTGCACCATCACTTGAATTCCATCCAGTTCCATTCACTTCACCATCTTCTTCCAATTGCAATCTGCAACCTCCTGTTCCAAACACAACGTTCACCATCTTCCAAACAACCTTCATCATCTTCTTCCAAACAACCTTCATCATCTTCTTCCAAACCTTCACCATCACCTTCCACATGCAATCTGCACCATTTTGTTTCAAACACAACCTCCACCCTCTTCCAAACTCAACCTTCATCCCCTTCTTCCACACAAACCTTCCCCACCTTCTTCCATCATGTCCCAAAGCTTCACCACCTCCTCCCAAACTCAACCTTCTCCATCTTCCAACCAAACCTTCACCATTTTCTGCCAACCCCAGCAACACGTGGGAGCCTCAGGCCATCAGCCCCCCCTGCTCCTCCCCCCCTTGCTTCACTCTCATTTTCAGGGGTTTTTACTTTTATGCCTCCTTAAAGCTTGGGGCTAAAAAACCCCCCAGCACCTTCTTGTCTGTGAGATAACACCATGGGAAACCAGAACCAGGGAGGGAAACTGAGGAAAGCAAACCCCCCTGTGGATCTCCAGCTGTGCAGAGTGATGAAATCCACGAGCAAGATGATGCCAGGACAGAGGTTTTGTCCCCAAGAAGGTTGAGAGAGAAGAGGCTCCCCTGGGGACAAGGGACCATAAGGGACAAGGGACAAGGGGCCATAAATGTCCTTCCCCTTATTGCTCTGGCCTGGGTGGGACAGGGGAGGTTTGGAGGGGGTGGAGATGATTGGATTTCTAAATCCCAGTCTCCCAGGATTTTAATTACTGGTCAGGCAGGGCGGGAGGGGAAGTGCTGCTGGCTGGAGGGGGTCGATACGCCGGCCCAGCAGATATTGAGCCCCGGTGCTTGCAGACTCTATTGAGCTATTTAATCATCTTTTGCAAAATTTACAGTGCAGCAGAAGGAATCAATACGGAATTTATCGTGTTCCCTTCTAAATATGAGCACGGGGAGGGAGGGAGGAGGGAGGGAGAAGGGCAGGAGCTCTTCCACACCAGCTTGGGATGGAGGTGGCACAGGAAAGCACTGGGATGGAGACACCAGCCCCACCCCACCAGGGACACCTGTGGGACCCCCCAGAGGGACTGTCAGCTTCAGATGGTTTTATTTTTATGCCTACTTAAGAGCTGGGTGTGAAAAAATAAACAAAAAACCACCCCAGCACCTCATTCTTGTCTGTAAAATAACACCAAGGGGAAAGCAAAGGCAGGGAGGGAAACTGAGGAAAGCAAACCCTCTGCCTGTCTCGGGGCCTGCAGAGGTGAAGCTCATGGCCAACCCCATGTCAGGGCTGATTTCTGACTGAGCCTGCCACCCCGGGAGGGCTCCGTGTCCCCTGAGGAGGTGGCACTCAGGGAAGGACTTGGAGATGATGCCTCCACCCCCAGGGCCTGGGGAATGAGGGGGAGAATCATGGAGTCACAGATGGGGTTGGACTGGAGGGACTTCCAAGCTCATCCAGTGCCACCAGGGACCCCTCCCCCAGCCCAGGGGGCTCCCAGCCCCATCCAACCTTCCCTGAGACACTGCCAGGGATGGGGCAGCCACAGGGCAGCCTGGGACAGGGGCTCAGCACCCTCACACCAAACAATTTCTTTCAAAGATTTAACCTAAACCTCCCCGTTTCTAGTTTCAAGCCATCAGGCCTTGTCCTGTCACTACAACCCCTTGTAAGAAGTCTCTCCCTCTCTCCCCAACTCCCTGGGAGCTGCTTTCAGGTGCTGGAGGACAGGAGGATTCCCATGGGGCAGGATGAGGGTAGAGCAAGGAAGCATCAGAGAGCTCCAGTGCTCAGGGTCAGAGCTCCAGGGTGCAGCCCCCCCAGCAGGAGCTCAGCACATCCCCAGATCCCACCTCAAGAGGAGACACTGGAAACTTGGCTGGACAGAAGAACAAACCAAACAAAGCCAAGAACTCCAGGGGAACCAACCCCTCTGCTTTGGTTTCTCTGGAACTGGGATCACAGAATGCNCTCCTGAAGAACAGAAGGATGCCCTGGGGTGACTCTGCCGGAAAATCCAACTGCAAAATGCTCCCAGACCTCCAGCAAGAGGCCCCACAGAACGGATGGGGCCAAACCCCTCAGCTCCTGGATGAGATGGGTCTGCCCCATCCCTGGGAGTGCTGAGGGTTGGGTTGGCCTGAGGGATGGGATGAGGGGGGAAGGGTTTCCAGCTCCAGAGGAGATGGGAGGGAGAAGTGAGGGTGGGGAGAGCCTGGGAGAGGTTTCCTGGAGAAGCTGTGGATGGTGGGAATGTTGGAGTTGAGGTTGGATGGGGTTGGAGCCAGCCTGGGCTGGGGAGGGGTCCCTGGTGGCACTGGGTGAGCTTTAGGGTCCCTCCAACCCAGCCCAGTCTGGGACTGGATGAAACCAGCCCATCTCCTGCCCACACCATGTACTGGGGCAGGATTCTGCCCACCCCGTTGCTCTCAGACCTCTCCAGAGCACATCTCCAGCTTCCTTGCTGGGTTGCTCTGTTCTCCAAGTGCCAACTTTTATTTATTTCCTTCCTGAGGAACCTCTGTGTGCTCCCTTCAGGCCCAAGGGGAGTCTAAGCCAGGCAGCAGAAGTTGTTTTAGTTCCACCTTGCAAAGCAAAGGAGGAAAGAACCACCCCCAGTCCTTCTGCTCAATACCCCCCGGGCAGGGAGAAGTTCTCAGGAGCTTAAAGAACAGGAGATCAGGTTACTCCATCCTGACAAAGCCCATAATCCCCAGACTTACACATTCCTTCTCTGCTGAACAGAACAAAGGAGGAATTAAAGCTCCCAGGCAGTGAAGGCCACGCAGATAAGGGAAGGACTCCCTGCACCCCCAGAGCCACTGGATGTTCAGGGCTGGAAGGGAGCTCTGGAGATCCCCCAGCCCAACCCCCTGTCCCAGCAGGATCCCCCAGGGCAGGACACACAGAACACATCCAGGGGGGTTGGAAAGGCTCCAGAGAAGGAGACTCCAGCACCTCTCTGGGCAGCCTGGGCCAGGGCTCCCTCAGCCTCACAGCCAAGAAGTTTCTCCTCCTCTGGAGCTGGAACTTCCCATCTCCTGCCCTCACCCTCTCAGACAGAGGATTTGCCCACTGCAGGGATCAGATGTTTTGTCCCAGACTTGCAAATGATGAAAGAAAAAAATATCAGTGGTTTGGGGTTTTTCTCCCATCAGTCTTGGGTCCGTTCTTCAGGCTCAGCAGCATTTTTCTGGCTCTTGGTTACATTTTCCCTGTGCCTCTGCACATGTATTTCAGTTTGATCATCACCAAACCAGTGCCAGGAGAAGACCCAAGACCTGACTGCCCCAGCTCCAGCTCACCACAGGCCCCCTCTGGAAATATCCCTGCACTATTTTAAGAATCATATTTGTAAATGCAACTCACAACCCCTCCAAAATTCACCATTCCATCACCTTTTTGGCCTTTCTCCATCTCTCTTCTCCAGAGCTTGGGGGAGCACATGGAGAAAGGTCCCCTCTGCCTTCTGGTGGCCACCACCAGCAGATCAAATTTTCTTTTAATTAAAAAATTAAAAACTACCATTCCCACTTTACACTGGGGAAAGGCCAACGTATTTTCAGATGGTGGCGGATGTTTCGGAAGGCTGAGGTGTAAATATTTCCCAGTGTAAAACTCTTTTAAGACATTCCTGGGATTTCTCAAGAGCAATTCTGCTGTGGCCACGCTCTGGGAGCCCCTGGACCCGGCTGCAGAGGTGGCCACACACCCAGGGATGCCAAGCAGGTGATCAGAGCTGGGAATTCTTTTAGAAATATTGCCTGGAGAACAAAAAACTTGGGGTTTTTTCTTCCCCCAGTGGCACATTCCTGGGTTTGCTGCTTCCCTGCAGTGATCAGGAGAACATCCCAGAGCTGGGCAGAGCTCCAGCCCTGCCCTCCCTGCTGGGCCCAGGCCCTGAGGTTTGGTTTGAGTGAGAATTGTAAAGATCATCTCATTCCAACCTCTGGATGGGCAGGGACCCCTCCCCAGCCCAGGGGGCTCCAACCCCATCCAACCTCAACTCCAACATTCCCACCATCCACAGCTTCTCCAGGAAACCTCTCCCAGGCTCTCCCCACCCTCACTTCTCCCTCCCATCTCCTCTCC
>JAAWXA010000007.1:313411-323555 GCA_038090715.1 Florisuga fusca
GGTCCTGGGGTGGGGGTCCGGGGTTGGATCCCTGTAGGGGTGGTGGTCCCGTGGGGGTCCTGGGCAAGGAAGGGGCTGAAGAGCAGCAGGACCTGGGTTCGGGATGGAGGTTCCCGTTCCAGGAGGATGGAACCCGCTCCGGGGAAAGCTGCAGGACCCCTCCCCATGTTTCCAGCAGCTCCCGGTTCCTTTCCTGCCTCTGGAGCCGGGACCAAGCCCGGAAAGGACGGACAATGGGCAAAGCACCTGCCCGGCCCGGGCTGCCCCCATCCCACGTTGTGGACATCCGGAACCGCAGCTATTGGTGGGTCCGGAGGGTTCCTCTTGGCTCCACGCCAGCACGAGGTGTCACCAAAGAGGTGGCTGGTTCCCTCCTAGGACAAGTCCGGGCTATGACAGCCCCAGTGACCTTCCTGCTCTGCAGGCGCTGCTCTCCCACGAGTGGCACTGCTACTTCCCGGGGGCCCTGGGGCTGGAGCTGGGGGTGGCCCTGGGGTCTGGGTCTGGAGGTGACCCTGGGCCTGGATGGAGATGTCCCTGGGGCTGGAGGTGGCCCTAGGGCTGGTTCTGGAGGTGCTCGGGTTGTGGGCAGAGCACACTGCCCAACAGCTGCCACCACCACCCCCCCTCCAGGCTGTCGCAGCTGCTTTGGGCAGGATGCTAAGTGGGATGAGATTTGCAGATGATCTCCTGGATCTGTCTGGCCAGTGCAGATTAAGGTGACCCTGACAGAGCCAATTACTCCACAATGTTCTGCTGCCAGTCTGGCCAGCTGGTCTGCAGCAGGGAGGGGACATCAGAGCATCCAGGTCTCTGTTCTGGCAGAATGTGTTAGGGAAGTTCAGCCTGGAGAAGAGAAGGAGAAGGTCGTGGGGAGCCCTTGGAGCAGTTTCCAGTCCCTGAAGGGGCTCCAGGAAAGCTGGGGAGGGACTTGGGACAAGGGCCTGGAGGGATGGGATGAGGGGGAAGGGTTTCCAGCTGCAAGAGGGGAGATAGAGAGGAGATGGGAAGGAAAATTTCTTGAATTGGAGGGTGCTGAGCCTCTGTCCCAGGCTGCCCAAGGAAGCTGTGGCTGCCCCATCCCTGGCAGTGTCTCAGCCCAGGGATGGGGTCGGAGGCACGTGGGATGTGGGAGGTGTCACTGCCCCATGGCAGGGGTGTCACTGGATGAGTTTTGAGGTCCCTTCCCAGCCGAACCAGCCTGGGATCCCTGGAGGTGTTGAAGATCAGGTTGGACAGGGTTCTGAGCAACCTGATCTGTTTGCAGGTGTCCCTGCCCAGGGCAGGGGTTGGACATGGTGACCTTTAAAGGTCACTTTCCCACCTGTGATGGGTGATGTGGACATACAGCTCCCAGGGCGTTTGTCAGGGCTGGTGCTCGGTGACAAGTGCCACCTGTCCCTGGACCTGCTGCTGCCTCTGAGCTGGAGAAACCCCCGTGGGGAGTCAGAGAGCCTGGGGGGACCCGTGGGGAGCAGGGAGGAAGGGGGAGACACGTCTGTGCTCCCTGCAGGCCCATCCCCTGGGGCAGGAGGGGCTGAGGGGGTGCAGAGGGGCAATGGCACCATCCCCCAGCTCTTGTCCTGCTGGTTGTCCCCCCAGTGAGCGGCCTGCACCGCTTCCCCCGCGAGAGGAGGGGGTCCAGCAGAGCCGGGGACACAAAGGACGCGGGGTCGGGGCAGCCCCGTGGGGTGCGAGCGGCATTCCACCTGGGGGTGACACCCTCCATCCTGAGGAAGAGGTACAACATGACAGCGGGGGACGTCGGGGTGGTGGCCAACAACAGCCAGGCCTGTGCACAGGTAACCCAGGGGGTGACCCACACCTTCTCCAGCACTTGGTGGCCCTGGGATGGCTGTGGGGACTCCTGAGGGGCTGGTGTTCAACAGACCCATGCTGGGCTTTCTAAGTCAGGGAAAAAACCCTTGTGTTTTTGCAAGAGAAAGTAAGAAAAAGCTTGTCCTCTCCTTGTCCCACCAGTTCCTGGAGCAGTATTTCCACCAGGCTGACCTGGCTGAGTTCATGCAGCTCTTTGGTAGCAGCTTTGCCCATCGCTCCCAAGTTGACCGAGTGGTTGGGCACCAGGGCAGGGGCAAGGCCGGGCTGGAGGCCAGCCTGGATGTGGAGTACATCATGAGCACGGGTGCCAACATCTCCACCTGGGTCTTCAGCAACTCAGGTACTGGTCCCAAGGTGGGAGGGCTGGAGCAGGTCTGCTCTGTAGACAGGTTGGGGAACCCTCCAATTCCCTGGAGAGATGATTGCAGCCTCCAGCTCTTCACAGAGTGAAAAATTCTCTTCTGGAGTGCAATCAGAACCTTCCCAGGAGTTGTCTGCACCCTTCACCCCTTGTGACTCCTTGTAAAGAAGGAGTCTCCATCTCAGGAGCCACCCTTCAAGTCCTGGACTGTGGCAAAGTGCTCTCCCCTGAGCCTGCTCTCTTCCCCCTCCTCTCAGCTTTCCCCTGTACATCTCAAAGGCTTCCCAGTCCTCTGACCACCTTAGTCTCCCTCCCCTGTCCCCTCTCCAGATGGTCCACAAGGTCTCAGTCAACTTCAGATAGGCCCCCGCTCTCCTCCAGCCTGGCAGGAGCTGACCTTGTCCCTGTCTGTCCCTGCAGGGCGACATGAGAGCCAGGAGCCCTTCCTGGCCTGGCTGCTGCTGCTCAGCAACATGTCCTCCCTGCCCTGGGTGCACACAGTCAGCTACGGGGACGATGAGGACAGCCTCTCCCTGGCATACATGCAGAGGGTCAACCTGGAGTTCATGAAGGCTGCTGCCCGGGGCCTCACCATCCTCTTTGCCTCGGGTGTGTGGGGACATCCTGGGGACAAGTGCTCTGGGGAATCTCCTGGTGGGCACATGGGGAGCTGGAATCCCAACCCGAAGTGGAGCCCTTCCCCAACTCACCTTGGGTGGGCGAGGGGCAGCCCTGGGGAGAAGGACCTGGGGGTGTTGGGTGAGGAGAACCTCAATGTGAGCTGTCCTGGGCTGTGCCACCATCAGGGCCAGGGAGGGGATTGTCCTGAACCCCCCTGGGGTAAAGCTGTGTCCAGCTCGGGGGTCCCCAGCAGCAGGAGGACACGGAGCTGTTGGAGCCAGTCCAGAGGAGGGAATGGAGATGCTGGGAGGGCTGGAGAAGGGAGAAAAAGAGAAGGGAAGGGAAGAAGGAGAAAGAAAGGGAAAAAAAGAAAGGGAAAAAGGAGAAAGGGAAAAGGAAAAAGAAAAGGAAAACGGGGAAAGAAAAGGGAAAAGGAGAAAGAGAAAAAGAGAAAGACAAAAAGAAGGTTGTGGGGAGCCCTTGGAGCAGGTTCCAGGTCCTGAAGGGGCTCCAGGAAAGCTGGGGAGGGACTTGGGACAAGGGCCTGGAGGGAGGTGACAAGGAGAGATGGTTTCCAAGTGGAAGAGGGGAGCTGGAGAGGAGATGGGAGGGAGAAGTGAGGGTGGGGAGAGCCTGGGAGAGGTTTCCTGGAGAAGCTGTGGATGGTGGGAATGTTGGAGTTGAGGTTGGATGGGGTTGGAGCCCCCTGGGCTGGGGAGGGGTCTCTGCCCATGGCAGGGGTGTCACTGGGTGAGCTTTGAGGTCCCTCCAGCCCAAACCTCCTGTGGTTCTCTGACCCCGTTGGCAGGTGACGATGGTGCAGGGTGCAGGAGGGTCCCTGGTGGGAANAGGCCTGTGCACAGGTAACCCAGGGGGTGACCCACACCTTCTCCAGCACTTGGTGGCCCTGGGATGGCTGTGGGGACTCCTGAGGGGCTGGTGTTCAACAGACCCATGCTGGGCTTTCTAAGTCAGGGAAAAAACCCTTGTGTTTTTGCAAGAGAAAGTAAGAAAAAGCTTGTCCTCTCCTTGTCCCACCAGTTCCTGGAGCAGTATTTCCACCAGGCTGACCTGGCTGAGTTCATGCAGCTCTTTGGTAGCAGCTTTGCCCATCGCTCCCACTGGATGATCTCCAGGGTCCCCTCCCCACCTGTTGTTCCATGATGCTCTGAGCACTGAGCAGCCTGTCCCGGGGCCAGGCACAGCCCCAGACCCCTGCTCCTGCTCTCCCACCCACGGAACTGCCTCTGATGTGTCTCCATACAAACAAGTGTGGTTTATTAAGGCATTTTTTTTTTGAGAAGTTGGCACTTGGGTCCAGGCTGTGCTGGAATGGCCCCGTGTGCAGGCCGGTGAGCAGCGCCCAATACATGCAGCTCAGCGAGACGACGATACAAAAAGGTACAAACAAAAGTAGAAAACAGGGATTGTAGTACAATGTGTAAAAAATAAATAACTGGAGGCTTGGCTCCTCGCTGGGCTCAGCAGCCCGTGGCTGTGTGTGCCCCCCTAGACTGGAGTGGGCTGCCATGTGTCTGACCCTTCTATATGTGGTGTGCAGGGGGGTGACCCCTCCATGTGCCCCTGCCCCAAACATGCAAGGGGGAGCAGGACCCTCAGCGTGCCCCCGGCGAGCTGGCCAGCAGAGTAGGGTGAGGGGTGCCCACCCCAAGGGCTGCCCTGGCTGTCCCTCTGCCCAGCCAGGCAAGACCCCTCCTCCTCTCCCAGAGCCACCCTGGGTCCCCCACAGGTCCCAGGCATGGCCCCACAGCCCCTCAGTGCCACCATCCCGTGTTACTACCCAGAAGGGTTCCTGGGGGACCCCTTGGCAGGTGCAGGGTGTGGAGGGGGGTGCAGGATGGGACCTGTGGCCCAGCAGGGGGCTTGGGGCTGAGGAGGTGGCAGAGGGGGCTGCAGCCAGCGGTGGCTCTTGGTGGGAAATGGGGAAGTGAGTGTCTGGAAGTAGTGGGATTTTGGGTGCTGTGGTAGAGGGCTGGTGGCTGGGGGTGCAGCCATGGGGCTGACATGCTTTGGGAAAGTGTGGCAGAGGAAGGAAATTCCTCCAGATCCCTCCTGGGATGCTGGGTTGTCCTCCCTGGCACCACCTACACACTCACATCCAGGCTGTGCACCGTGGGCACTCCACCTGCCCTCACCCTGCACCCGTGTCCCCGTGAGGGTCACAGCAACCATGAGCACCCACGGTGGCAGTGGCTGTCCCTTGGGACTGCCACCTCTGCCTGCACCTCAGGCAAGCACTGAGCGGGATGGGGACCAGCCCCATTGGCACATGGCTCCATCCCCTGCCCACTGCACAGAGCAGTGGTGCAGAGCAGCCTCTCAGGGAGGGCTGGGGGTTCTGGCATCCACCCCCGTCTCGGAGGCCACCTTGGTGGCCCCGACTGTCATGGTGAGCACATGGCACCATATGGTGCTGTGGCTCTAAGGCAACCTGCTGGCTGCTGCCGTGTGGCTCCAGGCCATGTGGCTGTCTGGGTCACCCCCTGCCACCTGCTCCCAGGCCTGGGCAGATGGAGCAGAAGGAGGACACTGCCTCTTGTCACCAAGCAGCCACCTCACCATGGCTCTCAGGCTGCTGCTAGCCCCTCTGCCCAGCCTGGGCAAAGGTCCCTGCTGGGGACCTTCAGGAGCAGCTTCTCCAGGAATCGGGCTCCCATACTGAGCAGGGCACCCAGTACAGGAAGGAGATGCCTCAAAAGGGTCCTGTGCAGTGGTGGGAGGGGGAAGGGCTCAAGAGACCCCAGAGGATCCCCTTTCTCCCTACCAGCCATGGACAGGCAAGCAGTGGGCACCGTCTTCTCCCCCCTACAGCCTGGCCTGGGATGGGTCTCCCCTCACTGTCACAGGTTCAGCCCTCACTGTCCCTGCAGACTGCTGTGTCTGTGGCTGCTAAGCACTGTGTCCCTGCCCTGGAGCATCCTCCTGTGATGTGAGCTGTGAGCTCCTGGCAGGAGGGGACCTGTGGGGGGGGCTCAGCATGGCTGCGGGGTGGCGTGGGCAAGTGGCTGGGGACGGGCAGGGTCTGGGGTCTGCATGGCCTGGTCCAGCCTCTCCCAGAGCACAGAGTACCGTGAAGCACCATCCTGCCAGGTGCCAACCTGAGACACCACAAGCAAGAGAAGGAACCCTCACCCCAGAGTGCAGGCACGAAGATCAGCAGTCCAATAGGGCGTTAAAACCAGCACCAAGTCTGCCAGACCACAGGGAGTGGCAGGAGCCCACAGCACCGAAGGACACGGGGATCTACAGATGCCCCTGGCAAGGCAAGGTGCTGGGAGAGCAGGAGTAGCACCCATGAGGAGCAGCCCTGGGCTTGGGCTTGGCCCCACTCCTGTCCCCACAGCTGTGGGGTGGGGCAGAGGAGTCCAGGGGCCCAGGGCTAGATCCTGAGCTCGGCCTCCTCAGGGTGCTCCAGCGAGTGCTCGGCACTGATGGCAGAGGCCGAAGGCCCCTGTGAGATGCCGAAGGGCGAGACGACAGGGGAGCGGGCAGCCAGTGGGGAGAGCGAGGGGGAGAAGCTGGGCGACATGGCAGAGGAGGAGATGGAGCCCTCGTGGCTGATGGGCGAGCGGCGCAGGGTGGATGGGAGCGGGAAGGTCCTTCCCGGCGGTGGCTTGGGGGGCACAGACTTGGCACCTGGGTGGGCCACGGAGGTGATGAGGGGCGGGGGGTCGATGCGGGGCTTGGGCTCTGCCTTGGGCTTAGTTGGGAAGGGCTTGCGCAGGGAGCTCTCATCCTTGAGGCGGGCGATCTCCGTAAAGACACTGGCCAGCGGCTGGAACTGGGGGCACCAGTTCAGCAGGTAATCCCAGTTGTAGCTGCCCCGGAGCTCCTCGTCACTGGCCACAATGGCGGTGAGTGAGCCCTCCACGGAGGGCTTGCCATCCTCTGGGAAGGTGTAGTCCTGAGGCTGGGAGGAGACACTGAGGCCACAGCGCACGCCAAGGAAGGCGCTGCCTCCCCCATCCTCGCGGTACAGCGGCGGGGGTGGCCCCGGCAGCAGCAGCCCTGAGCCCTTCTTGCTCTTGAACCACTGGGTGCTCTCCAGGGCGGCTGGCTCACAGGAGATGTCAGAGAGCTGGTCGGCGTCTTGCTGGATGCCGGAGTCAGGGCCACGGGCGGAGATGTGTTCCTGCATGGAGGCCGTGATGCTGGCCACACGCGGGTACTCGTTGATCATCCGGATCTCATCATCCTCGGCAGCTTCGGCAGAACCTCGGCCACTGGAGTGCGAGGGGTCCAGCGAGCCCCCCCGGGTGTAGGGCCCTGCTGTCTCGCCCCCATATCCCGGCAGAGCCTGGTGGTAGATGTGCTCGCCCCCGGGAAGCGCCGGCTCCTCGCGGCCAAGCTTCTGCAGAGATCCACTCTGTGCCCGGCCCAGCCGCCCATCCCCCTCTGGCTTCTCACCGCCCCGGCGCTGCCGAGAGCGGACCAGGGCCAGCACGATGGCCACGGCGGCCAGCACCACCACAACGCCCAGCGAGGCAGCCACAGCCACCAGCAGCAGGTTGAGGTCGGGGGCCAGGCCAAAAGAGGTGTGCGTGACATCGATGGTGACCTGTGCTGAGGCCGAGCGGGAGGCGGGCAGGGGGCTGCGTGCCTGCACCTCCAGGCTCATCTCCCGGGGCTCCCTCTTGGCGCGCCCAGCGCTGGCCTGGGGCTGGCTGTCCATGCGCAGGAAGATGGTGCCTGTGGTTTGGTTGATGGCAAAGTACGGCGAGGGCTTAGCCAGGGAGTACAGCACGACACCATCAGCCCCCTCATCCTCATCAGTTGCCAGCACCCGGCCGATGCTCTGCCCTTTGCGAGCACCCTCAGGGACCTCGAAGTTGAAGGAGGGGCTCAGGAAGATGGGATCGTATTCATCCTCCCCTGTCACCAGCACCCGCACAGTCACCGTGGCAGAGGCGTTGCCAGCATCAGTGGCCCTGACCAGGAGCTGGAAGGCTTTGGCTCGCTCATAGTCAAAGGTAAGGCGGGAGCGCAGCTCCCCGGAGCTGCTGTTGATGGCAAAGGCGTCCCGTCCCTCTGCCATGCCGGGCTCCCCTACTGGTTGCTCCAGCACCATGTACCGCAGCTCCCCGAAGATGCCAGTGTCTGCGTCAATGGCACGCAGTGTGGTGACCAGCGTGCCGGGGGGCAGGTTCTCCCGCATGCTGGCACTCAGCACCTCCACTGGGAAGTAGGGCTTATTATCATTGACATCCTTCACCTCGATAGCCACAGGCACCAGTGTGAAGTGCCCGCCTGGCACATCAGTGGCCTGCACCACGAGGGTGTGCAGCACCTGTGCCTCTCGGTCCAGGGGGTGTGCCAGGCACAGGGCCCCTGTGCTCTCATGAAGCTGGAAGAGCCCGTATTGGTCACCCGAGCTGATGGTGTAGTGAACGTGGCCGTGGGGCCCTGAGTCGGCATCGTGGGCCAGCAGGCGTAGCAGCTCAGTACCGGGTGGCGTGCTCTCGCTGACGGCGGTGCGGTACTCGGCTCGGGTGAAGACCGGCGGGTTGTCATTGACGTCCTGCACTGTGATGAGTACGGGCACCGTGGCGCTGCGCTGCGGCAGGCCCCGGTCTGAGGCTGCCACAGTCAGGTTGTAGATGGGGATGGCCTCAAAGTCCAAAGGCTCCACAAGCACCAAGGCACCCTGAGTGCGGAGATGCCCCCCTGCCCTGGCCACCCGGCTCTCCACCTGGAAGGCATTGCCACTGTTGCCACTGACGATGGTGTAGTCAAAGCCAGCATTCTCCCGTGAGAGGTCGGCGTCACCTGCCTCTATGGTCAGCACGGTGGTTCCTGGGCGCAGGTCCTCAGGCACGCTGGCATTGTAGCGTGGCAGCTGGAAGCTGGGGCTGTGGTCATTCACATCCAGCACCTGAAGCTGAACTGTGGCCCAGGATGAGAGGCTGGGAGAGCCATGGTCATGGGCCTCCACCACCAGGTCCAGGGTGGGCTGGCTGGCATCAAATTCCACCTGACGGAGGGTGAAGAGGGTCCCTGTGAGGGCAGAAAGCCAAGGTCAGCATGGAGGCAACAGGAGCTGGGAAGCGTGTCAGGGTTATAGGCTGGAGATGCTGCAGTGGCTTGATGGCCACTCCAGGCAGTGACGTGGTGAGGGGCTGGGCCTGGCCAGCAGGGGGATATCTCCCCCTCCAGCACTGTCCCCGCAACCCACAAGAGGGACCCCAGACAACAGCCAGCCCCACGCACCATTGCTGGGGTCGATGGCAATGTCAGGGCTGGGCACGGCCAGGTGGAAGGTGACGTCCCCATTGCTCCCCGAGTCCGGGTCAGTTGCGCTCACGGTGAGAATGCTGCTGCCCGCAGGCGTGTGCTCCGGCACCGTCACCTGGAAGGGGAGGCAGCCCCAGTCAACACCATGTTCCCCTAGCCTGGAGCCAGCTCTCAGAAGGTCTGGGGCTGGCCAGGGCAGCTCGTGGCTGACCAGGGCCTTCCCCACCTCTGCAGCACAGAGTGGGGCTGTCCCACCTGCACAGCACCCCACCTTGCTAGTGTGACCCCCAGCCAGCTTCAGCAGCCAGCTCCTGATCCTTCTCTCTACTTAGCTCTGCTCCTCAGGGGAACTAACTCTTTGACAGCTAGTATTTTGTCCACAAAAGGTATTTTACACAAATCAAAAGAGCTCTTGTGGTTTTGGTGTGCCAAACTGCACAGACAAACAGGCAGTTTCATCCAAGAATTTCTGTGGCTTCTTGCACTTCTGCTCCTCTGTGTGGCACGCTGCATGGGCCAGCTTTCCTCCTGTCACCTGTCCAGGGAGCCAGGTCTCACCAGGAACACTTGTCCAGGTTGTGTCCCACCACTCACCACTTCTGACCTTCCCACTGTCACCCCTATTCCATCACATGCTGTCTGCAGGACACTGATCCCAGAGCCATGTGCCTCGTTCCAACCTCCTGCCCAAGCCACTGCCACAGCATGAGCGATGTCAGGGTGTGGGTTGGAGCCCCAAGGGGCTCAGACCCATCTTCATGGGGTCTTTGTGCCTCCTATGCTGGATCTTCATAGAATCATAAAATGGTTTGGGTTGGAAGAGACCTTAAAGGTCATCTAGTTCCAACTCCCTGCATGGGCAGGGACACCTCCCACAGCCCAGGGGGCTCCAAGCCCCATCCAGCCTGGGCTGAGACACTGCCAGGGATGGGGCAGCCACAGCTTCCGTGGGCAACCTGGGCCAGGGTCTCCCCACCTCAAATTCAAGAATTTCTTCCCCATGTCCAACCTCAATCTCCCCTCTCCAAGTTTTAACCCATTTCCCCTTGTCCTCTCCCTACCCCCCCCTGT
>JAAWXA010000007.1:323587-356264 GCA_038090715.1 Florisuga fusca
CCTACCCCCCCGTGTCCAAAGCCCTCCCCCAGCTTTCTTGTAGCCCCTTCAGATATTGGGAGGTTGCTCTGAGCTCACCTGGGAGCCTCCTCTTCTCCAGGCTGAACAACCCCAATCCCTCAGCCTGGCTTCCCAGGGAGGTGCTCAACCCTCTGAGCATTTGAGGGGCTCTCCTCTGGACATGTTCCAGGAGCTCTATGTCCATCTCATGTTATCTTGATAATCTTTAAGGTCCCTTCCAACCTAGTCATGCTACAACTCTATGATTCTAAGTCCAGGTGATCCAGGCAGGGGCAGCAGAGGGGCTCGTGTGGGCCAGCCCACGCTGCCTGGCACACCGTTACCTGGTAGAATCCCTGGCTGAAAGTTGGGGCGTTGTCATTGACATCCTCCACCAGGATGGTGAGGTTGGCCTGGGTCTCGTGCCGGGTGTCAGAGGCGCGCAGGGTGAGGGTGTAGTGGCTGCGTTGCTCGTGGTCCAGCGGCCCTGTCAGGGCCAGGCGCCCCCCGTACCGCAGCACGCTGAACGTGCCCACCGCGTCCCCCTCCAGCAGGAGGGTGTAGGAGAGCACAGGGCCCGAGTCCACGTCGTTGCCGGTCAGCTGAGCAATCTGGGTGCCCAGCAGCGTGTCTGGGGAGAGGCAAGGCATGAGGAAGCAGCCGCATCTCCTCTTGGAGAAGACTTGGCTTTCCTGGTGGGAAATCAGCTCGGCCTAGCGCCTGAGCAGTGGGGAGAAGGGGAAGATGCTGGACGGGAGGAAGGGGGAGGCTTTTGGAAGTAGGACAGGGCACGCAGACCGTGGACAGAGAGCAGGCAGGGCAGGGGTGTGCAGCCCAAGCCCCCCAGTAGAGGCAGGGAACAGGAATGATTTGGGAATTGAGCTGGTTCCCTGGGGAGAGCTGCAGGTCTGGGGCCACACAACCCCCAGTGCCAGAGAGCTCAGGGGTGCTCAGCCAGGGGTCAGCATGAGCAAGGGGATGGTCAGGCCTCTCTGGGGGCTCCTCCCCACACACAAGGTGTCCCTCACACTTTAGCTTGAGTTGTCACCTTATGGGGCTGAACTGCACTTACTCTCTGGGACCCGCACCTCCCAGGGGAAGGGGATGGTGGGGCTGTTGTCATTGATGTCCATCACCACCACAGTCAGCGTGGCAGAGCCCACCAGAGGCGGAGTCCCTCTGTCCATGGCTGTCACCACCAAGCTGCAGGCAAGCACAGGGTTCACAGATGTGTGGCCAGATGTGCGAGGGGGCAACACACACGCGTGCAGCATCTGGAGCATGTCGGGAGGGAGGTACTGGATGTGTGCAGAGGGCTGGAGCGTGTCCGTGGTGGAGCTGTGCACAATATCTGGAGTGTCTGGGGAAATTGGTAGTTCCAGAGCATCTGGGGTGCATGTGTGTGGGTGTTTGCATCAAGAGTGCATCAGGGCAAAGCAGCAGATGGACACATATCTGAGGTGGGAATCGGGGGGGGGTGGAAGTTGTGTCCAGCCCCTGGAACATATGAGCAGGTGGAAAAGGTGGACACAAAGGTCTGGAGCATGTGGTGGTCAGTGGATCCACGCACATCCCCTGCGTGGGCAGGTGGGATGCAGGTGTAGCTGGAAGATTCTGCAAGGAGGTGGTGGAGGCACTCAGAACACTGTGCTAGGGATGGGAGTCTGGGATGCCACGGGGGAGGTGAGGCAGAATGTGTTTTGGGGTGCAGGGGGGAGGCATCTGGAGCACATCTGGGTGTTGGGGATGGCATGGAGCCTCTTGGTGGCCCGGTGGTGGGTATGTGGATGGGATGAATGCCCTAAGTCTCCCTCCCTGATATGTGTAGCCATTGGAGCTTGCACACAGGGTGGGGGACATAGCCTGGGTGGGGTGGCAGGAGTTGTGCCTGCACCTGCAACAGGGCGGGCAAGACTCATCTCACTGTGTGTGGCCTTTGTCAATATCTCATACATGTGTGGCTGGATGATGTCTGGAGCACATGGTGAGAGGCCCAGAGGATGTGGGTGAAAGCAGGAGGACTTGCAGGAGGGTTTGGGGCAGTGCAGAGTGCCAGGAGCTTTTCCAACTGTGACAATTCTGTGAGCGTGTGGTGGGGGGGCAGAGGGTGCAACATCTGGTGCTGATAAGGGACAGAGCACACATGGGCTGGATTGGGCAGGCAGGAAAGGGAATGGATGCATCCACTGGAGAGTCCACTGTCCTCTCACAATCTCCTCAGCTTTGCAGAGTCCAGGCTGAACAGAGCACTGCCTCATCTCACAACCACTGTCAGGCCTCCAAGGACACCATTTGCTCCCCACATTAACACCAACCCTAAATTCTTGGCAAAAACATACTACAGACAGGGCTGAGAGAACTTTGGGTGACACCAAGTAGCCTCTGCAGCCTTGGAGATGCTAGTCCACAGCTCTGTCCCCCTCTTATCTTTGGCACAAGCTGTTCTGGCTCCACTCACCGGGTCTGGGACCAGATCTCCCTGTCCAAGATGGCGGCGGTTGTGATGGTGCCGGTCTGAGGATCGATGTGGTACAGGCCTGTCATGGGCAGGGACTGGTTGATGGCATAAGTCACCTGCCCATTTGCCCCTTGATCCAGATCATCTGCCAGGACCTGCAAAGCCACAGGAAGGGTTCAGCAGTGCAGCTGTGGAGCCCTGCAAACCAGAGGCCCCCAAGGGTAGGACCACCCTCCATGGGTGGGCCCAGGCCCACGGTGTAGACCCACACCCCTCAGGGGGGCAGAGAATGAGGCCAGGGGCCCCGCTGTCCCTGCTCCTGCCCACAGGGATACCTGGATGACTGGTGAGTCGTAGCTCTGTGACTCCCAGATGAAGGCCACATAGTTCTGGAGCTGGAAGCGTGGCAGGTTGTCATTCACATCTTGCAGGTTGAGGTTGATGGCCATGAAGCCAAAGGAAGCTGCTGTCTCTGCCTGCACCACCAGGCGCAGCCGGGGGCTGGCCTCAAAATCCAGGCTGCTGGAGTCCTGGACTGAGATGGCACCTGGGAGCAGGGAGATGGCAGGATCATAGAACCAAAGAATGTTCGGGGTTGGAAGGGACCTCTGGAGATCCAACCCCCCTGTCCCAGCAGGATCCCCCAGGGCAGGACACACAGAACACATCCAGGGGGGTTGGAAAGGCTCCAGAGAAGGAGACTCCAGCACCTCTCTGGGCAGCCTGAGCCAGGGCTCCCTCACCCTCACAGCCAAGAAGTTTCTCCTCATCTGGAGCTGGAACTTCCTGTGTTCTAGCTTCAGCCCATTATTGCTTGTCCTATTACTGGGCACCACTGAAAAGACATAGGCCCCTTCCTCTTGCCCCCCACCCCTCAGATATTGATGGACATTCAGCAGATCCCCTCTCAGCCTTCTCTTCTCCAGGCTGAACAGCCCCAGGGCTCTCACTCTTTCTTCCCAGCAGAGATGCTCAAGTCCCTTCAGCACCCTCCCAGCTCTCCCTTGGCCTCTCTCCAGTAGATCTCTGGCTCTCCTCAACTGGGGAGCCCCAAACTGGATCCAGCATTCCAGGGGTGGTTTCCCCGGGGCAGAGCAGAGGAGGAGTAGAACCTCCCTGAGTCCAGCCCCCCTGCAAAACTGAAAGCCTCCTCACCAGCCCCCGTGAGCTGCCCTGGGGGATAAATCCTGCCCCTCGCTCAGGACAGGCACCCTCTGCATGCAACAGACACCGCGGACACACCACCCAAGATGGGGCCAGTTTCTAAAAGAGCTGCTCCACCTCAAGCCCCACACTGCTATAGGAGCTCACAAAGCCAAAGCCACCCAACTGCAGCTCAACCTAGGTCAAAGCCAGAGGAAGACACTGGAGGAGCTGCCAGCAGTTGTCCTGCTCAGGGTCTGGGGGCAGACATCCATTCTGACCCTCCTGGGCTTTCATAAAGACAAGCTACTGCTGTCCCACCCAAGAAGGTGGAGGGCATCCAAAGACACACTAAAATGACTGGCAGCCTTCCCCAGGCACACGTTCAAACCTAACGAGGAGGAACCGTGCTCCTGTGGCTGAACTCCTGCCTTGGGAGTCCTGCAGAGCCTCGCCATCTCCAGCCTGTTCCAGCACCTACATGCAACCACCTGCTCAGACCATGGGATGCAGTGTTTAGAATAGCTGCCTGGTGGCCCTGGACAAGCTCAGCTCCTGCCCAGGAGCTCTGCTGCCAGCTCAGCATGACAACATGGGTTCCCCTGCACTCAGATGAAAGCAAAACATGCATCCAGGGATGGAAAGCATGGATTAGAGCTGCCAGCACGGCGGCCTGGTGTGGAGAATGGCTGTGTCCTCTCCTCTTGCCACACAAGGGCTAGGAGCTGGCTGTGCTCCCTCGCTCCTCTGGACCATTTGTCTGCCAGAGCAGGTCCTGTCTCCAGGGCTGGCCTGGGAAGGGAAGCAGTCAGCAGCAGACTCAGCTTTGCCCTCTGAAGGGTGCTCTTGCCTGGGACAGAGGCAGCAGAGCCTGAGGTTGCCACAGTCTGGGGGTGGGTATGCTTTTGTGACATTCCCCTGGTCTGCTCTTGTCCACATAAGGCACTTCAGAATGCAAAGTTCTCACACAGCTCCTGTGAACACCACCTCTGGTGCTGCCTGGAGAGGAGACAGGCCTCGGGATGGCTGAGGACAGTCACAGATGGGTGACCAGCTGTCATCCCTGTGACGCGGCTTAGCAGCTCTGTGCCAGCCTTGGGTCTCCCTCCCCTGGTGCTCCATGTCTCTGCTGGCAACATGCAGCCCCTCGCCCTGGGAGAACACAGGGCAGTGCCTCACAGACAGGCAAACAGGATGCAAGGAGGGACATGTTTTAAGGGAAAAATCCTGTGTTCTGGGCACTTTGCCCGAGGGAAATGTTTCCTCAGTAGAAATGAAATGGTATTGCCTCAGCAACCGAGTTGCAGCCAGGACATGTCCAGGGTGTTCCAAGAACCACTGGCACACATGGTTCATGCAGAGACAGGGCAAAGGGATGGGGACAGGGAAGGACAGGGAAGGACAGGGGTGACAGGGAGGACGGAACTCTGTGACCCCATAAGGTCCTGTGGCAGCACAGCCTGTCAGCTTACAGAATCATTAAGTTTGGAAAAGACCTCACAGAATCACAGAATTGTCACAGCTGGAAAAGACCTCTAAGATCACCACATCCCACTGCCAACATTCTCCCCCTTCAAATAAAATACACAGATCAATACCTGTATCAGTCATTAGAGCATGTCCTGAAGTGCATCAGTTCCAGGGATGGTGACTCCACCACCTCCCTGAGCATCCTATTCCAATGTCTGACCACTCTCTCAGTACAGAAATACTCCCAGTACAGAAATTCTTCCTGATATTTAGTATAAACTTCCCCTGGTGCAACTTCAGGCCACGTCCTCTTGTCCAACCATTGCTCACTTGTGAGAAGAGGACAGCCCTCACCTCCCTACAACCTCCTTCAGGGAGCTGTAGAGAGCAATAAGGTCTCCTCTCAGCCTCCTCTTCTCCAAACTAAATATTCCCCATTTCCTCAGCCTCTCCTCATAGGGCTTCTTCTCGAGACCCTTCATCAGCTTGTTTGCTCTTCTCTGAACTCACTCCAGCAGCTCAATGTCCTTCTTGTAGTGAGGGTCCCAGAACTGAACGCAGCACTTGGGGTGCAGCCTCACCAGTGCCCAGCACAGGGGCATCATCACTTCCCTACTCCTGCTGGCTCCACTGTTCCTGATACAACCCAGGATGCTGGTGGCCTTCTTGGCCACCTTGGCACACTGCTGGCTCATATTCCAACAGGTATCAACCAGCACCACCAGGTCCTTTTCTGCTTGGCAGCTTTGCAGCCACTCCTCCCCAGGCCTGCAGTGTTGCCTGGGGTTGTTGTGACCAAACTGCAGGACTGGGCACTTGGCCTTGTTGAACCTCATTTTATTGACCTTGGCCTGGTCAATACCCAGCTGTCAACCCAACACCACTAGGTCCCATGGCAGCTCCCCACAGACACCTCCATGAGCCTGCTCAGGGTTTGGGCTTCCCTGCCCTCTGCCATGGGTGTCAGGAACTCCCAAGCTCAGACTGGGGGTTGCTCTGTTTGGGTGCTGGCATGCCCTGGGTGACGCCAAAGCACAGAGGAGCCTGTATGGTAGCTGAGGGGATGTGGGCTGACAGGGGGCTGCCATGGGCACTGTGACTTGAAGCTGAGCACTTCCCACCATGCCCACGGGTGACTTGTGGTGGCCAATACTTAATGATGGTACCAACAGACTTCAGGCTGAGCCAGGGGTGGCCCACAGGGACCTGCACGGTGGCCACAGGCTGCAGGGGGCACAAACACAGTGTCAGGAAGATCACCACCAGCCTGGGATGCTGTCCCAAACCCAGCCACCAATCAGGCATAGGGGGTTAACAAGAAGCTCCAGCTTGATGTCTGAGCTCTGATGACTGACTTCCTCATATCATAAAATCATCAAATCATGGAATGGTTTGGGTTGGAAGGGACCTTTAAAGGACACCTAGTCCAACGACCCTGTAGTGGGCAGGGACATTTTCAACCAGATCAGGTTGCTCAGAGCCCCATCCAACTGGGTCTTGAATGTTTCCAGGATGGGGCATCTACCACCTTCTTGGGCAACACAAGCCAGTTTCTCACCACCTTCATTGTAAAAAATATCTTCCTAATATCTAGCCCAAATCTCCCTCTGGTTTCAGTTTAAAACCATCACCCCCTGTACTGTCACTAGAGGCCCTGCTGAAGTGTGTCCCCATCTTCCTCATTGTCCCTCTTCAAGTACTGAGTGGGCAAGGTAAGGTCTTCTCCTAGAGCCTTCTCTTCTCCAAGCTGAACATCCCCTACTCCCTCAGCTTTTCCTCAGAGCAGAGCTGCTCCAGCCCTCTGACAATATTTGTGGCCTCTTCTGGACTCACTCCAACAAGTCCATGTCTTCCCTATGCTGAGAAATCCAAAGCTGGACCCACAACCCCAGGAGGGTCTCCCCAGAGCAGAGCAGAGGGGGACAATCCCCTCCCTGGCCCTGCAGGTCATGCTGCTGGGGATGCAGCCCAGGACACCGAGTGGTTCCCCATTTATTGTCACCTTTGAGAATGCAGGGACACAGCCCTGAACCCACAGCAGCTCCACACACACCAGAGAATAGGGCGTAGAAGTCCAGGTCCTGGTTCTGAGCTCCCCAACACAGGATGTGTCATTTGGTGGGAATTGTCACCTCAGGCACCCCAACTGCACCTCAGCAACAGTCCCAGCCTCTGCTACCTCCTGAACTGGCTTTGGGAGTTCTTGGGGAAAGTTAGGAGGGAGTAAATTGTGCTGGGACAACCTCTGGACAATGACAATGTCCACACAGAATCACAGAATACGCCAAGTTAGAAGGGACCCATCAGGATCATCGAGTCCAATTCCTGTCCCTGCGCAGGGCATCACCAGGATCACACCATGGGCCCGAGAGCATCATCCAAATGCTTCTTGAACTCAGTCAGGCTTGTTGCTCTGATCACTTCCCTGGGGAAGCTGTTCCACTGCTCAACTGCCCACTGGGTGAAAAACGTTTTCCTAACATCTAACCTAAACCTCCCGATTCAGCTTCCCCAGTTCACATCCTATTACTAATGCTTATTGAAGTTACTGCTGCGGAGGTGTGGACTGTGTCCCTATGCCACTGGGGGCTCTGAGCTGTGTGACAGCCAAGCAGGCACTGGCAGAGCAGTTGTGGTGGTGGTGCCACCTGACCTGCTGCCCCCCCAGGGGGTGGTGTTGCTGTACCTGAGCTGGGCTGGATCAGGAATGTGTTCTTCTCGTTGCCACTGACGATGCTGTAGGTGATGTGGCCAGCAGAGCCCCCAGTGTGTACAGCCTGGATGCTCACCACCGCGGTGCCTGCAGGAGAGTGACACGGTGTGAGGGGCAGCAGAGCCTCCAGGGAGGGTGGCACAGAAGGTCAGGGGTGCCTGGTCAGCACACGCTGTACCAGAAGCTCTGACCAAGGATAGCACTGCCAGAGGCAGGGAGATTGGAATGGGAATTTTGGGCTGGGAGCTGGGACTTGTTTGGCCCATTTGTGACCCCTCTGTGGTCTCACTGTCACCCCTGGAGAGCTCCAAGGAGCAGCTGGACACCTGTGACTGCCTACAGTGACCCCAACACCCTGAGGTAGGGTGTTCCATCAGGCATTGTAGAGTAATTTGGGTTGGAAGGGACCTCTAAAAGTCTTCTAGTCCAACACCCCTGCAGTAAGCAGGGACACCCTCAACTAGATCAGGGTACTCAGAGTCTCCTCAAGCCTCACCTTGAATATCTCCAGGGATGAGGCCCCAACTACCTCCCTGGGCAACCTGTGCCATTGTTCCACTACCAGGAAGAGATGGGAGCACCACCCTGGACAGCCTGGGCACTAGGCAGACTCTGCAGACCCTTGGGTCTGCCCAAAGCATCATGGGACTTCCTGAGACCCTGCAGAGTTCCAGGCTTTGAGTTTTCCACAGCTCTGCCACCCCACTGTCCCCACCTTTTCCCCAGACAATACCTGGAGCAGCGTTTTCAGGCAGGACCACATCACTGGTGCTGCGGGGGAAGCGCAGGCCCCGGTAAGGCTCCTCCTGCACGTGGATCACCACCACACCCGTGGAGGAGAGCGCCGGCGTCCCCAGGTCTGTGGCCAGGATGAAGAGTGTCCGCTGGCGCTGGTTGAGCAAGCCCAGGGGCTGCAGGAGCTGGATGTCCCCTGTGTAAGAGTTGATGGCGAAGGCAGGGTTGGGGGTGGCCAGGCGATAGAGGATGGAGGCGTTGGCGCCTGCGTCCCTGTCCTCTGCCCTCATGGTGGCCACCACCTGCTTGAGTGGCGTGTGGTGGGAGAGGTTGACAGTGAGGGGGCTGTGCAGGAAGGCAGGGGCATGGTCGTTGACATCTCGCACAGTGACAGTGACGCGCACGGCCGCACTCTTGGGCTCCCAGGGCGCCGAGTCCACTGCCTTGGCCAGGAAGCTGTAGCTGGGGCAGCGCTCCCGGTCCAGGGCCTGGGCACTCCTGATGCGCCCACTCTGCGGCTCCACCTGGAACATGCCGAGTGACTCGTTGCCCAGGTAGTAAGAGACCTGGCCATTGGTGCCCTCGTCAGGGTCCTCAGCCACCAGCTGCAGCACCAGGGCGCCAACAGGCAAGTCCTCTGGCACCTCCACCACATAGCTGGCCTGGGCAAAACCCGGGGCATTGTCATTCAGGTCCAACACCTGCACATCAACTGACATGGTGGCACTGTGCGGGGGGGTGCCGTGGTCGTGCACTACCACTGTGAGGCTGTAGGAAGCAACTTGCTCCCGGTCAAGGGCACGTGCAGTGGAGAGGACACCAGAGACAGGGTCGAGGCTGAAATCCTGCCCTGGGTCTCCATCTGGAAAAGAAGAGAGGGAATAACAATATTGATGATAACTGGTACAAGGAAGGATCTGTCCTATGCCACCCAGGGAGGACAGCTTGGTGGGGCTTTTGACCAAAGAGGATAGTGACAGGAAAAGGGGTAATGGTTTTAAATCAAAAGAGGGTAAATTTAGGTTAGATATAAGGAAAAAGTTCTTCACCATGAGGGTGGTGAGACACTGGAATAGATTGCCTAGGGAGGTTGTTGATACCCCCTCTCTGAAAGTGTTCAAGGTTGGATGGGGCTTGGAGCAACCTGGTCTGTTGGGAGGTGTCCCTGCCCAAACAGTGGAGTTGGATCTTGACAATCTTTAAGGTCCCTTCCAACCCAAATCATTCTGTGATTTTATGAGGACAGCATGAAGCCCAACCCAGGGTGGCCTGGCAGGGAGGGTAGAGTGAGCTGTCCTCTGTAAGACTGCAGTGGGACTGCAATCCCACTTGGTCCACCTGTGTGTGTCAGCTCTGGGTCCAACAGCTTACAAGCCAGTGCTGCTGCCCCAGGGACCCCACAGACAACACCTGGCATGAAACAGGACAGAGATCTCAGTGAGCAAGCTGTGAACTCTGCAGGGGAGAGCAGCCAAGACAGGTGCTCTTTACTGGGGGCACAGAAACCAGAGGGCTGAGAGATGGTGGGAGGGGCAGGGAACCAGGACCTGCCACAGATGATCCCTCCCAGAGCCTTGGGCGCCCCAGGGTGACCATCCCTGCCCTATTTAGAATCATAGAATAATTTGGGTTGGATGGGACTTCTAAAGGTCATCTAGTCCAACCCCCCTGACAACTTTTTCCTAACATCCAATATAAATCTAATCTTCTCTAATTTAAAACCATTGCCCCTTGTCCTATCACTCCAGGCCCTTGCAAACAGTCCCTCTCCATCCTTCCTTGATACTGGAAGGTTCTCTAAGGTCTCCCTGGAGCCTTCTCTTCTCCAAGCTGAACAGCCCCAGAGGTGTTCCAGAGCCCTGGTCATTTTTGTGGCCCTCCTGTGGACCCACTCCATCAGGTCCAAACTTGCCCAGGCATAAGCCATGGAGCTTCCCGTGGGCCTCACCTGCCAGGTGGTACTCCAAGCGCCCGTTCTCGCCACCGTCGGGATCGGTGGCCCGCAGGGTGTAGAGAGCCACGTGGCTCTGGTTCTCAGGGACCTCCACAGAGTAGGACTCACTCTCCAGCTGCGGTGCATGGTCATTCTCATCTCCCACTGTTATGCGCACTGTGGCCTTGGAGAGGTTGGGGGGCAGGCCACCATCCCGGGCATAGACTGCAAGTATACAGGGCAGGCTACCACCATGGCCAGTGGCCACAAGGGCTGTCACCTGCCAATGCCCCGAAAGTCCCAGGGGCAGCCAGGTGTGGGATAACCCACATTCCTGCATGCTCAAACCACCCAACAACCCACAGATCCCTATCGCTGCACCCCTCTCCCTACCCCCATGCAGCTGCATCCCTCCTGCCCCAGCAGGACCTTACCCATCAGCACATGCTGCTCCTGCTCCTCACGGTCCAGGGCTTGTGTGGTGACAATAAGCCCTGTCTCTGGGTGGATGGAGAATGGTCCCCCAGAGAGACCCCCATAGGACACCTGCCCATTGGCACCTGCAGGGAGGAAGATGGCTTGAGGATGGCCCAGCAGCACCCTGGAAGCCTCCCTCCTCATCCCACACAGGGGTCACACAAGCTGCAGGAGATGACCAAGGATGATGGCAAGTAAAGCTAGGGCAGAGATGTGTGGTGGAGGGATATCCCAGCCCAGCTTGTGGAAAGGAAGATGGGCCAAGGAGCCTACAAGGAGCAAAGGCTCGGAGCACAGGGGGAATCAGCTTCTCCCAGGATTCAGCCCATCTCCAGGCCAGGAGATGATCCTTCACTCCATGGTCTGCCAGGTCCTCCAAACCAGATGAGAGGCAGTAGAGTGAATCTGGACCTGGGTGCTACATCTCCAGGAGGCCCCTGATCAAACAGGGCAGCTCACCCTTGCCCTGCATCCTTACCCAGGTCCCGGTCCGTGGCCAGCACCTGCAGCACAGGGCTGCCAGCTGGCAAGTTCTCCATGATGAGTGCTTCATACTCGGGTTTCTCAAAGGTGGGAGCCTCATCATTGACATCCAGCACCAGCACGCACAGGAGCTGAGTGGCGGAGCGACGTGGGAAGCCATGATCCATGGCCACCACAGTCAGGTTGTGCTGCACCACCTCCTCCCGATTCAGAGCCCGCACAATGGAGAGCGCACCTGCAGATACGGGGAGGGGACAGAGCTGGGATCACAGGGCACCAGGGACAACTGTCCCCAGGCCAGAGACACCCCAAGGCTGAGGTGATCCAGGGACACCTGGGTCTCACCTTGCACCCTTCCTTGTCCCCTTTGAGGTCCCCAGTTGTCCCTGCCACCCACCCTGCACCCTGCCAGGCCCTCACCAGTGCTGGGGTTGAGGTGGAAGCGTCCGTCCCCATTGCCTGCTCGCAGGGAGTAGCTCACCCGCCCATTCTCCCCCAGGTCACTGTCCTGGGCTACCACGTGCAGAGCCACGAAGCCCGTGGGCTGGTCCTCCATGACGCTGACAGCAGCAGGTGAAAGGAAGGCGGGGGCGTTGTCGTTCTCATCGGTGACAAAGACACGGGCGGTGACGGCTGCTGAGCGTCGCTGGCTGACGTTGCGTGCCTGGTCCATGGCCTCTACCACCAGGAGGAAGGAGGCTGCAGCCTCCCGGTCGAGGTGCTGGCGGAGGGTGAGGGTTCCTGAGTGGCTGTCAAGCTGGAAGGTGGCCCCCGGGGGCTCCTGGTGCAGCAGGGTGTAGCGCACTTGGCTGTTGGGCCCCACACCATCCCCATCCAGTGCCTGGAAGGTGAAGATGGAGGAGCCAGCCTGGGCATTTTCAGGCACCACGATGGTGATGGGGTCTTCAGGGAAGGTGGGTGCCTGGTCGTTGCAGTCCTGCACGTGGATCTGTACCAGCACCAGGTGGCTGGAGGGGTATCCATGCTGCGTGTCCTCAGCACTCACCTGGAGCACGTGTCGTGCCCCAGCTTCATAGTCCAGCTCCCGGGCAGCGTAAATCTCCCCCGTCATGCTGTCAACCACGAAGGTGCCATCCCCGCCACCTCCCACCACTGTGTAGGTCACCTGCCCTCGTGTAGGGGCATCTGGGGGTGCCACTGAGCCAATGACAGACCCTGGCTTGATGCCCTCGAGAGGGTGCAGGGTCAAGACAGTGGCATCGGGCCGTGGCAGCACCCGGGAGGACGGCAGCACCTGTGGGAGAGGCGGCAGTGAGGGGCACACGCGGGGCTGCCTGTGCCAGGAGGTGCCCTCGGGGGGACAGTGGGGAGGGGAACACAGGGCTGGTGTTCTGAGGCAAAGTCACAGCTCTCGTGGCCTAACAGAGGAATAGGAACCTGAAGAACAACCTGAGAACAAGGGTGGCTTTGATGGGGTGAAAGAAGAGTCTCAGCTGGGGGGCTGGGATAGGTGAGGATGGGCAGAGCTTATCAAACTCCACCAATACCTGCAGGGAGGGTGGCAAGAGGACAGGACCAGGCTCTTCCCAGTCGTGCCCAGTGTCAGCACCAGAGGCTACAGGCACACATGGGAACACACGAGGTTCCCTTTGAACATCAGGAAACACTTTTCACTGTGTGACCAAGCACTGGCACAGACTGTCCATGGAGATGGTGGAGTCTCCATCCCTGGAAACAGTCAAAAGCCATCTAGACATGGCTTTTGGTCCTGGGCAACCAACTGTGTGGCCCTGCTTGAGCAGGCTGGCTGGACAAGTGACCTTCAGAGGTGCCTTCCCACATCAATCATTCTGGGGGTCTGTGATTGTGCTAGATACTGCAAAGGTAAGAGACATCAGCAGAAATAATTCCATGAAACGTAAGCAAGAGTGTGCAAGAAGGGAGGTAACACTCTCCCAGATGAGAGAGACAGAGAAGAAAGATAATGTGGCATGACTCAAAGACAAATCCTGTCACTATTTTCATAAAGGACAGAAAATTTAGTTTGGGGATGAGGTGCACCTGTGGATGGGACAGAGCGCGTGAAAAACAAGCGTGATCTGAAGGAAACACCTGTTGCAGAAGTCAGTGCACTCAGGTAAGAGTAAGTTTAGATTGAGTGTTACGAAAATTTCTTTACCATGAGGTCAGTGGAAAAATAGAACAGGCTGCCCAGGGAGGTAGTTGAGGCCTCATCCCTGGAGGTATTCAAGGTGAGGCTTGAGGAAGCTCTGAGCAACCTGATCTAGTTGAGGGTGTCCCTGCTTACTGCAGGGAGGTTGGACTAGATGACCTTTAGAGGTACCTTCCCAACCTGAATCGTCCTGTGATTCCATGCCCAGGAGCTGGGGAAAAAAAAGACTACAGCAAAACTGTCTGCCTGGAGGGGCATCAAAACTACATGGCTACATTTTAGGGATGCAAACAGGCACCTCAGGGACAGCCCACCCTAAACACCTTGAAGGCTGGAGAACAACTTGACTGACAACAGTTACAGGCAGGGCATGAAGAGGGAATGGCATAAATTGCATTGAGGGTGGCTGCAGGGGGTGTGCCATGCTAAGGCAGGGCTGCTCTCTGCAGTTGCAGTCCTGCCTGCATTTTAGGTGGGCCCTGATTCAGCAGCACGTGGGAGATCACTCATCAGACTGGGGAAGGCAGAGAATGAGTGCAGCTGCAAGACAGAAAGGGCTGAACAACAGAGAGGCTCAAGGACAGTGATTAGCAGAGATGGCTCTTGGTGCTGACATTTCTTTTGATAGGTGCAAGGGCAGCAGCAAGCTGAGGACATTATGAACCTGCTGACAGTGTTGGAGGGCTTTGACAGAACAGAGAAGCATCAGCAAGAAACATCAAACAAGGAGAGTCAACTAGCCTTGGGAACTGCAAGAAATGGAGCAGGAAGAGGTGAAATGGTGCACTGTGAAAGGGTCTTCACTGGGGGGAAGCTGGAGTCTCTGCTGTAAAAGACAGCTCCTTACTAACAGCAAAGAAAGGACTGTCTGGGCCACCAGGCAGTGGATGCCCAAGTTATACAGATGTGAAGAACACTCTACATGTAGGAACACTGTTGGCAGTAGATGCTGGAAAGAATTAATGTCTCTGTGCAGGAGACCTTCTCTGCACCAGCACATCTGGGACAGGGCTGGCTGTGCAAGTCTGGAAATGACAGAACTGCTTACTGCTAATGCTGCTGACTACTTTACACACAAGAGCATGTACAGTGGCAGACAGATCCATCCCTTCCCATGCCAGGTTCTCCATACCGATTTTAGGGCTGGATCAACAGCTGAGCAAGGGCAGAGGGTGCCCTGCGAGGAAGGTGGGGGGGAAGGCTGCCGGAGGGTGTCCTCCAGGAGGAGAGCCAGAGATAGGTGGTACAGGGACAGGAGGAGCTGGGGTCCCGGATACCTGAACACGAATGACGGCTGAGGTACTGCGAGGCACTGCGCCCCGGTCACTGGCTGTCACGGTGAAGATGTACTCGGCTCGGTCAGACCGGCGCAGGACCGTGGCCGTCCGCAATTCCCCAGTAGCCATGTGCAGTGTGAAACGCTCTGCCCAGGCTCCTGCAGAGAGAAAGTGAGAGGGAGCGGCAGAGAAAAGGGAGGGCAGGGGGAAAGGTTGGGATGGAGAAGGGAGCACCGTGGGGCAGGGTGTGCGCCCATCTGACCACGAGGGTGGCCGCTGCAAGGCCAGAAAGCAGCACCAGTGGGTCAGTTCTGCAGCTCGTACCTATCAGTGAGTAGGTGATGGTTCCATTCTCACCCTCGTCGGGGTCCTTGGCCTGCAGGGAAGCGACTAGAAGTCCCGATGGCTTCTCTTCCAGCACCTGCAGCACAGCCCAGGGAGCAGCTGAGTGCACAGGGCACCCTGCAGACTATCCCAACCCCCAAGCACAGCATTGGATCTGCACCTTCCCACACCAGCCTTGTACCTTACCCAAGGCTCAGACCCCCATCAAGACCCACAAGCTCTGCCTGAGGCTGGACAACATGGCGAAGTCCACAACAATGCTGGCAAAGGGGGTTTTTGCCTTGCCATTGCTCCTCCCATTCTGTACCACTCAACAACCAGCTAAGCAGCGTTGGGGCATACAGCTGCAGGGTGATGGGAGGACACTGCTCACCCATCTTACATCCACAGCCTCTACAGCTAAGAAAATCCAGGCTCTACAAAATAGAATCATAGAATCATAGAATTGGCTGGGTTGGAAGAGAACTCAGAGATCAAGTCCAACCCTTGATCCGCTACAACTGCAGTTACTAGACTATGGCACTGAGTGCCACATCCGGTCTCTTTTTAAATATCTCCAGGGACGGAGAATCCACTACCTCCCAGGGCAGCCCATTCCAACGCCTGATCACCCTCTCCGTAAATAAATTATTTCTAATATCCAACCTAAACAGTCCTGGATCACTCTGCCCCCAAAAAACCCCTTCAGCTGAGGACAGGCAGGCTCAGCAGCCAGCCACCAAACAATGGTGAGGCTCCCCCCAGCCAGCACAGGGACATTGGCCATCTCTGGGAATGCAGCTGACAGCTCTTCCTGGGCTCGGATACCTGGGCTCTTGGGGCTTGTCCCTCTCCCCATTGTTCCTGGTCAGCACTGCTGACTGCCTGTCTGCAGGCACTGAAGACCACAATTTGATGCCAGTGCATTGCAGCACCATCAAGACATTAAACATGTTCATACTCAACTAACCCCACACCCTGAGGTTAGTTACCAGCTTCCTGACAGACCTCACAGAGTCACAGAATCATAGAATCACTAAGGTTCAAAAAGACCTCCAAGATCATCAAGTCCATCCATCAGCCCAACACCACTGTGACAAATAAACCACTTCCTGAGGTGCCACATCCACACACTTTTTTAATCCCTCCAGGGATGGGGATTCCACCCCTGCCCTGGGAGGCCTGGGCCAGGCCCTGACAACCCTTTCCAGGCATTGAGAAATTGTTCCCCAGCTCCAACCTCAACCTCCCCTGGCACAACTTGAGGCCCTTCCTCTTGTCCCATCCCTTGTTCCTGGGGAGCAGAGCCCGACCCCCCCTGGCTCCAACCTCCTCTCAGGGGGTTGCAGAGAGCCAGAAGGTCTCCCCTCAGCCTCCTCTGCTCCAGGATCAACACCCCTGGGTCCCTCTGCTGCTCCTCACAACTTCTCCGCAACCTTCTCCTTGCTCCCCAGACCTTCTCCTTGTGATCCAGACCCATTCCCAGCTCCTCTGCCCTTCTCTGGACACACTCCAGCCCCTCAATGTCCTTCTTGTCATGAGGGACCCAGAACTGACCCCAGGATTCAAGGTGAGGCCTCACCAGTGCTTATCACAGAGGGACAATCCCTGCCCTGCTCCTGCTGCCCACACCAGTGCTGACACAAGCCAGGATGGAAGAGGTAACAACATCACACACCAGCATCTTGTCTGGGCAGTCATGGAAATGACACCACCTTAATTCACTTGTGAAAAGGACAAGAATGCATGGCAAGAGGCTGCAAGCTCCCAAGAGAAGGAAGTGTTAATGCTGTTGCACAAGCTGCTGGCACCACACTGCTGGTGCTCAGAGGCAGGGGGAGAGCAGAGGAGCTGGACTTGTTTAGCCAGGCCAAGCAGTGATGTGACTGTACTCTGTAAACACTGGGGAGGGGGGAGGGAAATTCCAAGGAGAGAGAAGAGCTATTTAAGCAAAAACACAATATTGGCACAAGAACAGATGAGAATAAAGTGGTCAGAAATTAGTTTAGGCTGGAAATTAAGAAACGGTTTCTTACTACCAGATCAAGGAATCTGGAACAGCACTTCACAGCAGTGGTGGAGGCAAGACGACCTCCTAAATATAGCTTGGATGTTTATGGAAAGGAGTGGCTGCGTGGACACTTCTGAGTGGGGCCAAGCTCAGGAGTCCCCTTCCAACCCCCTCCCTGTAACAGGCTGGGGCAGGGGCTGCCCCCACCACCTGCAGACAGGACATCAGGTGTTCCTGCTTCACATGCATGGTCACACTCCTCTTCCACAAGGAATGAAACTCCACCTGAGGAAAGCAGTGAGGAGTTAAAGGTGCATTACCCACAGACTCCTTGTCCAGATGCCATTTCAGATGCACAAACAGGAATAAACAGCTACAGAAGTGGCCTTGCAATTAGTGAAATTGCCCCCAGGCAGGCTTGTCCAGGTCCACCCTCCACAAAGGCTGGTGCAAATACCAGTCCAAAGATGGGAGAGCCACCTCAACCATGGGCACAGCCTTGACAGCAGCTGGCAGCAGATACATAGAGAAGATGCAAGAAGCAGGGTATGTATGGAACAATCCTCCTGTGAAACCTTCTCAGCTTCCAGCAGTCTGTGGCTAAGTCACTTCCTGAGCCACAGATCATATTTTTGTTCAACAGACTTTGATGGAATTTTTTTTTCTTTCCATGAATTCATCTAGTTTTGAGCCCATGCAACTTTTGGCAATGATTTCACAATTTAATTATGTTCTGCATGAAAAAAATACTGCCTTTGTTTATTTTAAACCTGCTGCCTGGTCATTTCTTATGAAGATGTCTAGGTTTTGCATTTTGAAAAAAGTAACTCATAATTTTCCCATGACTTTCTCTGTGCCATTCACTGCACACCTCTGTTATATTCCTGTAGGGTTTTTTTTTTCCCCCCATGCCAAAGAATGTTTAACTATTTTCTTTTTGGATGGAAACCATTATCTCCTGGAGATCACATTAACATCCTTGTCTGAACCTTTTCTAGCACTACTGCTCATTTAGAGAAAAGGAGGCAGGGCAGAAGGTGTGTGTAGAACTGAGATGTATGGTAATGATGTTTTCTTTCATTCTCTTCTATTTTTGTAATAAAACTCAGCATTCAATTTGCCTTTTTGCCTGTGGCTGAGCCCTGAGCTAGCATTTCCACAAAGCATTTGGGGCTGTGCCCCAATCTCCTCCCTAAATTTTAGGTAGCCAACTCTGAGCACACCACTTGTGCAAGTGAAAGTCCTGTTGCTTTTTGCCGTGTGTATCACTTTCCAGTTGGCAGCCATGAATTCACCTCCCAGCTTCTCTCCTAGCTGAACAGTCAGGGAGCTCTCACCTTTATTACTAGGAACAGACCAACAATCAGCTCTTCTGAATGGATATATGAACATACTCCCTCCAAGCCTTTCTTCTACACCTGAATCATGATTAACAGCAGCCCCTTCCTGTGCTTCACCCTCCTCTACCTCTGCCTCCACCAGGCCCCGAGAGATGCCTTCATCCAGGCCAAGCTGACAGACAGATTTGCAGCAGAGAGAGCCAGTGGGGTGTGGAAGCAAGCTGGGCAAGGGATGGCTGAACAGGGAGGGGAAAAGTAATGAACAGAGAAGGCTGGATGGGAGCTGCAGAGTGTCCCCAGGTCCCTCTGCTTATGGTCACCCAGGTGCACAGTGACCAACCAATATGGGTCCTGCCTGCTCTGACCTGCCTCACTCAGGCTGTCCTTATTGTGATGTTTTAAACACAGCACAGTACAAATGTAACCTGGTCTGCAGCATACTCTGTGCCCTGGTGACCACTGCCACCACACAGAGCTGGGCTGGGACCTGTACCAGATTCTCAGAAACCCCTTGTGAGTGCCCAGTCCAGCTGGACCCAAAAAGATGAGTGTCTACACCCAAAGTCCTGAGACACAGAAGTTAACAGCACCCTGTGCCTCCCCTGGGTCAGGTTTAGAGCTCCCTTTCACCTTCCCTCCTTGCAGACACACATGAGCCAAGAGCTTCTGCCTGCTGATTAGTCCCCTGGTCTGAGAGGCCTCTTGCAGCCCTCATCTGCCCAGCTCACAGGGACATCTGTGCTTCCCAAGGACATGCCTATCTTACCACATCTGGACCAGATATATCAGACAAGGCTGCTGCATGGATGCACCTTGTGCCTGCTTATCTCCCACCCTGAAACCCTCCTGGGTGCCCCTGCCTCAAACCCTTTCTCTCTGCCTCAAACCCAGGGGCCATCACACTCCTGCCTCTACCTGCACAGGCAGCTCCTGCCCACCAGCCACGTGAAGGAAAGTGGGAGCGTTGTCATTCTCATCCAGCACGGTGACATAGATGGTTCCTGTGGCACTGCGGGGAGGTGCTCCCCCATCCTGTACGATCACCAGGAGCTGGTAGCTGGACTGTTGCTCCCGGTCCAGACTTTGCTTGGTGCTGAGCTCCCCTGTGAGGGAGAAGTGGGGACACAGATCAGCACCAAAACCTCTTTAGCAAAGAGCCTGTGCCCTGGTGTGTTGCAGGGGAGCCCAGAGCTGCAGGGGTAGGATGATAAGCACTGCTGCAGCACTGGCCTGACCCACATTGCTTCTGACCTGCCCTGGGCTTGCTTCCTCCTCAGCTGAGGAAGCTGGGAAGCCTCTCACCTGTCTGTGTGTGTATCAGGAAGCTGGGATCCTGCTGGAGCAGGCGGTAGGTGAGCCGGCTGTTCTGCCCAGCATCCCGGTCACTGGCTGTCACCCTCCCCACGCTTCTGCCAGGAGCCTGGTTCTCGAGGACAGTGAAGAAGTAACGCTCCTCGCTCAGCCGGGGGCTGTTGTCGTTCTCGTCAGTGATGCTGACCCGTACAGTGCTGGTGCCTGTTTTCCGGGCCTCCCCCCCTGCCCCGCTGCCTCCAGCCGAGGCCAGCACCGTCAGCATGTACAGGTCACGTGTCTCCCGGTCCAGCGCACTCTTGACGTAGAGCCACCCGCTCTCAGGCATGATGCCAAAGCTGGCAGCATCCCCGTCAGCGCGCAGGTGGTAGGTAAGGGTGAGGGACTCGGCCTCGTGCGCCAGAGCCCGGACCTGCAGGAAGCGGGTGGAGACGGGCACCCCCTCCCGCACCTCTACCCGGTAGGTGAGGGTGTCAAAGATGGGGCCGTTGTCATGTTCGGCTTGTACGTGCACCAGCAGTGTGAAGGTGGAGCTGAGCTGAGGGATACCGCTGTCATGGGCCACGATGGCCAACCTGTAGGCCGCGCTGGCTTCGTACTGCAGGGTCCCCACCACCCGCACGGCCCCTGAGGAACGGTCCACGCTGAAGGTGCCATCACCTCCGGACACCAGCTCAAAATGCACCTGCCCATTGGCCCCGCTGTCGCGATCCTCAGCCTGCAGAGTGTACACTGTGGTCCCAGGTTCTGTGGCCTGGGGCAGCAGAATGGAGTCGGAGGGGGCTGGGAAGGCTGGGGCATTGTCGTTCACATCTGACACAGAGATCTTGACACGTGTGTTGCTGTAGGCAGGAGGGGAACCACTTCGGGCCTGGACATCCAGAACGAGGACTGCCTGGGACTCGTGATCCAAAGCCAGGCTGGTGTGGAGCTGCCCAGTTGCAGAGTCAATGGAAAAGTAGCCATGAGGATCCCCCGAGGAGATGGAATAAAAAATGTCATCGGCATGACCTGTGGACAAAGAAATGAGAATGGAAACGATTTATGCAGCTGGCTGAGCTGCCCAGCCCCCTGCATACTTGGGTGTGCACGTCTCTGAGTGTGTGGAGCTTGCAGAAGGGGAGTTGCTCCATGAGGAAGGGTGGTACCAGACCTTCCAGAGGAACATGGCTGCACACAAACAGGACAAGCCATACCTGGGGGGTTCTGGGCCCGGACAGCCCCCACGCTGGTTCCCTGCAGCACATCCTCAGGCACTGTGAAGAAGTACTGAGCTTGCTCAAAGACAGGGGGTGAGACGGTGCCCTCCACAATGCTGATGTTCACTCGGGCATTGGGCTGTGCCTGCAGGCCCCCACCATCTTGAGCAGAGATCACCAGCTGGACCAGAGTGTTGGCTTTGCCGCTCAGGGACCATGAGAGGGAGATGACACCTAGGGAAGAAAGCAGTTCAGAGAAAGCAGTTCACCTGCACCCCTGCCTTTCACCTGGCACTATGGGAGCACGCCAAACCATAAGCTTGAAAAGAAAGACCTACAGGGGCAGCAAACAATGTGCTAGCACGGGGGGAGCTCACTGTGGAAGAACTGGAGTAAAGAAGAGGAACCCTCCTGGGGAAGCCTCCCCAAATCCTCCTGTCTCAACATTAAGCCCAGCTCTGAGCTAAGCAGTGGGAAGGACTGTGAGAAACAAGCCGAAGGGCAGGTCTTGGAAGAGGGAAAAGAGGAAACAGGGCTTCAAGTGTGGGGCACAGGGCGAGGCTCATGACACAGCAGGTGGGATCTGGGCTGTGGGGAGACTGTGGAGGAGATGTAGAACTGAAGGACCATCCTTGATAGGCCCTACAAAGGAAGTGGCCTGCATTAGGCTGGTAGTCACATGCTGGGAACTTGGGGACCTGTGCGGGGACACCTCCACACCTGTGCTGAGAGCCCCTGGCACCTCACACTCACCTCCCCAGCAGAGACTGCTCTGGCTTTGGTGGCCAAAGCAAGGCAAAGCAGACACAGCCAAGGAGAAAGGTGAGACTGAGTGCAACAGGGAATTATAGGGGAGGAGAAGAAACAGAGCAGGGGAGAGGGAACTGGTCAAGGACAAAAAGCTAAGCGGGATACAGCCTGACAGGGCAAAGAAAGCAGCATTTAGGAGGAAAGGTGCAGTGAGTCAGGGAATGGGGAATGAGGGAGAGGAAGGCAGACAGGACAAATGAGAAACAGAGAAGGGAGCAGAAACAAGAGGTCAGAGACCTAGTTTGGGAAGGGGCTGCTGGAGGCTCAAGAAGACAAGGCAGGGAACACATGGTAGGGAGAAGAACAAACTTATTCTGGTGGCAGATTGCACTGCTGAGATGGCCTAGCAGTGACTCTTGGACTGGCTTTTACACCTGCCCACATCCCACTGCTCTGATGGCTGCCTACTCTCATGAAGTTCAGTAAGTGTAGAGTCCTGCAGCTGGGAATGAATAACACCAACCAATACAGATGAGGGGGTGTCCTGCTGGAAAGCAGCTCCATGGAGAGAAACCCTGGAGTTCCAGTAGACAGGAAATTCTCCATGGGTCAGCAATATGCCTTTGCAGCCTACAGGACTAATGGTGTCCTGTAGGATATCAGGAAAAGTGTGTCCAGCAGATCTATGGAGGTTCTCCTCCCCCTCTGCCCTAAGGAGACCACACCTGGAATCTTGGATCCAGTTTTGGGCTCCCCAGTTCAAGAGAGACAGAGATCTAATGGAGACAGTACAAGGCCTACGAGGGTGATGAAGAGACTTGAACATCTCTGTTATGAGGAAAGACTGAGAGATCTGAGAAGAAAAGGCTGAGAGGGGATCTTCTGAATGTCCACCAGTATCTGAGGGATGGATGTCGAGAGGACAAGGCCAATCTCTTTTCAGTGGTACCCAGTAATAGGACAAGGAATAATGGGTGGAAGCTAGAACATAGGAGGTTCCACCTCAACATGAAGTTCCACCTCACCTTCTTTCCTGTGAGGGTGATGGAGCCCTGGAATAGGCTGCCCAGGGAGGTTGTGGAGTCTCCTTCTTTGGCAGGCGGGTTGGACTGGATGATCTCCAGAGGTTCCTTCCAACCCCTGACATCCTGTGATTTTACGATTCTATGATTCTGTACTCTGTCTACCCCCTGAGCTCGCTCTCACCTGTGTCCTTGTTGAGGGAGAAGAGAGGGGGTGAGTTCCCCAGGATGATGCGGTAGGTCACTCTCCCGTACAGCCCCTCATCCTTGTCGTGAGCAGTGACACGCAGCACAGCTGTCCCTGGCATGCTCTGTGTGCTGATGCTGGCAGCATACTCCAGTGGGTAAAACACTGGCCGGTTGTCATTTATGTCCTCCAGGAAAACCTTCACATACACCATGGAGTTCAGGCCACCCTGTGGAAGGACCAGAGCAGAGATGGTGCCAAGAGCAAGCACAAATGAATCCCCTGCACAGCGCTGAGCCAGCAGCACCATGTCCCCTGCGGCCTCTCCAGCACTTACCCCATCAACAGCAGTGATGGTGAAATCATAGGCTGATGTGCCCTCATCACGATCCAGAGGCTGTATGGTGCACAGCTGCCCTGTCTGCTTGTCGATGCTGAACTGCGTGGGGACAACGCTGCCGATTCCAGAACCAATGGAGTAGGAGAGAGAGCCAAACGTGCCGCTGTCTGCATCTGTGGCTGTCACCTGGGAGAGGGAAGGCACCTCATGAGCAGGGCCAGCATGGCAGAGACCTTCAGCCAGACCCAGCCCATCACCACCATCACCACCTCCACCACCCAGCCCTGCCCACAACCCCTTGCACAGTCCTCAACACTGGCCATAGTGAAGCAGACTGAGTTACCACCTCAGCTCTGCAATTCTTGTCCCAGGTTAGGCACTGCTTCCTCTGCAGCCCTCCCTACAAGAGGAGAGGTACTCCCAGGGGCTCACCAGCTGCAGACAGTGCCCTGGGCAGTGCACAGGCAGGATCAGCCTGTGCTGTCCCAGTCCCTGTGAAGGGGCATTGAAGAGGGGGAGCACAGTGTTGCACACGTGAGAGCTGTGCCATGCTGTCTATCTACAATGCTGCCATGAGTCCCTGCACCACCAGAGGTATTGTGTTTCAGAGGACACCTCCCTTCTTTGCACCCTTTTGCCCTTTCTCTGGAAGTGTTCAAGACTAGACTGGATGGGGCTTGGAGCAACCTGGTCTTGCACCTCAAATACTGTGTTCAGTTCTGGGCCCCTCACTACAGGAAGGACATGGAGGTGCTGGAACATGTCCAGAGGAGAGCAACGAGGCTGGTGAAGGGTCTAGAGAGCAAGTCATACGAGGAGCAGCTGAGGGAACTGGGCATGTTTAGTTTGGAGAAGAGGAGGCTGAGGGGAGACCACATTACCATCTACAACAACCTGAAAGGTTGTTGAAAGGTGGGTGCTGGCCTCTTCTCCCAAGTGAATAATGACATGACCAGAGGAAATGGTCTGAAGTTGCAGCAGAGGAAGTTTAGATTAGATACTAAGAAAATTTCTTTACTGAAAGAGGGGTCAGGGCCTCAACAGCCTGCCCAGGGAGGTAGTTGAGTCACTGTCCCTGGAGGTGGTTGGACTCAGTGATCTCAGAGGTCCTTTCCAATCATGGCTATTCTGTGATTCTACGATTCTGTGGTGGGAGGTGTTTCTGGCCATGCGCTGGTGTTCGAACTAGATGATCTTTAATGTCCCTTACAAACAAAACCATTCTATGATATATATATATGATGTATCATATATATATATGACATATGGTATATATGATATATATGATATATGATACAATACAATACAGCATGAACATCCATGGCCCAGGACAACCTATTTGCCTCAGCAAAGGAAAAGGCCACATGGAGAAAGGGTGCAGAGAGGCTGAGCCTCACAGGCTTAGGTTGGACATAGGAAGACATTCTTTAGTGTGAAGGTGGCAAGACCCTGGCCCAGGCTGCCCCAAGAAGCTGTGGCTGCCCCATCCCTGGCAGTGTCTCAGGCCAGGTTGGATGGGGCTTGGAGCTACCTGGGCTGTGGGAGGTGTCCCTGACCATGGCAGGGGGGACTGGATAATACTTTAAGGTCCTTTCCGACCTAACCGATTCTATGATTCAGACACCAAGGATCCAGCCACCAAGCATACCCATTGCCCCCAGCCTGAAGGGGCAGCCAGGGACAACCCACACTCTTGCAGCACCTGCCCCTCACCTCCTGTTCCTTCTTTTCTGCAAAGAGGCTTAAGACAAGACGGGAAGTAAACCAGCCATAACCCTGGCCCTGTCCTAGTCTCAGATCTGTGTGCCCGCCAGCCCGGGGCACTGAGGATGATGGCTGAGGGTGCACCGGGGTCCGGGACACCCCAGCCGCATCCATGGCAGGAGGGTTACAGCCGCTCCCCGCGATCCAGCTCCATCCTGGGCTCAGGTCGGCAGAAAGCGGCTCCGTGCCGCCGCCCCGGGCCTATCCACCAGCTGGGAGCTCGGCGCAGAGAACAAAGCCGGAGGAGGGAGCCGGGGGGAGGCAGCTGGGCCCGGCTGCAGGGTGAAGCGGAGTTCAGGCCCCGCCAGCCGCAGCTCCTCCCCGCCGCAGCGCAGGGGCCTCGGCTCCCCTCGGCCGGCAGCGCAGGAACGTGGAGCCCGCGCCAAGGAAAGGCCCAGCCGGGGGCTGCCTGCGGGCAGGGCCCCAAACCTGAACAGCTCACCCCGGCAGCAGAGCACAGGGAGCGGCGAGAAGGGCGAGCGGAGAGCGGCCGGGCCAGGGGAGGCAAAAGAAATGGTCGGGTAGAGGTGGGACCTCTCCCCGCAGGCAGTGTGCTCTGCACCCCTGGGAGGGGGGGCAGCGCCTGGGGTACCTCCCTCTCCTGACCTCTCGTCCCTGTCAGTGTCCTGCCCCAGGATGCACAGCCTGAGAGCCCCTCCTCAGCTCTCCGGCCGCCACTGCCTGCGATCCAAGGGGATGCCTGAGAGAAGCTGACAGCACATCCACACTCGGCACCACGCTCCCCGTACCGTATTTGCTCCCCAGCCCAGCGGCGGTGCCATGAAACAGGACCCTGCTCTTTGCTCCAGCTGCAGAGCACTCAGAGCCACCAGTGCCAGGAGAGCAGCCCGGCCAGAAAGCACTTTGGGAAACAGAACCCACCTGCCTCCCTGCTGAGCTCAGCACCTGCCCTCTCTCCTGCACCACCGCTTTGCTCTGATGCCACTTACCTGAGAGTATAAATCTGACCTCACCAACATTGCCAAAACCTGAATTTAGGGTACTTGTAGTCTGGCTCCGTGTTGGATATTCTCACGGCGGTAGCAGCCCTGCACCACCACACTGGAGTTGGGTGCCATGCCTAGGTTGTGGCTGGTGGCATTCTCTAGCTGCAGATAGAAACACACCTGAGATTGATCAGCTGCCACAGCGACTGGAATAGGCACTATGGGGCAAACGAATAACTTCTTTCTTTCAAATGAACTGATTCTCACCCCAAAAGTGCTCTAAAATGCAGAGTAAGATACTTCCCTCGGGCTCCTTGGGCCTGAGGGCTCTCGTGCTTCTGGTACAGCCTCACTTCCCCACCTTAACCATCCTCTGAATCACAATCCCAAGAAAGATATCCACAGGGGAAGCTATCTGCAAGTCCATCTCTCTGCCACAGGGGAGGGACATCTGAGCGCTCACTATTACGTGGTGCAGCCCTATCTCCCGTGCTGCTCCCAGAGCCATCTCCCTGCCTCATGGAGCTGGCAAAATGGCTTCAAAGGCAAACTCAGTGCAGAACCAGGGAAAGGTGTCTTCAGAGAAGTTCCCCATTCACATGTGCCTGGTCATCCACCTCCCTGAAATGTTTGTGGACCAGGGGTCTCACACGAACCCCACGGGGACAAACAGTGTCCAAGATAGGTCATGTCAGCACCACCATGCAACCACTACTGGAGACTTGTGCCTGGTCCTAGCCTCACCTGGAAGGGATTTACCTGGAGAAAAGCCACAGGAACAACAAAGCACCTGAAGGAGCAGCTAGATGTGTCAGCTCCGTGTGGGGTGGTTGGACGGTTTGCTGCCCCCATGGAGCGGGAGCAGCTTTCCTGCCCACTGTGCCTCTACCACTGTACGTGGAGGCTGGCCACAGGCTGACACTCAGCAGGGCTCAATGCCATCCCCTAAGGCAGCAGATCCCTGTTGTGGCTGGGGTTATGCCTCCTGGGGACTTCTCTGGGGGTCGGACCAGCCCCCAGGTATGACAGACACCTCTGTGCAGCTGGCACGCCAAGCTGCAACCCATGGCTGCAGGCTCCAGAGCATGTGCAGTGTGGGGACGTGGTGCACATTTTTAGATGGGAGAATAATTAACCACAGAAAGGGCTCATCAAGGCTTGTGGTGAATTCAGTGCTCCTGGAAACTTTAAAACCCAGTCTGGGTATTTTTCTAGGAACTCTGCTAGAAACTGATGCAGGGCAGCTCTAGGCTCTGTATTTAGCGCCCACCCCAAACCTTGGAGCAGTGGATGGTTTTATTGTAACTTACTTATGAGGCTCCTGATGTTTGCCTGATACAAGAGAGGGAAATGGCATCAAGCTGTCTATGGTACAGCTCAGGAACCCCAGTTCCATTTGGGGCTGTACTGATGGAATATGTGGGGGCAGGGGTCAGAGCTATGGCCCTGGATGAAGCCCCTATAGCACCCTCACCTCTGACTTTGAACATCCTGCAGGGCTGTTCCCAGGAGGAGCTATATGAGAGGAGAAAGGAGAGAAGGAGGAGGTTGCCCCTTTAGGAATGAGACACCCACATGAGCTTAGAGAGTCAGCATGCAGATACAAGACAGACAAAGCTGTGGGGTCACCTCATCCGCACAGGACACCTGCACCACGGACACACCAGCCACCTTGTGCAGAGGCCAAGTGTGTGCTGTGCGTCTGCCTGAGATGAGAGGACATGCAGCTGCAGTCCCCCGTGCCAGGAACAGAAGTGTGCACAAAACACAGGTGTGGGTGGGAATGTTCTGTGCCTCCTGAGAGCAGTGATGCCAGAGCCCAGCACTCTCTCCCCATATTGAGGCTCCAGCATGGAGCGTGGTGAGCCTGGAGCTGCAGCATCAAGAGTCCAGATGTTCCCATTCACACACCTGGCCAGATCAGCAGGGAGAAGGAAGCCATGGCAAATTGTTTCTATGGTTCATTACATTCTCTGGTCATCTAATCACTGCTGCTACCCCTGAGTCTGATCCTGCCAGTGTAAGAGCAAGGGGTGGTTGTTCTGGAAACCCTCTCAGTATTGGTGTTGGTGGGTGGACCACGCAACCCATCCCCTCCCTGGATAAACCAGCTGCATGCTCAGAGTGTTTTCATCATAGAATCATTGAGTAATTTGGATTGGAAGGGACCACTAAAGGTCATCCAGTCCAATCCCCCTGCAATAAGCAGGGACACCCTCAAGTAGATCAGGGTGCTCAGAGCCTCCTCAGGCCTCATCTTGAACATCTCCAGGTGTCAGCTGCCTCATTGGGCAACCTGTTTCATTTTTCCCACTACCCTCATGGTAAAGAACCTTTTCCTAATAGTTTTCTGGCCTGTAGCTTTCCTGTTCTACCCTGTGGGACCCCATTCTCCACTGAGAAATGCTTTGCAACCAGGAGATCACAGCTGCACGAGTGCATTCTGCTACTTCTCACAGGGTATGATTCTGGCAGCCATCAGCTCCTGCTTCTTGAAGAGGGAGCAAGAATGAGACACCAGGTACCACAGAGCATCCTGCTGGGGTCCGGGAGTGATGCTAGGGCTTCTGATAGCACAGGGACAGTGCTGCTGCCCGTCTTTTGGCCTCATTCAGATGCTCTTGGTTGCAAGTGTGGTATTTCCCTGGAACCTGCTGCAGCTGCATACAACACATGGAGCACTGCCCCCCTCTGTGCCTTGTCCTCTCATTCTGCCTCCAGCGTGGTGCTGGGATGGCCTCCACCCAGCCTCACACAGAGACTGCTCAGGCCAGGGTGGCACTGGTGCCCCCCCCGTCATGCACACCACGCTGGCCAGGGCCAGCCTGCAACACCTCTCCCATGTCCCACAGCATGCCCCAGGGATGGTCCTCTCCAGCAGTTCAGTGTTCAGCAAAATGCAAAAATGTGGGATTCCTCATTTCAAATTGTATATTAAATTGTGATATCAAATTGTAGAGATTCAGAAAGCAACAACCCACATTCACAGGAAGAATTTCACTAAAGGCTTTATACACAGGGACATCAAAGCTGGGTAGGGAAATCCCCAAGCTGAAGCTGGGTCAGTGCTTCAAGGAGGCACCAGGACCTGAGGGAACCCTCTGGATCAGAAATCCCAGGTCTCATGAACAATTTCCAGCCCATACAGGGGTGACACAGCTGGATCTGCTGCTCACTAGCAAGGGAGGACTGAGGGAGGCTGTGGTAACCAGCCATAACCTTGGAGTAGTGACTATGGAGTAGCAGTGCTCAAGATCCTAAAGGGAGTGAGGAAGGGGAGCAGCAGAGAACAGGCCCTAGATTTCAAGCAAAACTTCAGCTTATCCAGGGAGCTGGTTGGTGGGAGAGATCCCACGGGAGACAGCTCTGAAGGCTAAGGGAGCTCAGGAAAGCTGGCAAGCCTTCAGGCCAGCATACTCCAGGCACGAGAACAGTACATCCCAGTTCTCAGGAAAACAAGAGATGTCTCAGCAAATGGCCTTGGCTGAGCAGGGACCTTAGGGCTAAGCTGCAATGCAAAAAGGCAGCATAGGGGAGGTGGATGCAGAGGCAAGCTGCAAAGGAGGAATTTATAAACATTGCCCAGGCATGGAGGGATGGTGTTGTGAAAGTCAAAGTTCAAATGGGGTTGAGACTTCCCAGGAAAACTGAGGGTGCTTGGAAGAGCCTCTACCACTATGCTGGTAGTAAAGAACCATAAAGGCTGATTTATGAAGGGGTGGCTGATCTGATGATAGCAGACACAGGTAAAACTGAGACATTGGATGCCTCAGTCTTCACCAACAAGGCCTCCCAGGCCACCATGCTCTTTGAAAGGGTATAGAGAGCTTCCAAACAGGGATGAAGATTGAGTCAGAATTTCTTCTGTACACTTGATCCATATGAGTCAATGGGACCCAACAGGCTGCATCAGTGGGTGCTGGCAGAGATGGACTTGCAGGGCTGGTCTTGCAAATGTGTTGGAGATCAGGGGAGATCACTAACTGGAAGAAAGCGAATATTGCACCCCACCTACAAAAAAGGCCAAAGGGATGATCCGAGGTTCTACACTCGTGTCAGCCACACTTTGGTCCCTGGGAGAATCATGGAGCAATCCTCCTAGAGCATGTTTTTGGCCACACGGAGGAGCTTGGGAGGGGAACAGCCACCACAGATTGATTGTCCTGTTTGTTTTCTGCAAGGCACCGAAGGGATCTGTGTTTGAAGGGATGTGGATGACAATTGCCTTGACTTTAAGAAGGATTTTGACACCCTCTCCAAAAATCTTCATCTCCAGGACAAATGGGAGAGACTTTTCACAGGAATAAGGGGGGGGGATGATTTAAAATTGGAAGAGGGGAGAGTTAGATTAGACATTAGAAAACAATTCTTCACTGTGAGCATGGTGAGATACTGGAACAGGTTGCCCAGAGAGGCTGTGGAGATCCCATCCCTGGAAGTGTTCAAGGCCAGGTTGGATGGAGTTTTAAGCAACCTGATGTAGTGCGAAGTGTCCCAGGCCATGCAGGGGAGTTGGAATTGGATGATCTTTAAGGTCCTTTTCAACCATTCTATGTATTTCTGTTATGATTTGGAGGGCTGGACAACTGGGTGGGTCAATATCAGGTTGGAGAGTTTGGCTGAGAGGGTTCACGAGCTGCGGTGCCTGGAGGCAGGTGACTGGTGGAGCACCACAGGGACCAGCCCAGGGAACTCTCCTGCTAAACATCAGCAGCAATGATCCAATGCAGCCATAGGAAAAACACCTGTGAAGGTCACAGATGACACCCCCAGGTCAGGCAGGAAGAATGGGCCAAGGACTGCAGGAACCACAGGAAACTCAGCAAGGACATATGCCAAGTCCTGCTCTGGGAAGCACAGCACAGGCTGGAACTGCCAGGCTGGGAAAATGTCCTTCCTGTAGGTCTGGGTGGGCAGCGTCCTGGAAGCACAGAGAGCCCAGCAGTACCCTGGCTGGTGTGAACAGGAGCATAGCTGGGATTGTTCTCCCCTCCACTTAGCCCTTGCTCAACCACATCAAGACATTGCATCTACGTTTGGGACCCCAGTACAGAAAAGAACTTGACAATCTGGTTCAAGGATGATCACTGAGAAGGTCAGGGGTTGGAGAATCTGCCATTTGAGGACCTGCTAAGGGACCAGGGGAGGGGAGCTGCTGAGGGGAGAATGCTGTAGACCCAGCATCAAGTGGGCAACACTGATGGAGACCTTATTAAGGAAATAGAGCCAGGCTTTTCACAGTGGAGAACAAGAGACCATAGGCATCAGCTGAAATGATAACTCCATCATGGCCATGGGGCAAAGTTTTATCCCTGTGAGGACTGTCCTGCATTGGAGCAGGTTGCTGAGAGAGGTTGTGCAGCCTCCATCCTTGGAGGTTTTCAGGACACTGTGAGCAGCCTGGTCTGACCCCCCACAGCTGCCCCTGCTTTAGAGAGGAGGTCAGAGCAGAGACCTCCCAAGGTCTCATCAATCTGAAGTGCTCTGTGACTCAGTGATCCAGCTGCTGTTCCCTTTCCCTACCACAGGCTCTTGGACACTTGAAAAGCAGCTCACTCTGCTATGCACAACTTTGCTCCACTGTGCTAGAGCTGTTTGTTGGCTCCTTGTCCAGCACCCAACATACCCCTGTGCCGTGCAGCCCTTGATCTTGCCCAGTGCAGCGTCCCTGTCTCAGGGCTGACTGCCACTGCACAGCATCAGCAGATGCTCCCAGCAGTAGACACTTCCTCTCCTCTTCCCCCAGTCCCACATGGGCTGGGTCACAGCTCCTCCTCTGCACCCAGGCACTCTTTTTCTGTGCCCGTGGGGGCATAAGCCTGCAGTTATACCCCTAGACACAGCAAACAGCAGTTCAAAAGCCTCCACTCACCATTGTCACATAGCAGAACATACACACCTCCCTGTGCTCTCTCTGTTTCCTTGACCTTGCCTGCAGACTGCTTCTCTCCTGCAACTCTGCTTTGGCTTCACTGACCCTCCACACTAAGCCTAGGGCACATCTCTAGCACCTTCTGAACTCCTGCCTTGGGTGCTCTCACAGTTCCAGCACGACCAGGGTCCATCTTTCATACAACTCTTTCCATTTCTGAGTCCTAGCAAAGCCAAGACCTCCCCTCATGCTGGCACAGGCCGAAAGTTATAGAATTATTGAATCATAGAATGGCTTGGAAGGGACCTTCAAGATCATCAAGATCCAACTGCCCTGAGTAGGCAGGGACACCTCCCACCAGCCCAGGTTGCTCCAAGCCCCATCCAACACTGCCAGGGATGGGGCATCAACAGCCTCCCTAGGCAACCTATTCCAGTGTCTCACCACCCTCACAGTGAAGATTTTTTCCCTAATATCTAACCTAAATCTCCCTTCTTTCAGTTTAAAACCATTACCCCTTGTCCCATCACTACATCCCTCTCTTGTGAAAAGCCCCTCCCCAGTTTTCCTGTAGCCCTCTTCATGGACTGGAAGGCCGCTAAAAAGTCTCCCCAGAGCCTTCTCTTCTCCAGGCTCAATAGCCCCAACTCAGCCTGTCTTCATAACAGAGGTGCTACAGCCCTTTGATCGTCTTTGTGACCTATCTCTTTTCTGTGCTGGGGGCTCCAGAGCTGTATGCAGTTCCCAGGTGAGAGAGCAAATAGAGAGAGCAAATACTGTTGGGGGG
>JAAWXA010000007.1:356284-434836 GCA_038090715.1 Florisuga fusca
GGGGGGGGCAGGAAGAAAGAAGCACGAGCCAACCAACCCCTTTCCCACTGTATTCAGTTTGGGCTGAATTTTATAAGACAAGACTTGTCTTTTTGAAAGACAAGTTTATACTAAGGTCAGCAGGATCCTGTGCCCTTCACTGATTAATGTTTCAGTCCCAGCTCATACTTGAGTCCAGGCTGGGAAGTGTACAGTCACCTGGCAAAGGGCTGCATGCTCTGATTTTTGTTGTTTCCTCTTGACACCAGGTGAGGGAAATAAGAGAATTGCTTTCCAATATCTGAAGGGGGCCTACAAGGAAGCCGGGGCAGGGCTTTTTACACAGGTGTGTAGCAAGAGGACAAGGAAAAATGGATTAAAACTTGAAGAGGGGAGATTTAGGCTGGACATTAGGAAAAAATCCTTTCCTGTGAGGTTAGTGAGACACTGGAACAGATGTCCAAGGAATTTGTGGCTGCCCCCTCCCTGGAGATGTTGAAGGCCAGGTTGGATGGGGCCTTGAGCAACCCGGTCTAGTGGGAGGTGTCTCTGCCCTTGCAGGGGAATTGGAACTAGATCTTGAAGATTTCTTCCAACCCAAACGATTCTATGAATACAAGAGAAAGCAAGTGACACACTGTGCAGCAGCACAGACCAAGAGCTGGGCTCCAAAGAAAAACCTGATGGAGGGGAGTTTAGGTTTTGCTTCTAAAATGACTGAAGTAAGAGGATGGAGAGGCAGGGAGAAGGTGGGGAGGATGTCACTTTGATAGAGGGGACAGCCTGAACCAGAGGCCAGCATCGTGGTGCTGCTGAAGGATGCAGACAACCTGCAGGTCCAGCTGGAGACCAGGGGCTGCAGACTGAGTCCAGGTTAAGAAAGCAACAGTATCCTCAGGGGAGAAGCTGCACCTCACTGCCAGACAGAAGATGTTTAGTATAAGCAGTTGTTAAGCACTGCAGCCATGCCCCAGAGCAGGGTGGGGGAGAGGAGACAAAGGCACTCAAAAGTTGACAGCTGCTGAGTGGGCAGCGAGCCCTTACAGACAGCCACAGCAGGATGTTTTGTATGTTGGGCAGCCTCTCTGTATCTACAGAAATTGTTTGTGACCACTACAGAAAATCTGAGGATGTTCTCAAGTCTATATGCATGACAAACAGTGAATATTTAGAGATGTGATTACCCGATACAGTGAACTCAGACTTGGGAATACCATGGAAGTCATGGGAACACTGTATGCCAGCAGAAGAAATGTGCTAGCTGAACAGCAGACAAAAATGCAAAATGTTAAAACAAAATTGCTACAGTTTGGCACGATCACCATCTGTGTGTCAGGAAGGAGATTTGGGAAAGGCCTAGACGATGAGACTCAGGGGGAAAAGGCACAGAACAGCAAAAGGAACTGCAGAGTGTAGTGGTAGCACAAGGCTGGGATATGCTACTGTTGGTTTTGCATTAAAAATCACAGAATAGATTGTGTTGGACCCTTTAAAGGTCATCTAGTCCAGCCCCTCTGCAAAGAGCAGGGACACCTGCAACCAGATTAGGACTTGATGTCGTGTCAGGAAGAGAATCTGGATGAAAGCAACATCCATGTTTGATGGTAAATCAAACAGCTCATGCCCCTTGGGTCCCAGGGAAGTGTTGAGGAATCCAGAGGATGAGCCTGATGCTGTGTTTTGAAGGCTTATCTTTGATAGGTGTTGAAGAGGCTGCAACCAGAGAGGGGCTCAGGGAATGCACCTGGGGTGTTTTCTGCTGAAGTCACTGACTGACCATTGAAATTCCATTAAAAAGTATCTGTTTGCATTCAGTTCCCTACTGGATTTTAATCTGTCCTGGGCATCAAAGTCAAGAAGGAGGGCTTCTGTAAGTGCACAGGTGACAAAAGGAAGGCTAGGGGAAGTGCATGTCCACAACTGAAGGAGAAGGCGAGGCAGGAGGTGTACAAGACTGGGGTACTTAATGCCTTCCTTTTATCAGTCTTCATTAGTAAGAGAGATCTCCAGAAATCCAGGCCTCAGAGACTGGGGTGAAGGCTGGGGCAAGGAAGATGGACCCTTGATTGAAGAGAAGCAGATCAGTGAATTCTTAAGCAAACTGGACATACAGAAGTCCACAGGCCCTGATGGGATGCAGCCACAAGTGCTAAGGAAGCTGGCAGATGTCATTGTGAGGCCACTCTCAGTAATCTTTGCTCAGTCATAGTGTTTGGGAGAAGTGCCTGAAGACTTCAGGAAACTAAATGTCACTCCTATCTTCAAGAACGGTAAGCAGAAGGGCCCAGGTAACTACAGACCAGTCAGCCTCACCTTTATCCCTGAAAAGGTGACGGAGCAGCTAATCCTGAAAACCATTTCCAAGCACATGAAGGACAACAAAATCATCAGAAGTAGTCAGCTTGGCTTCATCCCAGGGGAAGTCATACTTGGCCAACTGGTAAATGACTGGCCTGGTAGATGAAGGGAAAGCAGTGGGTACTGTCTACCTGGACTTCAGTGACGCCTTTCACACTGTGTCCCATGAGATCCTCATGGACAAGCTATTGGTGAATGGGATGGATGAACAGACAGTGAGGTGGATGGAAAACTGGCTGAACAGCTCAGCTCAGAGGGTGCTGATCAGTGGAACAAGGTCTACTTGGAGGCCAGGAGGTAGCAGTCTACCCCAGGATCCACTGGGGTAACATATAACTGTTACCCCAGTGAATAACACTGGATCCAGTCCTGAACATCTCCATCAACAATCCTAATTGTTGGGCAGAGCATCCCCTCAGCATGTTTGCTGATGACTCCAAACTGGAAGAAGTAGCTGACATGCAGATGGTGGTACTGCCATCCAGAGGGACCTTGAAAGGCTGGAGAAATGGACCGACAGGAACTTCATGAAGTTCATCATGGGGAAGTGCAAAGTCCTGCCTTTGGGGAAGAACAGCCTCAGGGAGAAATAGATGCTGGGGACCACCCCATTGTAAAGCAGCTTGACACAAAAGGCCCTAGGGGTCCTGGTGGACACCAGGTTGAAGATGAGACAGCAATGTGCCTGTGCTGCAAAGAAGGCAGATGGTGTTCTGGGCTGCATCAGGGGGAGTGTTGCCAGCAGGCTGAGGGAGGTGATCCTTACCCTCTGCTCAGCACTGTCCAGTGACAGGACCAGAGGAGAGAGATGGACATACTGGATAGAGTCCAGTGATGAGGAGGGGTCTGAAGCATATCTCCTGTAAGCAAAGGCAGAGAGAGCTGGGACTGTTCAGCCTGTAGAAAAAAAGGCTCAGGGGGGATATCATCCACACATGAAAGAGGACACCAAGAGGATGGAGCCAAGCTCTTTCCAGCGATGCCCAGTGCCAGGGCCAGAGGCCGTGAGAACACACTGAAACTGGTGTTCCTTCTGAACATTAGAAAATACTTTTTCACTCTGAGGGTGACCAAGCTCTGGCCCAGATTGCCTAGGGCTGCCCTTTCAATACCTTGAAAAGCCATCTAGACATGGTCCTGGGCAACCAGCTCTGGATGGCCCTGCTTGAGCAGGGGTGTTGTACTAAATTATCTCAAGATGCTCCTTCCAAATTGAACCATTCTGTGACGTCCAGCCAAAGGCCTTTGTGAACCTCCCAGATTGCCATTCAACTCTCAGCGCTTCTGAGAGAGCTGATCTGCTCCACCATCCCTAATAGCATTGTGCAGCAGTATCTGCTACCTTCCCCTTATTCCCTGCAGGTTTGGAGAGATGACTTAACTTGTGAACCCTGCAATTACTGCAGCTGGGCAGAAGTGCATCTCATGGGAGTGTTGTGGCTAAAGCAGAGCAGAAGTGGGTGGCAACGAAGAGCAGCAAGAAGAGTCAGAGTAGGCAGAAGGAAACCAAAGCACCAGTCTTCAGGAGATATGGCTGCCATGAGGGAAGGAGGGCAGGTGCTGAGCAGGAGTTCCTTGCCCTTTTGCATGGAGAACTGAGAGGAGAAAGATGGGCACTGAGGCCTTGTTATGTCACACCCTCATCCTCGTCCCTCAGCAAGATGGGAGGGAAGAGTGGAGCCAAGGCACTACAAAGCTCTTACGTTCCCCAGGGCTGGGGCTGGATGAAGAAGCACACCCCATGTTTGGGTCCTAAGCTGCATCTCTACAAGGAGTCAAGGCTTCTCCTTCCCTCAGACACACCCAAAGGCAGCACTGAGTCCCTCGGACAGCACCCTGCCTCACTGCTGACTCCTGCACCTTGGCACACAGAATCAAAGAATTATTAAGGATTTGAGCATCTTTCCTATGAAGAAAGACTGAGAGACCTGGGGCTATTCAGCCTGAAGAAGAGAAGGCTGAGAGAGGATCTTCTGAATGTCCATCAGTATCTGAGGGGTGGGGGGCAAAAGGAGGGGGCCAATCTCTTTTCAGTGGTGCCCAGTAATAGGACAAGGAATAATGGGTTGAAGCTAGAACATAGGAAGTTCCAGCTCAACATGAGGAGAAACTTCTTTCCTGTGAGGGAACCCTGGTCCAGGGTGCCCAGAGAGGTGCTGGAGTCTCCTTCTCTGGTGAATTTCCAACCCCACCTGGATGTGTTCCTGTGTGTCCTGCTCTGGGGGATCCTGCTGTGGCAGAGGGGTTGGACTAGATGATCTCTAGAGGTTCCTTCCAACACCCAACATTCAATGATTCTATGATTATAAGGTTGCAAAAGACCTTCAAGATCATTTGAGGGTGGTGAGACCCTTGAACAGGTTGTCCAGAGCTGTGGCTGCCCCATTCCTGTCAGTGTCTCAGCCCAGGCTGGATGGGGCTTGGAGCAACCTGGGTTGTGGGAGGTGTTCCTGACCATGCAGGGGGGTTGGAACTAGATGTTCTTTAAGGTTTCTTCCAACCCAAACCATTCAGTGATTCTATTCTATGATTCTATGGTCACTGACTCCAACCATAATCCAACCACCAAACCATCTCCTGAAGTGCCACTATGTGCTTCTTTAATACCTCCAGGCATGGGGACTCCACCACCTCCCTGGGCAGCCCATTCCAAATGCCTCACAGCTCAGACAAGAAATTTTTCCTGACATCCAACCTAAACCTCCTCTGACACAACTGAAACCCATTTCCTCTCCTCCTATCACTAGTTACGAGCACAGGGAAGGACAGGAGTGCCACTCAGCAGCTTGGCCACCATGCTGGGCCTGTCCTTCCCAGCTTCAGCCTGCACAGTCGGCAGGCAGGCAGGCATGCAGGCAGGCAGGCAGCTCATCTGGAGCCCTGCCCTGGCTGGGTCTCTGCTGCGCACATGTTACGCTGCGGCTTTGGCAAACATCTGGCTCTGGGCTCCCGCCCCTGCGAGTGACGGCTCTTGGTGGGAGCGGAGGGGAGGCTGGCGCCAGTGTGGTCAGCGCTCCCACGCATGGCTCCCCCCTTCTGAGCACGTGCCAGGCCTCCTGCCCTCCCCAGCCCTGGCACAGCCGCTTGACCAGCTAAAAGCAGCCAGGGAGCGGCCACCAATGCTATTTCAGGAGCTGTCTTGGGCTCCCGGGCTGCCTCACGGCCTCCGGCACACTGCGGCCTCAGGGGAGCAAGTGGGGTCAGGGTCCAGCCCCAGCGACCGCCCGGCACGTGGCCAAGGCGAGGGTCAGACCCTGAGCCTGCAGGGAGCCCATGGCTGGGAGACCCCTGGCTCTGAGGAGAAGCTCATGTCCAAGGCAATCACACATCCGGGGAGCCCCACATCTGGTGGAGCTTCAGGTCTGGGAGACCCCCAGGCCTGGGGGGAGCCCCACATCCAGGGGGACCCCTATGTCCAAGGAAGTTGCATGTCCAGGAGACTTGCACATCCAGATAGAGCCCCACATCTTGGGGAGTCCCATGCCCAGGGGAGCTGCATGTCTGAGGGAGCTCCACATTCAGGGGGAACCTCACGTCCAGGAAGAGCCCCAGGTCCATGGGAGCCCCATGTCCAGGAGACCTCCACATCCAGGCTGAGACCTACAGACGGGGAACCTCATGTCTATGTAGACATGTGGCACAGTGCTGAAACAGCCACACATAGCAAGGAATAGAGAGCAGGCAGCCTGCAGCTTCCAGCACTACCCTGGGATGGAGTAAAACCCCCAGTTCTGGGAAGGAGGGGAAGCAACCTGAGGTAGGGCTGTGAAAGGTGTGGCTGGAGATCTGGAGCAGGGCTCCCCCATGGCCATGGAGGTATCTTTGCTGGTGGGACAGCAGGGAGGTGAAATGGGAGATGCAGCAGGGACCAACAGGGCACGGGGAGCCCCAGCAGAGCAAGCAGGAGCTGAGCAGGGCAAGGAGATGGGGAGCAGGGTAGGGAAGATGGTCCCTAGGCAAAGGAAGAGTGCCCAAGGCATGGGGCTTGCGTGGGGCAGCAACAATGCAGGGTGGGAAGTGAGCGACCTGGGGGTGCACTGGTGGACCAAGGAGGGCTCCAAACATGGGTGTTGGGCTGGTTTGGGCTGTGCTGGGCTGACAGAGTAGTCCTCACAGTGAGCTGGGACACGGCTGGGTGAGATGTGCATGTGGGAGAGGAGCTCAGGGTAGCAGCAGACCGAGCAGGAAGGAGGTAGGGATGGGGATAGGGAGCTGGAGTGTCCCAAGGGCCGTGCAGGTGACGAAGAGCTGTCCTGGGAACAAAAAGCCAGGGTCCCTGGGGGGAGCAGGCAGCAGGGGCTGGCAGCAGCCAAGGGGTGTGGAGACACCAAGATGGAGAGGAGCCTGGGGGGCCACGATGGTGGGCAGGGGCTTTGGGAGGGGAGGTGTGGAGACAAGGGGAGGGGGAGGAGCCTGGGGGGCCACCAGGGTGGGCAGGGGCCGTGGTAGGGGAGGAGTGAGGCTGGCACCTGAGGGCATCATGGGCAGGTGTAGGGACACGTGGCAAGGGGACCGTGTAAGCAAGGGCTGCGGGAAGGTGGGGAGCCGTAAAGGGGCTGGGGCTGAAGCAGAGGTGAGGGGAGAGGGGCAGCTGTGAGGGGGCTGGGGATGGCGAAGAGGAAGAAGGGAGCTGAGAGGAGGAGCAGAAGAGCATGGGGGAGAGGAGCGCAGGGGCTGGGGCCTCTCGGCTGCAGTGGAAAAGCTGCTGCAGCTCCAGGGGAAATGCTACTTGAATTAATCATGGCGCTGGCTGCTGTGCCAAGCCCAGGAGGAGGCTGCTGGCAGCGCAAGGAAATAACTTTCACAGGAATTTGGAACAAATGCAGCTCTTCTGGCGGTAACAGCGCTCACCTCCCCCACAACCTCCTCATGTACCAGCATCTCTCCCATGTCCCCACTCCTTCTGCACCCCCAGAATCAGGCGGTGCTCCCAGCAGCATGATGCATTCCCTCCCCTCCAGGGAGGTGTCACCCCCCTCTTGCCTTTTTTTTAATGGGGTGGGGGATGCTTGTTCTGTGTCATGCAATGGTCTGAAAATAGGTTAATGCTAAATCCCTTGTCCCAAGAAAACGAATGCATGTACAGTAACGTCCTCCCCACCTCCTGCCATTCTCTTTGGCAGCATTAGTGCTCTGGCAGTTCCAGTCCCCGTGCACTCCCCGTGTCCTCACAGCTTCCCCCTTCAGCAGTGCAACCAAAGCACTGGGATTGTCTGTCAAGACTTTCTTTCAGTATTACAGTCTCTGTCCATTTCATGCAGGTCTTTGTATCTGGGGCACAGCCCAAGAGGCTCTTCCAGTTCTGTGACTGCAGTACAGCCAGTACCAATGAATCACAAATCAGTACTCAGTTGTCAAAATTTACCAGCTTCATCCTCAGGACTGCAAGATAAGATACTAAGATGTGAGATTATATATTAGGTGTGTTGCTGGCCATCTTTTCTTCTCTGGTGTTCCCCCCAAATTGTGTGCTTGAATGCAAAGGAAAAACATAAACCACAGGAAGAAACATAAATCCTGGTTCAGAAATCACTATTATTTGGTCTGTGCAAGAATCAATAATCCACCATCTCATCTCACTCACATTTCTGTCAAATCAGCCTGTGCTCACAACATGGGGTTTACACAGCTCTGTGTGCTTTTTGCTGGCTGCCAGAGGACAGACAATACTTGATTTAGCCTGAAAAGTTAGAAAGGCCCAGAAAGACAATATCTGACCATGCATGCAGCTTGCTGGTACAAAGTCAAATGTCTAAAACAAATTTAAGCCAGCAGGGTGATTTTATAACAGAACAGGGCTTCACATGTAACCATAGCATTTCAGTGCAGTCTGATGAGCCATAAAGTTTCTATAGCATCAACTCAGGGCCACAGAGCGAAGCAGAGACAACCAGTGACTCTCCCCTGCTCTGTTTTGTGCTGGTGTGTTCACTGATTCCCTGGGCTCCTTCTCCACCAGTGTTTGTCTCTCACCTCAGACTTCAACTCTGAGTTTGCTATTTCCTTCGCTTAACGCTTGTGCAGAGTCTGCTACTGTGGGACCTGGCACACGGTAAACACAAGTAATAAATAAAAGAAGATGTTTTGAGATCCTTTTTCTTTCTCAGGAGCTCAGGTCAGCAACCTGCTCTGCTCATCTCTGGTTATACACCAAACACAGAGACTGACCTGGCAGAGAGGTGTGCAGAGGAGCAGGAGAGCTGCAGCCATTCTGCAAGTCTCTTCTGGTCACTCACACTGACTGCCCACTTCCCCATAGCTCTGTTCTGCCTACAAAGAGCAGATGTCCCTATCTGAAAATAGACCTGGTCCTCCCAAGGTCTCTTGCTTAGAAACACAGCAGTCCAACGGAGATGGAACCCACCCAGTTCTGTGCTGCCCTGTGTCCTGCACACCACGCTGGCAGTGCTTGCCTGTTGCCTAAGCTCTCTAGAGCACTACATGGGTCTGGACCAAACCCAAACCTTGACAGAGACCTTTCCACCTCCCAAGGCAGGAAGGAGCCCTAATTCCTGAAAACCATGGACAGAGGGAGTCAAGAGGGAGCAGCTGCACACAGGGGCTATGGTGCTGCACACCTGACATGGACAACGACCCTGTGGGACACAGTGCCAGTTCCTGGCCACCATGGCCTCTGACAGCACCTCCTGTTTGAGGCAACAGGGTGCCATGGCTGAGTGGTGGACGTGGTAGGCAACCATACTCTGAGACCTGTCTCACCATCCCAGCTGGCTCCTGCCGCGGCCCCATGCTGAGCCGGCAAGCCTGGCCAGCCTCCTTTCCCATCCTCTCACGTTTCCCAGCTCAGAGGAAGCAGCAGCAGATGTGTGAGCTGTTTGCTTTGTGCCGAGGCCACGCGGGAGTTACCTGCGCACAGCCCAGACGCGCCGTTTCCAAACGAAACACAAGGGCTGAGCCAAGATCTGGCCAAACCCTCGTTGGCTGTTGGGATGCCGGGCCAGCACCTTCCCCTGTGCCATGCTGAGCGGGGACAGCCCCACAGTGCCCTGGCCTCAGCAGCCCCTCACCCCGAGCCACCCCATGGCCCCCGCCTCTTCCCCAGGTCCTGCTCTCCCTCTGCTGTCAGGATCCCGGCCACCATCTCCAATTGCATTTCCAGAAGGCCTTCCCACATGGTGAGTGAGCAGCATTGAGCAGGAAGGCATGGAGAGGCGTGAGGGGGGTTCCCTCTGGGGGCTGCTGCAGCCCAGACAGCCCCCCACATACCTGTAGTCTCTGTCCTCACCCAGCAACATGGCTCCTCTGCTCCTACCATGTCCCTGAACCCACCCCTGACCCCTTCTTCTGTCCCTGTCCCCATTCCACCTACTGGGGACAGTGCAGAGGGTTGCCCTGAATAGCCCAAACCCAAATCTTCCTCCACCCAAATCTTCCTCCTCATCTCCCACCCACCTCTCCCCTGATCCTACCCTGGATCCTCTGGATCTGCTACATACTAAACTTGACCTTGCCCTTGCCCTTTGTCCCTTCTCTATTCTACACTTGGTCCTTGCTCCCCCCCACACTCCTACCCCCATCCCCTGCTGTCACCAGTGCCTCTCCAGCCCTCCCACCCTGTACTATCATCCCCCTCCCTCACATCCCCCCCAGCCCACATGCTCACATCCCCATGCCCCAGCAGCCCATCCACCCCACAGACCAGTTCTTCTCATTACCTCTGTTTCTGTCTCAGAAGCCCCAGAATTCCTGCTCTCCCTCACCCCAGATCCATAGGCATTTCTCACCACTTGGCCTTGGAGCCCCTCATGGCCCCATCCAGCCATCCCAGTGCCCCCAGTTTCTAATAACTGTCTCCAGCTCCATGGGTGCTTGTCCCAGTGGACAGTCTGGATGCTGCCTTGGTCAGCAGTGCCTACCACTTCCCCTAACCCTAACCCTAACCCTAACCCTAACCCCCCCCCAAGCCCCATGTATCTTCCTCCATTGCCCATCTCAAGCAACCAGGGCCTGAGAGGTGACTGAAACTGCAAATACAGAGAGCACCAAGCATATGAAATGCAGATGGCATCACGTGATGGATGTGACATGGACTGTTTGCAAGGGCCTGTAGTGATAGGACAAGGGGCTATCTCTCTCTGCCACTCTCTTTGACAGCAGAATCCTGTCACTACAATTAGAGAAGAGTAGATTTAGATTGGGTGTTAGGAAAAAGTTCCTTACCGTGAGGGTAGTGGAAAAATGGAACAGGGAGGCAATTGAGGCCTCATCCCTGGAGATAGCCAAGGTGAGGCTTGAGGAGTCTCTGAGAAACCTCATCTGGTTGAGGGTGTCCCTGCTTACCGCAGGGGGGTTGGACTGGATGAGCTTTAGAGGTCCCTTCCAACATCTTGGGGGCCGTAGAACCTGGCAGAGGGGCAGCACCTCTCCAGGTGACCTCTCACTACATGAATGCTGATGGAGCACATCTTTCAAGTCAAATCCCACACATGCCGATTCCAAGGTAATGTGACAATATCAGTTGTGTGTACTTAATGCTAATATTCACAACTAGCCTCACAAATGCTGATGAACTTAGGCTAACGATCTCACAGGGGGAGAGAGAAGTTAGTAGCTTGTCTACAAGCAACGTCCTAGAGGTGCTACCCACATTCCTGAGCACTGTTCCAGGCAGCTCTACATTTGCCAGGCCTGGCACAGTGCACACCAATCTTAGCTGAACTCAACACTGTCCTCTGCACAAAGGACACGCTTGAGGCATGCCCAGAGCTTCAGTGTTGTTGGTGTGACAGTGCTCTGCCCCAATTCCCACCCTGAACACAGGGGTCTCTGGTCCACTGCTCCTGCTGTGACCAGTGCCCATCTCAGCCAGGACAAGTGCACTGAACAGCCTGGGTGGCAGATCTCCCATCCCAAGCCTCTCACAGCCCTGGCTGTGTCTCCCTTGAGCCCAGCTCCTGATTCTTGCACCTACCTGTAAGAAGCAGGTCCCAGTGGGGGTGTTCTCCTTCAGGGACACGTTGTAGAAATTACTCTTGAACACTGGCTCATTGTCATTGACGTCCTGCAGGGCCACATGCACCACAGCTGAAGAGGAGAGGGCAGGGGTTCCCCTGTCTGTGGCCAGCACCGTCAGCTGAGGATGAGGATCCTTCTCATAGTCCAGGGGGGCAGCAGTGGTGATGATACCTGTGGCGGGGTCAATGGCAAACCAGCTGGAGTGGGTGTCATGGCCATGCATGATGCTGTAATGCACCTCCCCATTGGGCCCTTGGTCCATGTCACGAGCTGTCACCTGCAGGACAAAGCTGCCTGGGTACACAACCTCAGGGATGCTTTGTTTGTATTCCTGCTGGTCAAAGAGGGGGGGGTTGTCATTGATATCCATCACCTGCAGCACAAAAGCTGACTCTGCCCGGAGCGGGGGTGTTCCTGAGTCAGTAGCTGTCACCCGCAAATCATAGGAGTCTCTTTCTTCCCGGTCCAGAAGCTGGTCCACACAGATCAGGTAGATGATGTTGTCCTTCGTTGTGAGGGCAAACTTGCCATCCCCTCCCTCCAGTGTGACATTGACGTTGGAGTACTCGCCATAGTCTGGGTCGGAAACAGAGATGCGAGCCACATACTGGCCAGGCTGGGCTCCCTCAGAGATCTGAGGAGAACCATCTTCACTCAGGAAGATGATAGTCATGGTGGGCTGGTTGTCATTGTAGTCACGCACATGAATAGTGACAAAGGCTGTGGTGACTTCAGGATGGACAGCCTTATCCCTTGCCTGCACCACCAGCTCATGCACCTTCCTTACTTCATAGTCCAATCCCTTGTTGAGCTTGATGACGCCAGTCCGTGAGTCGATGGTGAAGTACTGGTCCGGATCACTCTGCCGACGGTTGATCTCGTAAATCACATCCCCATTGTCTCCTTCATCTGCATCAGAGGCAAAGACCTGCAGGATGCTGCTGCCAGGTTTCAGGTTCTCTGAGATGAGAGTGTGATAGCGGCTCTGGTTGAAGCTAGGAGCATTGTCATTGATGTCCTGGATGGACACATCCAGTGTCATCTGGGTACTCCGGGGAGGAGAGCCACCATCATAGGCTTCCAGCAGCAGCGAGTATGATGAGCGGTTCTCCCGATCCAAGACACTGCTGACCACCAGGTCCAAATACAGGACCCCATTGGGTCCTCGACGTGTTTCCAGAAGGAAGGCCTGCCCCACATTCTCTCCCTTGATCACATAGCCTTGCGTGTTGAGTAGGCCACTGTCAGCATCAAAGGCTGGATCCAAGGGGAATCTGCTGCCGATGGGGGTGTGCTCTGGGATCTGGAAGGTGCTGTGCTGCTTGGGAAAGGCTGGAGCATGGTCATTGATGTCATTCACTTGGATGTTCACTTCCACAGTGATGCCCTCCGGGGTGACAGCTATGAAGCTGTAGTGGTCTCGAGTCTCTCGGTCCAGGACACGAGCTGTTTTGATGATTCCGGTGTTCTCATCTATCCCCAAGTCAGTGGTGACACCGCTGCCCTCCTGTGCTGAGATGAAATACATGTAGGCACTAGTTCCAGGGGGCAGGCCAGCACTGATGTCCCCGATGATGGTGCCAGCTGGCTGCTCCTCATCTATTTGTAGATCCAGGGTGCCCAGGACGGCAGAGCCCTTCCCTGCTCTCAGGCCCCCAAGAATCAGCAGCTCCAGCAGAAGCACGGCTGACCCCTTCATCTGCTCCATTGCTAGTGACTTGCAGAGCAGAGGGTGGCTCAATCTCCTTCCCACTTTAATCCTGCATGGAATGCAGACCAGAGGATGCTGGTTAAGAGAAGCAAAGGAAGAACAGAAAAAATAATCTGGAGAAGGAAGACCTGCCATATAACTGCTGCCTGATTGCTCTGTATCACTTGCACCTCACAAAGAGAGAAGGTGCAAATGTGTCAGGACAGAGAGTGCCCAGAATGAAGGGTCAAGACAGAACCTAACATCAGCCATGCAGGTCACACCAGCCAGAACCCACCACAGAGGCTGGTTCCTACACAGCCAAGCATTCTTCCCAGCCACCTGCCCTCACAGAATCACTGAATTGTCCTGTTTGGAAAAGGCATCTAAGACCACCACATCCAACCGTCAACATTTCCTCTCCCCAATAAAATCAAATATCTATATCTATATATCATCTATATATCTATATCTATCTATCTATCTATATATCTCCATATCTAATCACCATGCCCACTAGAGCATGTCCTGAAGTGTCTCCTGGCAACACTGGAGCCAGCTGCCCCAGAGCAGTGTCCCTGTACCTTTACCGCTGAGTGCCTTCTGCGAGGTTGGGAGAGGCTCTCTGCAAGAAGACAGAGAGTTCAGGACAACCAGCAGCCTGGCACCTCTCCACCCTGCTAAAAGCTGGTCCCAAATTGGGAGAGAGCTCAACAAGTGACCGTGTGGAGACCCCTCTGCTCCCAGCAACATGCCTTTCAGGGCCAGAGAGATAAAGGTGCCAAAACCCCCATGAAGTGCAAATCTGGTGTCCCTGGAAGGGAGCATCAGAGCTGGAATGGACTCCAGCGAACAATAAATCTGCACCGATTACTGCAAAGGATGTACCCACAGATGGGACTGCCCAGCATAATATCAGCCCGGACCCATTGTTTGGCCTGGCACAGAAATCTGTGGATGCCCCAGGATGGTACCATGGAGGGTGGTGGCAGTACAGCAGGAATGCCGCAGCTCCCTCTGAACTGCCAGCTGCTCTGGCTCCTTCCCGGTCCCACACCCTCCACTGCTCGCTCTCCTTTGTCTTCTTCTCCCTGCTCCTTGCTCGCTCTGGCTCCTTCACTCCATTTCCCCCTGCTGTAGCTCCAGCTCACTGCAGCGGTGGGGGAGGGAGCAGCTCCCGCAGCACCAGGGCTGGACAGGATGGACACGGTGCTCAAGAGGCTGCCAGACCCCCAGGGCCCTTCCCACCTTGCTGGGAACAGCCAGGGACACCCAGCAGCCCGGGAACTTGTGAGGAACACCAGCCCCAGCGCTGCTCACAGCCCCCCGTAAACGACACTTCATGGTCTGCAGGGATGGCGGCAGCATGAGCTCACACTTGGCCTCTCTTGAAAGCATTTGCTGCTGGTCCCATAACCACTCTCAGGAGCTGCTCATGTCAAAGCAGGACGGCAGGAACCTCCCTGTCTTGGGGGACGGAGGGGCCTGATATTGCCTGGTTTGGGGACTGAGAATGTCAGCCCCTGATCTGAAGAATCCTACAGCAGTGTTAACCCCTTCCAGGGGACACAGGATAATTATTTCCAACTCTTTCCCAGCTCGGGTCATCTGTTTAAACTGGTTTTCAAAATCCCAGGTTAGTGACAGATAGAAAAATATTAAAAATAGTTTTCTACTTGTAAAGACACATTTGTTTTACTTCTGAGGGCATCCAGTGTCCAAGGTCTTTGGCAAGTAAACCCACACACTCTTCTCACACCTAGCAAGTATGAATCCTGATTATGTATCAGGAGCAGAAGTCAAAAGAAGTTAGTTTTATCCCTTTGGATAAAAAGGGATCTAGCTGGGGATCTGCCCCAAGTCAGTAGGCCTAGACAGGTCCATCTTTCTGGTGGAGCTCGTTAAACCTCCCCAGCTGGAGAGGTAACAGCCAGAACATGCTGAGCTGGGGGAAGGGGGTCCAGGTTCTTCTTCTTTGAGGAGGCTGCACTAATCTGTGACCCAGCTGCTCAGGGAGGTTGGACAAAAACTAAATAAAAAAGAGAGAAAAAAACAGGTAGAAAGCAGAGCTCCATGGGGCAGTCTCAATGGCTGATGACTGGATGAATCTGAAAAATCTGTATTAAATGTCTCACTTTCCACCCTCCCTGGACACAAGTGGGCAGTTTCAGAGCCTAGCTGTCTCTTGGGGAAGAGAGGCAACAGCCAGGTTGCCAGACTACAGCAGCCCAGGACAGGCAGAAGGCCATCCATGGTGTAGCAGCCCTCTGTTCCTCAGAAGTTTGCAAGCATGGGTCACAGAGGAAGCCAGCAGTGACCCCAGTGGATGCAGAGTCACCAAATCTGAGCAGCTGCTTCCAATTAGCAGCTGGCTGCAGGATGGGGGCTGGCTGGAGGGGTCCAGGCCCAGCCCATGTAATGGGAGCCAGGCTGCCCTCCCCGTCCCTCCCACAATTGGGCACTTGGCTCCCCCATAAAACATGGCAGCAGAAGCCTCTGAAGAAAACTGCCAGCATGAGAATCATTCCAGAGAGGTGTTTGGGGGTCCAGGACCACAGGGAGGAGGAGGTTGACAGGGAGGGCAGCTAAAATGGTGTGAACTGTGATGTGCAGGTCTAGGGCTGACGGGCCAGGGCACTGGGAGAGTCCAGCCTGTTCTCAACAGGTAAGTCACATTTAGAAAAAAAAAAACCCAAAAACCGACATGGAATTACAGAGGGACCACAGCAAGGATGTCTGCCTGCCAACAGCACCTCACATGTCCTGTCAGCCCTGAGGAAGGGGGAGCAGGCCCACCCCAGCCCCAGCAGCAATGCTGGGAAGACGGCGCCCACTGTGCATGCCACAAACAGATGTCAGAGTCCTTGCTGTGCAAAAGCTTCATCAAAGCTGCAGATGATGCTGATGCCATCCCCAGCATCTCGCATGAGGGGCCATGACTCATGTAATGATGTTTTTGGGACTCCAGTCCAGATGAGGAAGGATTCAGAAGCCTGTTAAATCTTTGCTGAGCACCAGACACTGACCTGGAACATGCTTTTTCTTGTCTACCATCTCACAGATCTCTCTCTCAAGGGTTTCCGATGATCTGCGCTCAGAACCAGATGAAGCCCAGGCCCGCCCGCAGCTCAGCCTCAGGCTAGCAGCTCCCTTTCAACCTCTGCTTAGCCTGCCACTGCCTGCAGCCATGTCCACGCCTCCTGGCCCTCCTACCATCGCCCACCTGGGCCTTCAGCACCCTGCTGATCGCCCCAGCCCAGACACACACAGCCTCCTTTCCTCGGACACCAGCGCTGAGCAGTGACCGTCCGCGGATGGTTTACTAGGATCCCGCTGCATCATCCCTGTGCATCCCATTTCTGAGCCACACCAGGGCTTCCCGCAGGCTGTCCTCTCCCTGAAGACACTTCCTTCACAAAAGAAGCTCTAATAAAATTTCCTCACGCATTAGCCATTCCCACAGTCCCCAGCCCACATGCATCTCCTCACTGACCTGCCCCCCCAAGCTGTACGCCTCTTGCAGAGCTGCTGCGGGGCTTTCTCTTGTTCCTCCTCCTCTGCTGCCCCGCCATCTCGGGGTCTCTCCCCCTCGGAGCTCCAGGACAGCCCGCACCTCCTTGACTCTCGGGGCTCCCTGCCCCGTTTTGGACTTCCCAGCCGTCGGTCCCAACGCCCGCTTCGTGCCCCCCGTACCCGGGCATAGCCCGCTCCCGGACGTCCCGCACGCTGCCGTCACGNGACAGCGCCGGAGACAAGGGTGGCAGGGAGAAGGGGTAGGGTGAGCTGGGATAAAAAGTGCTGGGGGGGGAGCGACGTGCGCCCAGAGCCCAAGGAAATAGGGAGTGAGTAGGCAGGAGCAGTGATGGGACAGGACAGGGTGAGGAGAGGGGTGGGCTGTGGGTGACACTTGAGGGCATGCGGGGACAGGGGCTGGGGGAGCTGGGGTTGTTCAGCCTGGAGAAGGTTCTGAGGAGACATTAGAGCACCTTCCAGTGCCTGAAGGGGCTCCAGGAAAGCTGTGGAGGGACTTTTGACAAGGGCCTGGAGGGATGGCATGAGGGGGGGAAGGGTTTCCATCTACAAGAGGTGAGATGGAGAGGAGATGTGAAGGAGAATTGAGGGTGGGGAGAGCCTGGGAGAGGTTTCCTGGAGAAGTTGTGGCTGCTGGCATTGTCTCAGCCCAGGTTGGATGGGGTTGGAGCTACCTGGGCTGTGGGAGGTGTCCCTGCCTAGGGCGGGAGGTGGCACTGGATGGTTTTTAAAGTCTCTTCCAACCCAAACCAGTCTGGGATTCAATGATTCTATGCTCTCTATCACAATTGCTTCCTGAGGACAGTGCTCAGAGTCCAAGTACCTGTAGCCTGACAACACCTTGACTTCCATCAGGGCTTCTGATGTCCATGCTGGAAGGTTCTCAGTTGTAGGGCCAGCACTGCAAGTGACTGGGCCCCCACCAGTCTACACTGAGATAAACCATGACTCTGGGGTGTGAAGGTCTGGACTTCTCCACCAGCAGCTGGCTTCCTGGCTCACTGTACTGTTCGTGTCTGTTGGGGGACACTCAGCCTCCAGGCCAATAACCACTGCTGGGACTTCTATTTCTTAGTGGAGAAACTGCATTTGACTGATGGCTGTGATGATCCATTGCTAAGATTATGGGCTGTAAAGGCCACAGCTCAGTCTGCTCCATCAGGAAAATGTCAGGGTTCTGCCATTAGTGACAATCAATTAAAATAGAGAATGTGGGCCACCAGACCAGTTCCTCAGAGAAGGAACCCTTTCAAGGTTCACGTCTGCATCCCTTCCTGAATAATACATAGGCTGAGCTGGATTTAGAAATAAAAACTAACTGTGCATTACTTTTACTGATCTAAAGGTACCTTGGAGAAACCAAATCCTTTTGACCCTGAACAGCACATCTTACAGTTCTTATCATAAATTCACTGAGCTATAATATATCCAGTTTATTTCCTCCTACATCTATCCTCAAAATGTCACAGGAAGGCAGGAAAAAAAGTTCAGAAGAAGGGAACGAGGATGCTAAAAGTCCAGATCAGCTTCAAGGCATAGAACAATTTAGTCTCCATTCTGGAGAGGAGCGAAATGAGGGAAATGGGGAAGAGGACAATGAAATCATGAGTGGTCTGTGATTTTGTTCAGGTCTGTGAAGGTGATTTCATTCATTGTGTTTTCTGCTAGAAGAGGCATGATCTGAGGCTAACGGAAGTCAAGATAAAAAAAACAAAACCAAAAGCAAGTGGTACTTTGTGTGAGGGGCTGTGGACAAGGAGATCCTTTTACCATAGAATGCTGCAGATGCTCAAAATTTACATCAGCGTCTGGATTAGTTCACAGAAGATAAATCTACTGGGGCCTCCTGAATTGAGGAACCCAGCTAATGAAGTCATGTGAGTAACAAAGAGTTGAGTCTGGAGCTGCACTTAGGTGAAATACTGTGTGCTTCTCCTGTTCCTCCATACCATCCTCTGCATCCACTCATAGCCACCGCTGGAGCCAGGGCCTGGGCTAGAGGTAGTCTTGATCTGACTCACAGTGAGATGGTCCTTATGATCCTGTGTCTATGTTACAGTGCTAACAATGACATTTCAGCCTTGATTTAGCCATTGAGCCTCTATTTCCCTTTAGTTTCATCTACAATGGGGCTAGATGGGATCCACCCAAGGGTGATGAGGGAGCTGGCAGAAGAACTCGCCAAGCCTCTCTCTATCATCCCCCAACAGTCCTGGCTCACTGGGGACATCCCAGATGATTGGAAGTTGGCAAATGTCACGCCAATCCACAAAAAGGGCCGGAAGGAGGACCTGGGAAACTACAGGCCCGTCAGCCTGACCTCAGTGCCTGGCAGGGTTATGGAACAGATCATCCTCAGTGCAATCACACAGCACCTGCAGGATGGGCAAGGGATTAGACCCAGCCAGCATGGGTTTAGGAAGGGCAGGTCCTGTCTGACCAACCTGATCTCCTTTTATGATCGGGTAACCCATCTGGTGGATGAGGGGAAGGCTGGGGATGTGTCTGCCTGGACTTCAGCAAAGCCTTTGACACCGTCTCCCACAGCATTCTCCTGAAAAAGCTGTCAGCCCACAGCTTGGACAGGAGCACCCTGTGCTGGGTTAGGAACTGGCTGGAGGGCCGGGCCCAGAGAGTGGTGCTGAACGGGGCTGCATCCAGTTGGTGGCCGGTCACTAGTGGTGTCCCCCAGGGATCAGTGTTGGGCCCAGTACTGTTCAATATCTTCATGGACGACTTGGATGAGGGGATTGAGTCCACTATCAGCAAAACTCCAGATGACACTAAGCTGGGGGGGAGTGTGGATCAGCTGGAAGGCAGGAGGGCTCTGCAGAGGGACCTGGACAGACTGGAGAGTTGGGCTGATTCCAATGGGATGAGGTTCAACACGGCCAAGTGCCGGGTCCTGCACTTTGGCCACAACAACCCCATGGGGAGCTCCAGGCTGGGCACAGAGTGGCTGGAGAGCAGCCAGACAGAGAGGGACCTGGGAGTTTGGATTGGCAGGAAGCTGAACATGAGCCAGCAGTGTGCCCAGGTGGCCAAGAAGGCCAATGGCATCCTGGTCTGTATCAGGAACAGCGTGGCCAGCAGGTCCAAGGAGGTGATTCTGCCCCTGTACTCAGCCCTGGTGAGGCCACACCTCGAGTCCTGTGTCCAGTTCTGGGCCCCTCAGTTTAGGAAGGAGATTGAGGAGCAGGTCCTGGATCTTTGGTCTGTTGAGCTCTAGTCTGTTGAGCTTTGGTCCTGGAGCAGGTCCAAAGGAGGGCAACTAGGCTGGTGAAGGGACTCGAGCACAGATCCTATGAGGAGAGGCTGAGGGAGCTGGGGCTGTTCAGCCTGGAGAAGAGGAGGCTCAGGGGAGACCTCATCACTCTCTACAACTACCTGAAAGGAGGGTGTAGCCAGGTGGGGGTTGGTCTCTTTTCCCAGACAACTTTCAACAAGACAAGAGGACACAGTCTTAAGTTGTGCCGGGGGAAGTTTAGGTTGGATATTAGAAAGAATTTCTTCACCGAGAGGGTGATCAGGCATTGGAATGGGCTGCCAAGGGAAGCCAAGGGGATTCTCCATCCCTGGAGATATTTAAAAAGAGACTGGATGTGGCACTCAGTGCCATGGTCTAGTAACTACAGCGGTAGTGGATCAAGGGTTGGACTTGATGATCTCTGAGGTCCCTTCCAACCCAGACAATTCTATGATTCGAATTGGTTTTTTTTTTGTTTTTTTTTGCATTACTTTATTGCCTTCCAGATATTTTCAGGAACAGCAATAAGCTTATCACTCAGCATCCCTTCCTCTACATGAAACTAACCATGTGCTCTTACTCTGCAGCTCCCCATTGCTGCTCTTCTAGCCACTCTTCTGTATGTATGTCTTCTGGATTTAATTAATGACTTGAATATAGCAGATCAGAATTCCCACTGCGTTCTGAAGAAATGTCATCTGCACCTTATAGAAAAGCATTTAAAGGAAGGTTTCTTTTCTCCAATGGTAATGTCTTGATCTACTTAGGGATGATGTTTACTTTCTCTCAGCTGCATCATCTTCCTGTCTGACATGTCCCTTGCACACAGGTGTCCTTCCTTGTCTGTGGTTTCTAACTAGGGTTGTGTCCAGTTTCTGGCCAAATATTTTCTAATACATTGCTAACACCAAGGCTGGCAATGTGGTTTAGGCGAATGTTCTCCATGACTTCTAATACCTTGGTACTCACGTCAGCCTCTTTATTGATATTTGTCCCCCTGTGCTGGGCACCGGTGAGGCTGCACCTTGAATCCTGGGGTCAGTTTTGGGCCCCTCAGGACAAGAAGGACATTGAGGGTCTGGAGTGTGTCCAGAGAAGGGTGATGGGGCCTGGAAAGGGTCTGGAGCACAAGCAGAAGGGTCTGGAGAACTTCTAAGGGGCTTCTGGGGCTGTTGATGCTGGAGCAGAGGAGGCTGAGGGGAGACCTTCTGGCTCTCTGCAACCCCCTGAGAGGAGGTTGGAGCCAGGGGGGGTCGGGCTCTGCTCCCAAGGAACAAGTGATGGGACATGAGGAATGGCCTCAAGTTGTGCCAGGGGAGGTTTAGGTTGGAGCTGGGGAACAATTTCTCAATGCCTGGAAAGGGTTGTCAGGGCCTGGCCCAGGCTGCCCAGGGCAGGGGTGGAGTCCCCATCATCCCTGGAGGGGTTTCAGAGCCTGGAGATATGTGACATGGGTTAGTGGTGGCCTTGGCCGTGCTGGGGGAATGTTTGGGTTTGGTGACCTTAATGCTATTTTCCAACCAGAATGATTCTACAATTCCTTGATTCTACTCAACAACTTTTTTGCTTCAGTCTTCACTGGCAATCTGTCTTCCAGCACTTCTCAAGTAGACCTCAAGGTAGGGACTGGGGGTGCTAATTCCCTCCCACTGCAAGAGAAGATGAGGTTTGACCACCTGAGGAACCTGAACATATACATGTGGCCTCAAGAGATGCATCCTGTAGTCCAGAGGGACCTGGATGATGTAGATGCCAAGCCATTATCCATGATATTTGAAGTCATGGCAGTCAGGTGAAGTCCTTGGTGATTGGAAAATGGGAAACATTGCACCCATTTTTGAAAAGAATAGAAAGGAGAACCCTGGGCACTACTGACTTGTCAGCCTTCACCTCTCTGCCAGGGAAGATCACAGAACAGATCCTCCTGGATGCTCTACTGAGGCACATGGAGGACAAGGAGCAATTCTAGACAGCCAGCATGACTTCAGCAAGGGCAAGTCCTGTCTGGACAATGTATGATGGAGTGACTGCATGTGGACAAGAGAAGACCTATGGATGTCATTATCTGGCCTTCTGTAAGGTGTCTGACATGGTCCTCCACAACATCCTTCTCTCTAAATTGGAGAAATATGAATTTGATGGGTGGACTGTTCAGTGGATGACGAATTGGCTGGATAGTGACATCCAGAGAGTAATGGTCATCAGCTCAATGTCCAGATGGAGATAATTGACAAATGGTGTCCCTCAGGGGTCCAGCTTAGGACCAATGCAGCTTAATATCTTCATCAGTGACATAGTAGGATCAAGAGTACCTTCAGCAAGTTTGCAGATGACACCAAGCTGAGTGGTGCAGTTGACATGCTTGAGGGACAGGATGCCATTCAGAGGGAACTGGTCAAGCTTGAGAAGTGGGCCCATGTGAACTTCATGAGGAACTCAGAACCATCAGCTTGTCAGCAAACACAAAGAACTAGGAGGCAATCAGGAACACATTAAACAACTTACTGTACACTGGGAGAAGGGTGAGCAGCAGATCAAAGGGAAAAGTTATTCCACTGGACTTGGTGAGGTGGTGAAGCCATACCTGGAATCCTGTGTACATTTTTTGCTCAACCTGCTCATGAGGAATATGGGAAACCTGTAGGAGATAGGTAGAGTCCTGGCCCACACAGTTCATTTCTAAAGAGAGATTGCAGAAGCTGGGCTTGCTGAGAATGGTGATGAGTAACCTAAGGAGCTTTTTGGTGGACCTCCTGCTGCTGTTTGAACACCAGGTTAGAAAGATGATGGAGCCAAACACTTCTTTGTGGTAGTAGATAACAGAACAATTAAAAAGGCCACAATTTCAGCTGGGCTGATTCAGAGTGAACATCAGGGAGTTTTTTCACCAGGAGAGTAGTGGAAACAGCTGCTCACAGGGGCTGTGAGTTTGGACTATTTGCAAGTGTCTGAGGCTGATGTGAGCTGGTATTGTTTCTTTTCAAAGGAGAGGTGGGACTGAGCATCTCTGGGCACTCCTTTGAACTATGAAGGGCTGTCTACCATGCATCTCTGAATTTAATTCCACTGCTGTGATGCTAATCCTTAATAACAGCTTCTTGCTGTTAGGATGTTCTGGTCACCCTCTATACTAGTGATGCTTCTTTGTGTCACTGATCAACCTTATAATATACTTTTTTTTCTTTCTGAGGTCTTTACCAAAAATAAATAAATAGATCGATGAGCACCAAAACAGGTCCTTGAAACTGTGTGTTTCCTTAAGCATAAAAATTCTGATTTAATGGACTTCTCCACATCTTACAGCTCATAATTATTTTTGTCTTCTCCATTTGAATAAATAGTATTTTGTTTTACCATAGCACTGCAGCTCAGCCTGATCAACCTGTTTTCTTGACACCCCCCCTCCCCCCAAAAAAAAAAACCCCACCAAACCGAACCAAAACCACTTATAAAGAAAGTTAACTAATGTGCTAGCCTGGCATAATTTAGCAAACTTGCTGAATGTCATTACATTTGCCATTTATTGCCATTTCAGATGATCATTCCCCTTTCAAGTCAGTTTTGAATCTTTTATACTTCTGCAAGCAATCTGCATTTTCCTAGGTCTTTCCCTTCAGTCCTCCTTTTTTCAGTATCTGTGATGTTTGCTGTTCTCCAGCCCCATGGCATTACCACAGGCCCTTAACTAACCCTTCTCTCAGACTTGCAATTTGTACCCAAGTGCTGCTTCTACTTAGAGATGGAAATCAATGGATTCCTTTCGGTCTCCTAGTAAATTCCAATTTACTAGATATTCTTGGAGAGGGGAGCGCAGATCCATATCATGTGCTTGGACACTCAGAGAGATCTTGGCCAGTCTTTCCAACATGCAAGTATCTTTGGACCTGTATGTGGACTGGCAGAAAAATGTAAGTGAAGTGATGCCTTGTAAGAGCAACTAAGACACAGAAAAAGGCACAGAAATATACTATTTAACTGCTCAGGGCAGAAGGTTATGGGTGGTAGTGAAGGTTGGGACAGGACTGTGAGGCTCCTGGCTGTGTCTTGCCTTTTGATAGAATTATTATACAGGGACCAGAGTATGGAGAAAGGGAGCAAAATGTTCAGATAGTGGTGAGTTCCTCAGATTAAGCAATGCTTTGGTGAACTACAGAAACTGAAATAATGTTGGAGCTGGTGAAACATGGCAAACCAGTCAGCAGTGCCCACAGCACAGCTGGAAGGCAGCACAGAAACCTTGCTCCCTGCATGCCTTGTTTCCCTGGACCTACAGGCACATGCTGCAGGTGGACGGGAAGTCCTGCTGCCCCTGCTCCCAGCTGTGCACATCCCCACCCAGACTTGACTTTCACTCATAGCAGGTGCAAAGGACTATGGCAGTTCTGCACATCTCCCTGCTAGGTGCATCTGTGCTCCTGAACCAGAGAGGAGCAACCCAGCAGGTAGTCCAGCAGGACTTCACTCTGTCAGGCTGGAGCTTGGCTCCAAAGTCCCAAACAGGAAATCCTTCTAGGATGTGTTTAAGCTCTGATTCCCGGACGTTCACAGCAAGCAAAGGCTTCCTGCATTCACAAGGGAGGTTAAAAATAAGAGAAGACACCTGCTAGGAACATCCATGAACAGGACAGGGGAGAAAGGAGGGAAGTGAGGGGACAGCTCTTCCTAAGCCAGGAAGAAATTTTTTTGGGGGGGATGAGAAGCCTCTGCCAATTGGAATGTGCTTGAGATCTGTGAAATACAGAGAAACAACTGCAAGATCATTTCACCAGGCAAACAGAGTTGGTACCTTGGCTTTACAGCTCTGGGCAAAAGGAAATACTGTTGGATGCAACCTGACTAGATGGCTTTGAACTTTACAGGGAATGAGTTCTTCATCTTCTGCTTGTCTAGATGGACACAAGGCTCCTGTTACACAAAGTTCTTCCAACAGGTATTTTTCTGTGCCATAGAGTTTGTGCATGAGCAACCTGGAGCCCTGAATGCAAGGGCCTCTCCCTGGGCTGCACATGAGGGATGAGTTTAGGGTAGAGCAGGTAGAGTTTGATGTGTTAATGAATTTTCTTATGCAAATGTTTACCATCTTGGAACACTGGTGAACCTCTGGCAGTGTTGGAAGCAGATGGATTAAGCTGAAAGTCAAGATGCTCAGCAATCACCTCCCCTTGCTTTCCATCTTTCCTATGTCAGCCTGGCCAGGACTCTCACAGTCTACTCTCCAGGTCTATATAGCACAGTCCTAAGTGGCCGCAAGTCGTGATTGTCAGCCTTGCCTCCATTTTTTTAGAAAAATTCTCTAACACGACAAAAACTGTGAAATAGTTGTGCTTAAAAATGTTGCTCCTTGCTACCTCCTTGTCTTGACCTTACATTATACCACATATCTTGCAGGCTGGAAGTCCCACTGCTCATTGTTTTATCTGTCCCTGGACTTGTTCTTAATTTTACCAGTTCCTTGTATTCCCAACTATCATCTCTCTTGTAATTCAGCTTGGGACTTCTCAAACAGCTCATCTGGTATTATTTTAAATTATAGCAGCATCTAAAGTTTAAGACTTCAAGTGCAGAAATGAGACAAGTAACACCCAGAAGACAAAATAATGAAAAGTGAAGACAAATAGGTAGATACAACAAAGAACGTGGAAAGACAAGGCTACAAGTGAGTCATTAGTTACATTCTTTCCAGGTACTTTCTAAACACCATAGCACAAGCAGATTTAAAACCATAGGAAAAAAAAATCTAGGTCTGTCAGCTGCTTCATTCTCATTCCTCAGAAAGGGTCTGGTTGAACCCAGAAGCCCCTGCCATGTTCAGCAGATGAGCACCTGAAATCCTCCTATAATGAAGATTTCATAAACCTGCCAGTCAATCTCTTCAAAGCTAAATTTTCTTTGTTATTGTTTAAATGGATTATTTCTTGTACCATCTGTCATGAACACTGGAAATAGATTATTCTATTTGCAACTGCCTTTTACAAATCAAGGCAGTTATCCTATCTTCCCACTCTTCTTTTAGTTAAACTGCCTTAGATCATGTCATCATCCCACATTGTATTTCTCCAGCCTCTATTCATCTCCCCTGGATTTTCTCAGGTTTGTCTGCATTCTCAGAGGTGCACTGAGACCTGACACATCCCTTTGGCTAAGGGCCTTATCACAGCAAAAGCAGAGCCAGAAATGTTACTTCAGGCATCCTGCAAGTCATATTCTTGTTTATACCATCTCATATGCAGTTATTTTGTTTTTGTGACAACATGCCCTCAGCTGGTTCATGTTCAGCTATAAACTAAACATGGAGAAGTATTGTACAGACAGCTGTTTCAGTCGGCATCCATACAGCTTCGTGTTCCTACCCAGTGGATAATCTTCCTACTGAGGAATAACAATGTTTCTATCAATGCTGTGTAGTGTCTTGACTAATGATCTACAAGGAAATAAACACTGACTAAACAAAAGCACACAGAACAACAGAGAAATTATATTACTACAGCTTTAGTAATGTAACTTTAGAGTTCAATATTTATAGACTCTAGAAAACTCAAAGCAGTTCGTAAGAGTCGTAAGAATGAGTCAAGTTCTGTAAAATGAGTTGCCACACAGAGAGCTTCAGAATTATTCAAGACTAAGTGATTTCTAAGGATCTGGAAGGAAGAAAATTTTCTATTGCGTATAGTGTTTCAATCTAGCAAATGATGGTAGAACAGAAGCAATGGGGTGCAACGGACTCTATACAAACTAAAACTAAAGAGCAACAAGTCCATAGGAGGAGGAATGAATCACTAGAATAACAAAGGAAAAGGCATAGCAGATTCTTGGCAGTCAAGGTTGTCCCTCTTCATCTGTACAAGTGCTGGGCCATCTTCTCCAGACCATGCTTTTTCCCAGAAAGGTTGGCCCAGATGATCCTTGAGGTTCCACGAACATGGTGTTCCATGATTCTGTGACCCTTCTCAAGAGATTTGTTAGCTCAATGATCATTACAGGGTTTGTAGAGCTTCTGGGAGCCTTGTGATTCCCAGGAGTCACAGACAGTGTCACCCAGCTGCCCTCTGAATCTGTGTGCTCTTTCCCCATGAAACTTTTCCCAAAGAGATGGTGGAGCTGGGGAAAACCAAGGGAGTGTTTTTTATAATGAGAAAAAGGGAATTAGAGAATGGTGAGAAGGAAACCATCTAATACATTTTTAGCCTGTGAGCCAAGAAAAAACTGAAATCAACATTTCCAGAGAGGGGAGCTGAGCTGAGCCCTGTGCTACTGACTGCTCTAGTTCCTGTCCTGGCTTCTTCCATCCTTCTCTTCTGGAATCTCTTCATCCACGTTCCTGCAGCAGGGTGATCTCATTTGGCAGCAGCCCCTGCAAGTGTATGCTGGCTCAAGCGCCCTGTTCTCATAGGTGCCTCTCCAAAAGCTGCTCACTAAGGCCTGGACTTCCTCCCCGGTAGCAAACAAATCTCCTTCTGTTCCTCTGAAAATCAGCTGGGAGGAAGTGAGATGGGGAGGTGGTTTCCGAAATGCTGGATTGTGATTACAGACATCGTCTCAGGATCTGTGGGGTGGGGGTGGGCAGCAGAGGAGCTACGGGGGGAATCCAGATTATTTTTGTGTGAGGTGAACACGTGTTTGATGGACAGTTCACAAACAGAGGCAAGCCTGATGGCAAAGGTCCTGCTGGTGTTTTGTAAAAGGAAGAAAACAATATGAGGAATATCCCTTCCCAAAGAACATGTCTTTTGCTTTGGAGAAGCTTTCTATTTATAGTGAGGCGATTATTTCAGAATGGAAAATGTTTGTTCAGGAAGGAAAGACTCTGAGATCAGCAGAGTCAAGTCTCACCCACATGCTGCTGACTCCATGGATCTCTTCTGCGTAGCAGCAGGGAACTGGGGGGTCTGTGTCTGCAGGGGCAATTGACTGTCCAGGAATCCCCCATCTACTCCCCAGTTCTTCTCACTCAAGAACTTGGGCTCAAGCTCTGGGTGATGGGTCTGAAGTAAGAGCTGATGATTTCTCCAAGAAAGAAAAATGCAGATGGTCTGACTTTTTTTTTTTTTTTTTTTCAAAATAGGTTTATCATCCACAAGGGATGCACACTGGGCTGCAACAAGATACCCAGCAAATACAGCACAGTCTTGTGCCTGCCAGCAGGCAAACGGACCACCACGTGCACAAGGACCAAACCGTCCCTGCTAAATATATGAGAGCCGAAGGGCACTAAATATACCTGGCACAAATGGAAGCAGGAAGCTGCGGTTCCTAAACTGGGGACGGTGACACACAGACACACAAATACCCGCGCTGCCCAGAGGAGGGGACCCACCGGCCGGCGGGACACGGCTCCATCTAGTGGGACTTGGTGTGTGACACATCCTGAACCTCACCAAAATGGGTTATTTCTGTTGTAGCGCTGCTTAACAGTCCCAGAGGCAGCTCGGTATTGGAGTTAAACTTACTGTGTCTAAAATGTTTTTAAAACCGGGGAAAGTTAATTAACTTGCAGTTTTAGCTGGTATGATGCACTTTACTTGATAAGGATGTTACCATCAGGTAGCATCAGACACTCTCTACCAAGTCACAACCCAAAAATGTCCCATAGATAAGCCTCTAAAACTTTAAAAGTTACTCAGACCTCCAGATTAAATCCCATCTGCTTAGCTCCTCAGGCAGCAGAATCAGGCTACATAAAGCACTTAATGGATTCTGGTTTATACAATCCTATATGGCCAAAACTGACCTAGCAGAAGGAAGAAGCCCAAGTAATCAACAATACACACAAACTTAACTAATTGTGGTGTGAACTTCTGGTCATTGGTAACTCCTGAGACAAAATGTGCTTGTGTGGGGGTTTGCTCTGTTTTAGGTTGGGGTTTTTTTGTCAAATATATGTTAGTAAGTCATGGAAAGGATAATTCAGGGACGTTCTATGGCATGTGTTTGACTAGATGACAGATGGATTCACAGTACTTTTTTGTGGTTTTATGATTTATAAATGTGAGCAACTGTATCCCAGAAAATTGTGAATCCTACTGTTCTGAAGATAAACCCCATGGTTACACATGACATTAGACTGCAGATCTTACAATTGTAAGACATAACTAAACAAAAGGCTGAAAAGGTTTAAAAGAGTCAAGGATTGGAGGTTTTCAAGGACAAGAATATTCCATGTTACAAAAAAAAAAAAAAAAAAGGAACTTGTTTGCTTTTGGCATAAGTCAAACCTGCATCCTGCAAACAGAAAAGGAGGCAACTGGGAAAGGGAAATAGATAATTTCCGAGTGACATAATTGCAAGGACATGTAAAACTGAAGCCAAGGGAAAAAAAAGAAAGAATAAAACCCTGACAGCACTGGGGATAATAAAAATGGTACACTTTTGTTTTTGAAGTAAACTAAGAACAAAGGAAATCCAGCATAGGACAGTCTGTTACATGGAGATAATGAAACTGTGAATGATGCCAAGAAGGAATAATTGGTTCAAAATTCTCTTTTGTATGTGTGTGATACAAGATGAAAACATTATAAGATAATAAACAGCAGTCTAGTATTCATAATTCTTTTCTTAAATCAAAGTGCCAAATAGATTTGCACCTATGAGTGTAAGAAGCTCACTGAGGAGATCTATGGTTCACTCATCCTGTATGAATACCGGGTTTGGACAAGATGGTTTCCAGAGGCTCCTTCCAACCTCAAAACCTGTGTGTTTCTGTGGTTATCACAGAATGGTTTGGGTTGGAAGGGACATTAAAGATTATCTAGTTCTAACCCCCCTACCATGGGTAGGGACACCTCCCACCAGCCCAGGGCCTCCAAGCCCCATCCAACCTGGCCTGAGACACTGCCAGCAGCTTCTCTAGGAAATCTCTCCCAGGCTCCCACCACCCTCAAATCTCCTTTCCATCTCCCCTCTTGCAACTGGAAACCTCTCCCCCCCTCATTCCATCTCTCCAGGGCCTTGTCCAAAGTCCCTCCCCAGCTTTCCTTGGGGCACCTTCAGGCACTGGAAGGTGCTCTAAGGTCTCCCCATTGCAGCCTTCTCTTCTCCAGGCTGAACACCCCCAACTTTCTCCCCCTGGCTCCAGAGCAGAGCTGCTCCAGCCCTCCCAGCATCTCCAGGGCCTCCTCTGGACCTGCTACAAGAGGACCCATGTGTGTCTTGTGCTGGGGACCCAGAGCTGGATGCAGTGCTCCAGATGGGCCTCATCAGAGCAGAGTAGAGGGGGAGAATCACCATCTTCAATGTGGATATTGTACCCTTGACCATGACACAAGTGGTGTTCTGGGCAACCAACACACATTGACAGCTCATGTCCAATTTTCCTTCCCTCGGCACCCAAAGTCCTTCTCTGCAGAGCTGGTCTCAGTCCCCTCATCCCCCAGTCCATGCTGGAGATTGCCCCAGCCCAGCTTCTGAGTTTTCTTAATGAAGGCAAAATATGACCTTAACTTAAGCATGGATCTGACAAACCTTAAAAATTGTTCAAAGTAAAATCATGTGAGCAGGAGTCACAATAGTTGAGGAATTTGAAAAAATCCAGGGTTTTTTTTGACTCTTTGGCCATTCCTGTGATTCCACTGGCACTTTGAATATAATTTCTAACTCTTCAGAAGTGTATTGCCAAAGCAAGTGCAATGCAGTGAAGCTGCTCTTCCTTCATTTTTGGCCAAGAATTGAAACTTAACTTTCAGGGATTCTTTCTTCCCCACCATCCAAGAAAATCAATATTATTTCAAGAGTATAAGCCTCTATTTTCACACTAGGCATTTTTCTGTGATTCAATACAGACTTTTTTTTTTTTTTTTTCCTGGAAGATGAGATGTCTTATGATTTAATTTTGTGGGTATATATGTTGTGGTGCTCACTGAGGGATGCTCAGCTAAACTCGGATGGTGCAGCAGGTAGTTCAGCAGTTTCTTTGCAGCAATTTACAGAAACATTTGCTAGAGAGAAAAAGCTGTGCACTGGCCAGTGAGTGATGCCTGCTGTCAATGCTGCTGCATGGATGGATGCTTTCGAGCTGCATCTCAGCATGCTTTGACTCCTCAATATCCCTTCCCTTTGCAAGAGACTCTTCTCCAACACTCCTTGTTTCTGTGTCCACTTTTGTGACCCAGTTCCTCTTTTAATTCTCCAGTGAATCCTAACTGTGTGGGCCTTTTGCTTGGGGCAGCAGTTCTCCCAAAATAGAAAGCTGCAGAGCAATGTTAATTTTTACATCCTCAGGTGATCTATGAGGAGGCACTCAAGAGCTCTCCTGCTTCCCCACTCACTACAACTGAGCCGTGTGGCTGACATGAATGCTCTGAGCCACTGTCACAGCTGACAGGCTCTTGATCTGATGAAATGGAGATGGATGGGTGGTAGGAAGACAGAATAGCTGGTGGGCATCACTGTTCCTTTGGGATATATTTCTGTGTGAAGGATCTCTCTCCAGGCTCGGACACCCACGGAGAACCTGCTGATGCTTTTGCTTCCTGAAGTATGCTCTGTAAGCTGGATGCTTCCTGATTTCATCTGGCATCCTCTGCTTTCTTCTTCCACTCACACTGGAAGATGTTTGAGAGTAGACTGAAGTCTTCAGTACACTTCTTCCCCACTCTAGATTGGTATGCTTGCTGCACCAGTTGCCTCTGATGCTGAAAGAGGACTCACAGAATGCTTTCAATGCTTTTTTTTTTTTGCCTCAGTCTTTAATGCTACTGACATACTTTGGGCTGCCTGGTCCTCTGCATTGGACTGTGGGAACTTTCCTTTTGTGGACACTGCATTGGACTGTGGGAACTTTCCTTTTGTGGACACTTACACTTTAAGAGATGATTTGTATCAGATGAATGTTCACAAGTCCATGGGGCCTGAGGGGATTCACCCCTGAGTGCCAAAGGAGCTGGTGGATGTTACAGCAACACCCCTCTCAGTCACCTGCCAAAGATCTGGGGAGTTTGGGGAGGTCTCTTCTGACTGGGATTTAGCCAATGTTACTCCAGTTTACAAGAAGGGTGCGGGGTGTGGGGGAAGGCCCAGGTACTACAGACCTGTTAGCCTAACCTCAGTACCCAGAAAAACTGCATGAGATTAAACAAGTCTAAGTGCAAGATCTTGCATCTGTGTCAGACCAACCCCAGGCACAACTACAAGCTGGTTACAAAGTGGGTTAAGAGTTGCCCTGAAGAGAAGGACTTGGGGGTGTTGATTGATGAGAAGCTCAGTAAGAGCCAGCAGCTCACTCATGCAGCTCAGAAGGCTAACCCTGGCCTAGAAGGCATCATGAGGAGCATGGCCATCAGATCCAGAGAGGTGATTCTCCCTCCTCTGCTCTTGTGAGACACCCACCTCAAATTCTGTGTCCAATTCTGGTGTCCCCACCAGAAGAAGGACAGAGATCTGTTGGGACAAGTCCAGAGGAGGCCACGAAGATGATCCAGGGGCTGGAGCACCTCTGCTCCCAGGAGAGGCTGAGGGAGATGGAATTGGTCAGCCTGGAGGAGAGGAGAGGAGAGGAGAGGAGACTCTGGGGGACCTTAGAGCTGCCCCCCAGTCCCTGAAGGGAACCTCCAGGAAGGCTGCAGAGGGACTTGTCAGAAGAGTGTCCAGACACAGGACAAGGGGAAATGGTTTTCAGCTGAAGGAGAAGAGGTTCAGACTGGAGCTGAGGAAGAAGTTCTTCAGGAGGAGGGTGGGGAGACCCTGGGAGAGGTTTCCTGGAGAAGCTGTGGATGGTGGGAATGTTGGAGTTGAGGTTGGATGGGGTTGGAGCCCCTGGGGCTGTTCAGCCTGAAGAAGAGGAGGCTCAGGGGAGACCTCATTGCTGTCTACAACTACCTGAAAGGAGGCTGTAGCGAGGTGGGAGCTGGACTCTTTTCACAGACGACCTTCAACAAGACAAGAGGACACAGTCTTAAGTTGTGCCAGGGGAGGTTTAGGTTAGATATTAGAAAGAATTTCTTCACGGAGAGGGTGATCAGGCAATGGAATGGTCTGCCCGGTGAGGTGGTAGATTCTCCGTCCCTGGAGACATTTAAAAAAAGACTGGATGTGGCACTCAGTGCCATGGTCTAGCAACTGCTCCGGTGGGTCAAGGGTTGGACTAGATGATCTCTGAGGTCCCTTCCAACCCGGCTAATTCTATGATTCTATGATTCTATGCCCCCTAGTCCTATCACTACCGGACATCCTAAAAAATTCTTACCAGCTTTTTTGAAGGCCCCTTCAGATACTGGAAGGCTACAATAAGGTCTCCTTGGAGTCTTCTCCTCTCCAGACTGAATAGCCCCAACTCTCTCAGTGTCTTCACAGGAGAGGTGCTCCAGCCCTCTGATCACCCTCGTGGCTCTTCTCTGGACACACTCCAGCATGTCCATGTCCCTCCTGTAAAAGGGGCTCCAGAACTGGATGCAGTACTCCAGGTGGGGTCTCATGAGAGCAGAGTAGAGGGGGAGAATCACCTCCCTCGGACCTGATGGCCACACTTTTCTTGATGCAGCCAAGGATCTGGTTGGCTCTCTGGGCTGCAAGTGGCCATCTCATGTTGAACTTACCCTCCACCAGCACTCCCAAGTTCTTTTCCTCAGGGCTGCTCCCAAGCCAGTAAAGCTTTTAGTAAGGCTTTAACCACTGTCCTTCATGGTATCCTTCTGGTCAAGTTGCCCAGCTGTCAGGTGAGCAAGCACATGGTGCACAGGGCTCAGAGGATGCTACTGAATGGGTCTACATCTGGCTGGTGACCAGTCACTGATGGTGTTCCTTAGGGATCAATCCTAGGGCCAGTGCTGTGTAATAGATTTATCAGTGATCTGGATGCAGGAGTTGAATGCATCATTAGTAAGTCTGCTGATGACACTGAACTGGGAGGTGCTGTCAAGTCTCTTGAGGGACAAGAGGAGACAGCAGTGTGCCCTGGCAGCCAGGAGAGCAAACCTGGGGTGTGAAACACAGGACAACCAGGTGGTCAAGGGTGGGGATTATCCTGCTGGATTCAGCACTGGTGTGGCCTCATCTGGAGCACTGTGTGCAGGGCTGGGCCCCACCACTTGAGAATGGTGTGAGGGGCTGTAAAGCATGTCCTGCGAGGAGCAGCTGAGGAGTCTAGGTTTGTCCCATTTGGACAGGAGGCTGAGCAGCAACCTCATGGCTCTGTGCAGCTTCCTGAGGAGATGTGGAGAGGGTTGTGCTAAGCTCTTCTCCCTGGGATCCAGGCACGGGACACATGGGAATGGTTCCAGTCCACATCAGGGGAGGTTTAGACTGTATGTTAGGCAGCATTTCTTTAGAGAAAGGGTGGTCAAACCCTGGAGAGATGGTCAATGTTACGAGCCTGTCAGTGTTTAATCGGCATTTGGACAATGCACTTAATTCCTTAAAGCTTTAACTTTTGGCCAGCCCTGAAGTGGTCAGGCAGTTGGATTAGATGATTGCTGTAGATCTATTCTAATGTTGAATAAAAGTAATATTTTCTGGTTTCATTACCATCAAAGGTGAAAGACCTCTTCTTAGCACTTTCCCAGGTCTGTCCCATCCCATGTCCAGATCTGCACTTAAAGAGAAAACATCCAACATCACTCATTTGAGAAACACTGGCACCTGCAGCAGCTTTAGCAGCCTCTGTCACAGCCATCTGACAGGACGAGCAACGTGCAGCTTCTAGAACCCTGTAATTCTGAGATACATTAACCCCCACCAGCACTACACACAGCTACAGGGCTTCTGTTTCATACTTACCATTGATTCTTTATTTCTCAAATAAAAAAGCAAAACACAAGGTTTAAGCGTAATTTACAGAAAATCAACACATTTCACAGCATGAGCTTTGTGCTTGAGTGATTGTGTGCATCACAGGTTTTACATCTCACTCACATTGTATCCCTAGCCTTGGAGGCTGATGTCCAGAGCCCACCATACCACAGACTCACTACTCCTTATAAAAATACCATCTACAAACTTCATCTTCCCTTCTAGAGCAAACAATGGGAAAGTCACACTAAATCCTTGAAATTCTGCACCTCAAATCCTCAGAACATGTTACCTGGGATCACAGTAACAGAATAAAGTAGTTAAGAGATTTCTGCATTGGTGATGTGGAGAAGAAAGAGGAGAAGAACGAAAGTAAGGCAAAGAGAAAGCAGAAGTTATTTCTTGTTTCTTTCCTGTGGGAGGAAGTAGAGAGCTCTTACAAAGAACTAACTGAAAGGAACAAGTTAAACAGGTTAAAGGAACCTGAAATTGAAGGAAAAGGGAGTACTTAAAACGTTTAACTTTCCCATTTTAAACTGGGAGCAGGAGGAAGTGGCAGGGTTCAGCCTGTTTATGGGAGTTTGTGAATATCAGTGCAAGAGGTGAAAGAGATCCCAGGAGTGTCTAAGGGCTGAGGACTTTCAGGGCTGAGCTTGTAATGGAAGAGAACAGGAAAATGAATCCAGGGTAGTTGGCAACAGAGCATGAAGAGAATTAGCCAGTGGGGAAGTATGAATTATGACTGTGAGCAGAGGGAAAGAAAAAGAGCAAGAAATTGAAAGAAGGAAAGGCTGGCAGGTGGACCTGCTGACAGAGACACTGATAAGCTGAACACAGCACTGCTCTTGGAGGGGAAAAGAGGGAAGGAAGAAGAGTCAGGGAAGAGGAAGTGATAGAAAAGCAGCATTGAAGCATTCCCCCACAGTCTGACCTGATTCAAGCAACATGATCCATCAGGAACATAGACCTTGAGAAATGTCAAATAAAGGCATCCAAGTCTGTGAAGGACTCAGGACATAGACAGGTGGGCTGGGAAGATGCCAGGGGCAGGTGCATTTTTTTAAAGAGGCCACTTTGGAAACAGCGGAAGAAGGCAAGGTGATGTTAAAATCAGCAACACGACATGGAGAGTTAGCAGAAAAGATGGAAGGAAATATTCATTGAACTACAGAGGAAGGAAAGGAAGGAAGCAGCTTTTGCAATAGGTGTGCAGGATTTAGAGCTACATTTGCAAAGTGTGGGCAAAAGCAAGACAGAGAAAGGACCTAGCAAAGGTAATGTGAACCACTATCAGATAACGGTAGTGAGACAGAAAATTATCATTAGCAAGATAGGAGGAATAAAAAAGTATGAATGACATATGAACAAGAGCCCTCCATGACAGCTTTTGAAAAAAGCTGAGCAGATAATTTTCATAGCAGGACCCCAAAGTACTGGACTGGACCAAGCTGCCCTGGAGGAAGAGGATGGTTGCTAGACATGGTATAAAAATGAAGACAAGAACATTAGTTACGAGCAGCAGTAGCCCAAACTCTATCTTAGTTCTTAGGACATGTTAGAAGAACAAGCCTAGAGTTGTTCTCCATTGTACAGCAGAGCTGAGAAGTTGGACAAAGCTGAGGAAAGCCTGTTGCGCTCCCCTGCCACTCCCAATTGGTGTTTGCTTCACTGTCTTGCTCTGAGGCTGGCAGAGGGAGCCCTCTCCTCTTGGGAGGAATTCCATTCTGGTCCTTACTAATCTGGATCTGGTCTCATCCTTGAGCCACAGGGTGAGAACATGCTCCATTCCTGCAGCCCTTCCCACCACAACAGATGGGACTGGGGCTGCACTGTTCATCTGCTCCTGCAACTGCAAACAGCCTGGCTGCTCAGCACTGATGGGACATAATTAAAACCTTCCTTGGTACTGCTTTCTCCACTCAAAATAGAAAGTGCCACTCTCTCCATTATGAAACCTATTCCCAGCCCAGAACAAAGGCTAGAAGTTCCTGGCAAGTACAGATCTCACCACAAGAAAGCAGGGGCCAGCTAATTTATATTGTTTCTTCCCTTACTATCTATGTGTGGGGCCCCAGAGTGATGACACTGTGGGTCAGATGCTATGAACAAGGCCGAATTCATGGACCAGAGGCTCCCTGGAGACTGACTAGATGTCTGTGTTAGGTTGTGGATTTCTGGGAGCAGAGGTAACAACAGAATGAAGCTGAGAGTATGGGAAGTTGCAGAACTGGGGGTTAGGACATGGAAGAGATACTTTGCCTTTGCTAGTCCTGTTCATCTGAGCCCCCTAGGAAGATTGTGATTCTGGTTTCAACCTCCTGTGGATGGAAAATTCTAATCTAGGGAGAGAAGCACCATGTCTGCTGGCAAACATGGCGATTTAAGTGGTGATCCTTGAAACCTCAGGAAAGTGGTAAGAAATGTCACCTGTCACAGGAACAGAGAAGGTAGCACATACCTGGGATAAAATTTATTCATGTCCAAATACAGACTGGATTTCATTTCCTGCAAGTCCTATTGTAGTTCCATACTGGTTATTTTTACAATCATCTTAAAAATAAAGAGACTTTTAAAGGCCTCCAGTCTCTGAATATAGGGAAGACCTCAAATCAAAGGAGTTCTCCTTTCAATCTGTAACCAGAATTGATTGGAAATGGTGATCCCAGAACACTGACATGATGCCAGTAATCATTATCCTAATGAAATATTCATACACTATACCAATCTTTGCAGGTGGTCTACATTATTATTGTAGGTACTTTCCAACTTCTTTCTCTTTCTTTCTCTTCTCCTCTTCCCCTTCCTTCCCTCCCCTTCCCTCCTCCCTTCTTCTCCCTTCTCCTTTTTCCCTTCTCCCTTCCCTTCTCCCCAGTCCATGTTTATCAATGTCCTGGTTTGGGCCAGGATAAAGGTGATTTTCTGGTTTGTACTTTTGCTTTCAGCTAAGTTCTTTGTAAGTAGCTGCACTTGCTGAAATTAACAGCAAGTTTCTCAGACAGTGTCTGCTTCTAGGACTGATAACACTGGAAGTTTATAGTTACTGCTAGAGACTGCAAAGCCAAGGACACTGCTCAGCTCTGAGGAACATTTTACCCTGCAGAAGGAGTAAAGAGGTCCCACCTGAACCCCTCCTTTGGGGAGGAACAGACAAGATAGATGCCAGAACTGACCAAACAGAGTATTCCATCCCATACACATCATACTCAGTATAAATTTGAGGGATCACGAGGGTCAGACCCCTTCTTCCTGCTCTTCCTGCCCTTCCCTCGCCGGTTCCCTGCGTGTTTCGGCATCCTGGGAGGATTCTCTCTGTTTGTCTGCCTGTGGTCCTGATCTGTGCCAGCCTGAATCTGTGTGTTCCTGCCTCCAGCTCCCGACCGCTGCTGACCCCAGAGGTCCAGTGTTAAATCGTGACAATCCACAAAATATAAAGAATCACTGGATGTAAATGCAGCAGATACAGTTAATAATGTGTTATTTAAAACAGGGAAAGCAGCAGGTAGCACAGTAACTCTGTGGTGGGTAAAGGAGATGAAGAGTGCCTCCCACCAAGCAGATGAAAGGCAGAGCAGGGGTTGGTATCACTTGATGTGAAGTGTGTGAGCCTCCTCCTGCAAGGAGAAGACTTCCAAGACATTTTTGAAAGCTTTGGTAGTTTTTTAGGGTCAACCACAGCAGCAGCTAAGGTCAAGCTCTTCTCCTTCAACATGGAACAGACAACATCATTTAATGAAGTTTTGAGTTATTAACAAGGAAATTTTAAAAGATCAAAATTTTATGTGAGAATAAAAGAGGGAAGCAAACCTCCTAGGTGGGATACCAACATCTCCACTGGTGGTATTCCGAACAGCCATATAACAACCTTGCTCAGAAATGTGTATTGGTTGTATAGTTAACGGCAATCATCACTCCCTCTTACAATGTGTGGTCAGCTCTTCCTCTCTTTTGCCCCGATCTTATACTGTATTAAGTCTCCAGCAATTTTACAACATGTGCCATTTAAATCCTATAAACACCAGTGCATTGCTAATTCCCCAAGATTCTTTGGTCCAAAATCTCTGCAAACCAAAAACAAATGAAAAAAACCAGCCCTACCTCAACATTCTCTGTCCTTGTACCTCCTCATCTGATTCTTTTAACTCCTCCTGTTGATTCACAAATCTAAGTCCATTTTTATTGTGGTGCAAATGTCACCCTTCCAGCCTAATATTTTACCATACCCTCACCTCAGTTCCTCTGCTCTACTGCACAGTCTCTACGTAGCAATTAACCCTTTATTTTCTTTTACCAGTCCTCACAACTGTTTTTCTGCATGTTTTAACTTCTGTTACAGGACACAGGGTGATGGTTTCTTCAGTCTACCTCCAACATCACTGCCAATAGTATCTAAGGATATCTTCTAAACTTCCTTTCCATCACTCTTTTTGGAGGCGAAGAGATTCCACCGAACACCAGTCAGAAAATCACAATATCTTTCTCGACGGTGGTGAATTTCTTTTGGAGATGTTTACATTCTAACAATGACTAGGTAGATGGTTCCTGTGGTTGTGTTCAGTTAGGCTGGATGGGGCTCCTGACCTAGTGCTAGTTCCTGTCCATGTCAGGGGGGCTGGGCTAGATGATCTTTACAGGTATCTTTCAACACAAACCATTCTATGATTCTGCGACCGCATCTTGTTTAGATAATCACATCCTCTTTGAAGACACAGGTGTCTTTTGGGAAGTATTTAGGCTGTACACTCAAGACACCTGTGTGCTCCTAAGGCTTGCAAGTTGTGTTGTTTATCTCCAAGTGCTGCTGCCTCAGCCTGACAAGGCCTCACTTGTCACTGCAGCCTCTCTGTGGAATAACATAACAGTAAAATGATCAAGATCTGAGACTCAGACCATCTGCTCTCCGGGATACAATTCTTACCACATTGGTCCCATACTAGCAGCTGAACCCAGCCCTCCACTCTCACAATGATTGGAAGCAACAGGACAGTAACAGCAGTGTGAGAACCAAAGAGTCTGGGTACTAATATTTTTAAAGGCAGGCACAGTCCTACTGCTTAGTACAAGGCAGATCTGTAACCTTCTGATTGTTTGCAGAACAGTTTCCCTGGTGCAAGCTGATGCAGAGTCTGTGCTGCAGCTGATGACCTTCAGCATGCATCCCAGAAAGCAGAACGTGAGGGAAAACGCATGTAGCAGATCAGAAGAACAGATTTTGTTTTGCTGAGTCAGCCCATAGAACTTCTTTGGCCCACCATGGGTTGAAGCCAGTCGTGACCCTGTTGACAGAGCACCCTCCTGTAGGAAATGATCCCTCTGGGTTTCTCTCTTCTCCCCTTCAGTGGTGCTGGTGTCTTACCCTCCATGCTGGGCAGCCTGGCTGTGCTGCGCTCTCTGAAGCACTCCCTGTTCTTCATTTGGGGTTCTCTGACGTCAGCTCTGAGGTCAGGCAGACAGGGCCACGCCTGCCCCCTGCCCGCTCCCAGGCTGAAAGGACTATAGATAGCTGCTGCAGCAAATGCTTTTCATTATCTGCTCCCCTCTTTCTTCTCAGACGGCGTGCCCTGCCGGGAGTGGGAGCAGCATGAGGCCCCCGTGCTGCTCCACTGTGTGTTTTCTGTTATTTGGGGTGAGCTGTGCATTCCTTACAAGCTTCGGATGTTGTGCAGGGCCCTGGGGGAATCCTCAGAGGAGTGGAAGAAGAGACAAGGCAAGGGAAGGCTGCACACCACAAAAGAGCCATCCCCTCCTCCTTGTCAGCCTGTGAGGATGTCCCAGACAGAGGGAAGTGGCATGGCTGTGACACCAGGCCCTCTGCACACAGCATCAACCCCTCTCCCAAAAAGCTATTTAAAAGAGTTAATACAGTTAATACAAAAAGTATTTAAAAGCCTCCTGCTTCCCACTCAGGCCCACTGCTCCTCCACACCTCCCACTACTAACCTTTGTAAAGAGGAACATGAAACCTTCACCTTGTCTGCCACAGTTACACAGCCCTGCCCATTTGTCTCCAACACTACCAGCTTGTCACCCCCAAGAAGCCATGTCCCAAAAACACACAGCGGCACCAGTGCCAACTCTGTTCTGAACAGCAGCACAGAAACAGATGCGGGCAGAGGGGCTATGGGTGCTGCTGCCAGCAGTGCTGCACCCTCCACCAAGCTCTGCACCACACCAAGAAGATCCCAGAATCATCAGATTTGGAAGAGTCCTCTCGAGATCATCCAGTCCAACTCTCCCACTAAAGCAGGATCACCTAGGGCACATCACACAGAACTACATTCAGGTTTTGAATATCTTCAGAAAAGGGACTCTACGAACTCCGTGGGCAGTCTGTGCCAGTGCCTTAGTCACAGACGGGCACTGTCCTGGGGAGATGGATATACTACACCGGGGAGATGTGAACTGCCCAGGGAGGCGGGCACTGCTCCGGGGAGATGATGTACACTGCCATGGGGAGATGATGGGCACTGCCCTGGGGAGATGATGGACACTACCTCAGGAGATGGGTACTGCCCTGGGAGATGTAAATCCTGCCCCGGGGAGATGCCGGACCCTGACCCGGGATCCCCGCACCCCGCTCCTCCCACAGCGCTTCCCCCGTTCCCCCCTCCCCGTTCACCGGCTACCCCGTTGCCATGGCGACCTGCTCCCACCTCTCCCTCCCTTCCGGGCCCAGCGACGGGACTGNGGCCGAGGCGGCGGTGGCATCGTAGGCGTGGGGCTGGCGGCCGCCGTCCTCCGGGGCTGCAGAGGGCCCGGTGAGCCCTCGAGGGGGCCGTGGTGGAGGCACAGCTTGTGAAGGGGGGCTTCAGGGGCAGGGCTGGAGTGACCACCTGGCAGCTGGCTGAGCCCTAGCTCAGTTTCTGGAGTATTAGTCTGATTTTACACGGTTTACCCCCAAAGAAAGCCATATCAGGTGGAATGCTGAGTCCCTGTGAAGAATGGGGACAATAACATGCTAGTTAAAGGGAGTGACAGCAGCTGGTAAGTCTGCTGGGGGGGCATGGTGAAATTAACTAAAAGAGAATGCCAAGGAAAAAGAGATAGAAGTCCCTGCCAGGCCTGGCAGAGGCTCAGTGCATTCCAGGAGTGAAAACTTAATTAATTTACATTAATTTGAAAATCAGAGAACGAAATTCCTTTCCTTTGCCTTCTCTTCTCCCTCTCCCTGTCCCTCTCCTCTTCTCTTCCCCATTTCTCTTCTCCCACTGCAGCTTACTCCTGTGAGTAAGGGAGTTAATGTTTTAATATAAATGGCATTAATATTGTTCTGGCACCTGAACAGGTTGCAGGCAGGAACTTGGCCACCCACATTGCAGGGCAGCATCCCATCTGTCTACATTCAAACTTTTTTATTCAGTGAATGTTTGTTTCTGCAAAATGGGACAGGTCCAGCTGGGATATCCACACATTTTCTCTGGATTATCAACAGAGAAATGGTGGTCAGTGCACTTACTGAATGCAGATGTGTGTTTATTCAAGCTGTAGATATCAGATGTCAGATCATCAGATGTCTCCCAGTGCAGGTCTGTAAACGTGGGGTGAACGGGTAGAAGCTGAGAGAAGGAAATAAAAGGTCAGTTTTATTAAATGTAAAGTGCCAGGCCGGAAGAAGAATGTTCCTGGCAGTTACTGCAGCTGAACCTCATTCCACAGAGGTTACTACATCCGAACCCGTGCCGTGGATCACTGTGTTCAAGACTTCCTGTGCAAGACCCAAAGACACCCCAGGACACAGGTACCTTTTCCTTGCCTGGGGATGATGGCAGCTTCCCCTGTCTCTGTGAGAAGTGTTTTTGGCGTCTTGGAGGCTCTCTTGTATGTGGCTTTGTCAGAAATACCTGGGAGGAGACAATACCTACACAAACTTCTACCTCTTGCAGTAGGCTGCCTGATTTTTGTCATTCTACAAGTGATGACCTTGAATATTCTTCACACCTGGTCTTTTAGCGTTGTGCTAGAATTGAGTATAACATTTTTCCTAATGCTTTCTCTGCAGATCGTGTCTTTAGGTGCTGGCTTTGACTCCTTATACTTCCGTCTGAAAGACGCGGGTCTTCTGCAGCACACAGTGGTGTGTGAGGTGGATTTCCCAGTTGTGGCAAGTCAAAAAGGTGCTCTGATCAAAGGCATGGAAGAATTGTCAGCTCTGGTGGGAGATACTGGAGGAGAAGCATTAGGTATGATATTTGTGGAAGATTTTCTAGAGGCTGAACTTTTAGAAGAAGCAGACAGCTTCAGACTGTAAAAAGTGAGGTACAAGGAACTATAAAGTTGTAGCTGAAAAGCATGTTAATTTTCTGAAAAAAAATTAGGACAAATAAATCATTTGTAAGCATTGGGAGGTGACAAGGGTATGTGTCTGGATTTGTCAAGGGTAGATTGATTGAGTCAAACCAAGTCCATTCTGTTTGTCCTGGAAAATGTGGGATGAAAGACAACAGGGACATTGTGAGCTGCTACATTTAGACTGTAATAATGAATTTAAAAACAGGTGGAAGACATCTTCAGATCTGGGTGCAGAGCACAAGTCCCTGGGCAGCTGAACAAGTCTTGGTGAGGAGCTCTGCCAGGAGCTTGTTCAGTTTCCTCTTGAATGCATTCACACTAAATATTGGCAAAGAATTCCATCCACATGAATTATCTTCAACAACAGAAAAAACCCCCAACAACCCCAAAAAGCTTGAGGGTGGTTTTGTGGTTGTGAGGCAAACCATCCTAATCCTGTCCCAGCAATGTCACTTTCTTAGCCTAACTTGAGCAGTCTGTAAATGAGAGCTTTGAAGATTTGAATCTGAATTAGTGTGGTTTCTTAAAATATTCATAAAGTGAATATGATAAAATTTTGCTGTAGTAGATGTGATGATTCCATGACAACTTTGCAGGTGAAATTTGCATTAGGAATAAAGGACTTTTGGAGTTGCTTCTTGACACTGTCCCTTTGTGGTTCTTTGAGTAATGGAGATTTTCTTGTAAACATCTCAAAGAAATTGACTGTGACCCTTGGGGGCTGATCTTCCTGTGTGTCCCCTTTGGTCTCCTCAGTGCATCTATAGTGAGAGTGTATCATTTTTTCTCTCCCAGGAGCCATTGCCTTTTCTGGAAAGGATTATAAGTTACTGGGTGTGGATTTGTCAGAGCTGTCTGAGCTGGAGAAAGCCCTGGAGGAAGCTGGGATGGACAATGAAATCCCCACTCTCTTCCTGGCAGAGGTGGTGCTCACCTACCTGGAGAACAGCAGGTCAGTGGATTTACCCTCTGCTGGCTAGGGACTGAGATGGAAAGAAGGAACTGCTTGGTGTGTATGTCACCTGGGGCTGGGAGACCTGCTGTCTTACACCTTGAGCCTTAGGAGTTGTCTTGAGGTCCCAAACAGCTCCTTACATCCTAATTGTGATGCGGGGGATTGATGCCCACATCGTACACTAAAAGGGATGGAAAAAAGAAGAAAGAAAAAAACCAAACCTCCAATGAGAGATTTTTAGAGTATTGCTCTTTCCCTGTGAAGCCAGGCTGAGGAAGTTGGGGTTGTTCAGCCTGGAGGAGACTCCCAGGTGACCTCAGAGCAACCTTCCAATATTAAAGAGGCCTACAAGCCTGGGGTAGGGCTTTTTACACAGGGGTGTAGGGGGAGAGGGCAAGGGGAAATGGTTTAAAAATTGAAAATGGGAGATTGAGGTTGGACATTAGGAAGAAATTATTTCCTGTGAGCGTGGCAAGACCCTGGAACAGGTTGCCCAAGGAAGTTGTGGCTGCTCCATCCCTGGTAGGGTCTCAGCCCAGGCTGGATGTGGCCTTGAGCAACCTGGGCTCTGGGAGGGGTGTTGGGGGGTGCTGTGTGCAGGGGGTTGGAACTGGATGAGCTTTTAAGGTCCCTTCCAACCCAACCCATTCTACTTATGGTTGTTCTTCCCCCCTGAATTGTCTGCATTGATGGAGAAGAAGAAGTTCACAAGTCCCCAGCAGAGGGTTTTCTCCTTTGTGCATTGCCTCTGTCAGGGTGCCAGCATGATTTATGGTGTTGGAGGAAGTTCTGTGCCATGTGCCACACCTTAGGTGGGCCCTCAGTGACATCATTCCTTCCCCATCCTCTGCCTGACAGGTCGGATGCTGTGGTTCAGTGGGCAGCAGAGCGTTTCTCTCAGGCCTGCTTTCTGCTGTATGAGCAGGTGCACCCAGCAGACCCCTTCGGACAGGTTATGCAGCAGCATTTCAGTCAGCTGAGCTCCCCTCTTCACTCCTTGGTTCAGTATCCTGACTGCCAGGCACAGCAGAGGCGCTTCCTTGAAAAGGTAGGTGCCCTCAGCCCTAAGGCCTGCCTGAAGCATGATTTCCTTGGGAAAGATTGTAACATGAAGTAGTTTTGGAAGTCATCAGCTGTGTCAGTTATGGATTGAAGCAAACAGGGCCAAGGCTGAGATGCTGCCTTCTCTAGTAGCATGACTAGTCATTTGAAGGTACTTCCAACCATTTTGCAGCCTGCTTTCTGGTCTGGGACTAAGGCAAGATGGGTTCCTCTGAGAGTTTTGTTATAATAAATTCAGGTCTTAAGAGCTCTACAGGATCTGTCCTCACCAAATTCTGGGCTGCCGTTGTTCCAGCTAGACATCCATAAAGGCTCATGCAGGTGTTTAATTCATGGTCTTTGTTTTGTTGTGGGGACTGAGTCTCTCTCTTCTCTTGCCTAGAGAAACTGTGGATACCTCTTCCTTGGAAGTGTTCAAGGCCACATTGGGTGAGGCCTTGAGCAACCTTACCTAGATGAGAGGCAGGGGCCCATGGCAGGGAGGTTGGAGGAGATGGTCTCTGAGGTCCCTTCCAACCTAAGGAATTATGTAATGATGGTTCTCTCCTTCCAGAGGCAGTGATTTTAAGGGGTTTCTGTTTCAGGGGTGGACTGAGTGCAGTGTCATGGATATGAATGAGTTTTTCAGCTGTTGTATTCCAGAAGATGAGCAGCAAAGAGTGCAGGTTCTGGAGCCTTTTGATGAATATGAGGTAATGCTGAACACCAGTATCTTTGGTTTGATGAGCTGCTGAGGCACAGGTGCTCATGTGGGCAGAAAGGATCTCGAATCAGACTTTGTTAATGCAGAGCCCTTGGGAAGTGTCATATGAAGCCTGGGGCAGGTAGCATTGAAAGAAGGTGTTCTTTGATGTTAGAAAAGCTTCTTGTTCTTCCTCAGCAAGTGGTCACCCAGGGTGACAGCAGAACAAACTGGCTGGTATAGGTGTAAATGTTTGCATGGATTCAAGGGGCAATTATTTTAATGAAAGAGAAATCTAATGGGGATTACTGAATACAGAAAAATAACATCTGATGTGAGGTCCCTGGGAGTATTTCTGGGGGAAGGGGATACCTCATGTGAACTGTGTTTCTACCTAGAAAGGTTGAGCTAGGTGATCCTTGAGGTCCCTTCCAGACTAGAATTCTATGATTTCATGATTGTAGATGCACTGGTCCCTCTCTCTTGCATTTCTGTTGGCTATGTGACTCTTTGTCATTGTTAGATACAGGTTCCTTGTTTCAGATATTGACACTGGGTGGGTTAATGGATGAGAAATTAATCAAGGTTTCTTCAAAGCACATCTTCCATGCTTAGAAAATGATTGAGCTGCCAGTCTTTGAAGGCTGGGGTAGGGAAGGTAGTTACACACTTGCTATTTCTCAGATTCAGCTTGTCTTCTGATTTTGGCCACTGCTGGCAGAAGTGCTAGGCTAGGTTGGTCACTGATTTGATCATTGTGGCCGTTTTGAGGGGGATTGTTGTTTTTTGGTTTTAGGTGGGGTTTTTTTCGGTTTTGTTTTCTTTTCTTTGGGTTTGCTACAGGAATGGCATCTGAAATGCTCTCATTACTTTGTCCTGACTGCATCAAAAGGGATGGAACCTCCCTGGACTCCATTATCATCCAGTATGACAGGTACATATTGACTAGTTCTTCTGGCATTTTTTTTATCTAATGCAGGCTTCTTTGAGAGATTTTAGGAGACCATAAGACCCTGGAAGGAACAGATGGGGTGCTACCATCTGAGTAGTTTTCTCCATCTTTCTATCAGAGGTTCTGCTTCTAATCATTGTGATGCTTGTTCAGGTGGGAGAAAAGTGGGGAAGAACCAAGACCAAAACCATGTTTCCATGATAAAAAGCAGTAGCTGTTCAAGAAATTCCCACTGTTGAGTGCTTTCTCCCTTTTCAAAGGTGAAAGCAAGTTATGTTTAACCTGCTTCACATCACTAGCCTTGTTCACAGCACAACAGAGAGTACTGTCTGCAATTGAAAGTCAAAGTCAGTGTTCTAGGGAGCTGGAAAAGCATCTGGACAAGGATAAGGTGAGATGGCATTCCTTAAACCAGAAAGTATGCTGAATGTGTTGTGTCTTGATTAGATCTGAAAACATATAGTAAAATTAAAGCTAAATAAACGTGGATGTGTTTAAAGAAAACCTTGGAAGCTCCTAAAGATGTAGGATCTATCATTAAGTTAAAAGTAAATCTGACATTTTCTCAATTGACATTAATACAGTTAAGGCACTTCATTAGAGACAGGAATGGGGTCTTTCTGCTCCTGTCTGTGGTATATTCAAAACTGATAGCCAGAACGTTTACTGCGAATGGCAAAAAATATGTCTTGAATACCAGTATATGCCCCCAGCTATCCGCTCAAATAGATCTGGGTCCCTATTCAAGAGTCTGTAGGTACTAAACCTTTCAAACAGTGTGGTAAGTAGTTTTGAAACAAAAGAAAAAAAACAGTGTTAAAAAGGTCCATCTGTAGTAAGACGTTTACGCTCAAGGAGATGATTATTTTAACTTCATCAAACATAAGAAATCGGGATCTTTTACCAAACAACATTCAGTACAGGCAATTTTTATGAGTTTGGCACTCAGCAAATAGACTGATGGCTGCTTCTCCACTTCATCATTTTTTATAACTCAAGGATAAGGGGCTCTTGATTAATATGAAGATTGTGCACATTCGAAACTGATTAAAATAAAATGATTTTTACAGTGCATAGATGAGTCCTGTGTTGAAAGCTGTCTTCATGCTAAAGGATGTAGTATTTAGAAGATACTTAGATAACTAAAACCAAGTAGGACCATTAGAATTAACAGAGGTTGTTTGTCATGATTTAAAACTTTATTTCTAAATAAATATTTAATAGTATTTCTTCTTTTGTGAAGGTAGCATCCAAATCCATAGAATCATAGAGCTAGCCGGGTTGGAAGGGACCTCAGAGATCATCTAGTCCAACCCTTGACCCACCGGAGCAGTTGCTAGACCATGGCACTGAGTGCCACATCCAGTCTCTTTTTAAATATCTCCAGGGACGGAGAATCCACCACCTCCGGGCAGACCATTCCAATGCCTGATCACCCTCTCCGTAAAGAAATTCTTTCTAATATCCAACCTAAACTTCCCCCGGCACAACTTAAGACTGTGTCCTCTTGTCTTGTTGAAAGTCGTCTGGGAAAAGAGACCAACCCCCCCCTGGCTACACCCTCCTTTCAGGTAGTTGTAGACGGCAATGAGGTCTCCCCTGAGCCTCCTCTTCTCCAGGCTGAACAGCCCCAGCTCCCTCAGCCTCTCCTCATAGGATCTGTGCTCGAGTCCCTTCACCAGCCTAGTTGCCCTCCTTTGGACCTGCTCCAGGACCAAAGCTCAACAGACTAGAGCTCAACAGACCAAAGATCCAGGACCTGCTCCTCAATCTCCTTCCTAAACTGAGGGGCCCAGAACTGGACACAGGACTCGAGGTGTGGCCTCACCAGGGCTGAGTACAGGGGCAGAATCACCTCCTTGGACCTGCTGGCCACGCTGTTCCTGATCCAGGCCAGGATGCCATTGGCCTTCTTGGCCACCTGGGCACACTGCTGGCTCATGTTCAGCTTCCTGCCAATCCAAACCCCCAGGTCCCTCTCTGTCTGGCTGCTCTCCAGCCACTCTGTCCCCAGCCTGGAGCTCCCCATGGGGTTGTTGTGGCCAAAGTGCAGGACCCGGCACTTGGCGGTGTTGAACCTCATCCCGTTGGGATCAGCCCAACTCTCCAGTCTGTCCAGGTCCCTCTGCAGAGCCCTCCTGCCTTCCAGCTGATCCACACTCCCCCCCAGCTTAGTGTCATCTGGAGTTTTGCTGATAGTGGACTCAATCCCTTCATCTAAGTCATCAATAAAGATATTAAACAGAACTGGGCCCAACACTGATCCCTGGGGGACACCACTAGTGACTGGCCACCAACTGCATACAGCACCGTTCACCACCACTCTCTGGGCCCGGCCCTCCAGCCAGTTCCTAACCCAGCACAGGGTGCTCCTGTCCAAGCTGTGGGCTGACAGCTTTTTCAGGAGAATGCTGTGGGAGACGGTGTCAAAGTCTTTGCTGAAGTCCAGGTAGACTGCATCCACAGCCTTCCCCTCATCCACCAGACGGGTCACCCGATCATAAAAGGAGATCAGGTTGGTCAGACAGGACCTGCCCTTTCTAAACCTGTGCTGGCTGGGTCTAATCCCTTGCCCATCCTGTAGGTGCTGTGTGATTACACTGAGGATGATCTGTTCCATAACCCTGCCAGGCACTGAGGTCAGGCTGATGGGCCTGTAGTTTCCTGGGTCCTCCTTCCAGCCCTTTTTGTGAATTGGCGTGACATTTGCCAACTTCCAATCATCTGGGATGTCCCCAGTGAGCCAGGACTGTTGGGGGATGATAGAGAGAGGCTTGGGGAGCTCTTTTGCCAGCTCTCTCATCACCCTTGGGTGAATCCCATCTGGTCCCATAGACTTGTGGGGATCCAAGCAGCTCAGTAGGTCACTGACTGTGTCCTTCAAGATTACAGGGGGGCTGTTGAGATTCTTAGCACCTTCTGTAAGCTCCAGAAGCCATCTGTCCTCAGGATAACCTGTCTTTCTGCTGAAAACTGAGGTAAAGAAGGTGTTAAATACCTCAGCCTTTTCTTCATCTTCGACAAATATATTCCCACCCATGTCCAGTACAGAATGAATGTTTCCTTGCCCCTTCTTTTGCTGTTGATGTATCTGTAGCAGGATTTCTTGTTATCCTTCACAGAGGTGGTGAGATTCAGTTCATGTTGTGCCTTTGTCTCTCTAATTTTCTTTCTACATGACCTGACTATATTCCTAAATTCCTCCTGAGTAGTTAGCCCTTTCTTCCATAATTGGTAGGCCCTCTTCTTAACCCTAATTTCTTTCAGAGTCTCCCTGTTCAGCCAGACCAGTCGTCTTCCCCGCCAGCTCGCCTTTCGGCACACTGGGACAGCCTGCTCCTGTGCTTTCAAAATTTGCTCCTTGTAGTGCGTCCATCCCTCCTGGACCCCTTTGTTTTCAAGGGCTGTTTCCCAGGGTATACTCTGAACTAGTCTTCTGAATCCAGCAAGAAGCTGAAATCCAGCTTCCAGACACTTAATCCTTTCTCTGTTGTTCTTGGCTATTTCAGTAGCCAAAAACTGTTTTCACCAGAAAGGTGGCCCTTGGGCAGGTGTTGCAGTGATTCCTATCGTGCTGCAGCAGTGTAGGACACTACAGTCTCTACCCCCACCCCAGCAAAGCAGTCTCAGAGCTGTGTCAGAAGCTGAGGGAGCAGTGGACAGAAGCTGAAGTCATTTAAACTTGTTACAAGTTGATTGTCTGCATGCTCTGCCAACACAGTTGTTTCTTCTTGGGTTAGGAACTAGCTGGAGGGCCGGGCCCAGAGAGTGGTGGTGAACGGGGCTGCATCCAGTTGGCGGCCGGTCACTAGTGGTGTCCCCCAGGGATCAGTGTTGGGCCCAGTTCTGTTTAATGTCTTTATCGACGACTTAGACGAAGGGATTGAGTCCATCATCAGCAAATTCGCTGATGACACCAAGCTGGGAGGAACTGTGGACCAACTCGAAGGCAGGAGGGCTCTGCAGAGGGACCTGGACAGACTAGAGAGTTGGGCCGACTCCAACGGGATGAGGTTCAACAAGGCCAAGTGCCGGGTCCTGCACTTTGGCCACAACAACCCCATGCAGCGCTACAGGCTGGGGACAGAGTGGCTGGAGAGCAGCCAGGCAGAAAGGGACCTGGGAGTCTGCATTGACAAGAAACTGAACATGAGCCAGCAGTGTGCCCAGGTGGCCAAGAAGGCCAATGGCATCCTGGCCTGTATCAGAAACAGCATCACCAGCAGGTCCAGGGAGGTGATTCTTCCCCTGTACTCGGCGCTGGTTAGGCCACACCTCGAGTACTGTGTCCAGTTCTGGGCCCCTCAGTTTAAGAAGGATGTAGAGGTCCTGGAACAGGTCCAAAGGAGGGCAACCAGGCTGGTGAAGGGACTCGAGCACAGGCCCTATGAGGAGAGGCTGAGGGAGCTGGGGCTGTTCAGCCTGAAGAAGAGGAGGCTCAGGGGAGACCTCATTGCCGTCTACAACTACCTGAAAGGAGGCTGTAGCGAGGTGGGAGCTGGACTCTTTTCACAGACGACCTTCAACAAGACAAGAGGACACAGTCTTAAGTTGTGCCAGGGGAGGTTCAGGTTAGATATTAGAAAGAATTTCTTCACGGAGAGGGTGATTAGGCTATGGAATGGACTGCCCGGTGAGGTGGTAGATTCTCCGTCCCTGGAGACATTTAAAAAAAGACTGGATGTGGCACTCGTGCCATGGTCTAGCAACTGCTCCGGTGGGTCAAGGGTTGGACTAGATGATCTCTGAGGTCCCTTCCAACCCGGCTAATTCTATGATTCTATGATTCTATGATTCTTGAAAAGCTGAGCAGACTTGCTTTGACCTCTCATTTAAAATGTAGTCCTTGGTTCTTGTTTGTGCAGAAGTTCTGTGGTTGTCTTTGGCTTGCAGCTCCTGGTGGTGCTGATCCTGTCAGAAGGACTGGGAGCATCACTGCTGCTTCCTGCACAGCCTCCTCCAGGACCCTGGGCCTGAGGCGTTATGGTCACCGCTCTGTTCTTCTGAAACCCAACGTGATCCTCACCACTGGAGGCTTTGGAGAGCAGGATGGGCAGCACTGCCGGCTGAGAAGCTTCCATGTGCTGGTCAAGCATGCAGGCCACTGGAAGGGGAGCTGCTTGAAAAAGGAAAATCTGGATGGAAGATGGGGTGAGTTCCCATACTGATGGATGGCAAGCATAAGGAAGATGTTTTTGTGCTGACAACAAAATATGTTGAGTGGAAAAGTGATGTCATAGCACAATAATGCTGACAGTCAAAGAGATCTGAAGGCTGTGAATATGAAGTGCCAGGTCCTGCACTTGGGTCCAAAAACCCCAGGCAAAACTCCAGGCTTGGGGCAGAGCAGCTAGAAAGTTCCTTGGTGGAAAAGGACCTGGGAATGTTGGTTGACAGTCAGCTGAGCGATGAGCCTGCATGTGCCAGGGTGGCCGAGAAGGCCACCATCATCCTGGCTTGTGTCAGCACTGGTGTGGCCAGCAGGAGCAGGGCAGTGATCATCCCCCTGTGCTGGGCACTTCTGAGACCCCATCTCAAATCCTGGGGTCCATTCTGGGCCTCTCAGGGCAAGAAGGACATTGAGAGGCTGGAGCATGTCCAGAGAAGGGCAAAGGAGCTGGGGAAGGGTGTGGAGTAAGGAGAAGGGGCTGGAGAACTTCTGAGTAGTGGCTGAGGAAGCTGGGGGTGTTGATCCTGGAGCAGGGGAGGCTGAGGGGAGACCTTTTGGCTCTCTGCAACCCCCTGAGAGGAGGTTGGAGCTGGGGGGGAGGGAGGTGGGGATCAGGCTCTGCTCCCAAGGAACAAGTCACGGGACAAGAGGAACGGCCTCAAGTTGTGCCAGGGGAGGTTTAGGTTGGAGCTGGGGAACAATTTCTCAATGCCTGGAAAGGGTTGTCAGGGCCTGGCCCAGGCTGCCCAGGGCAGGGCTGGAGTCCCCATCATCCCTGGAGGGGTTTCAGAGCCCTGGAGATGTGGTGCTGGGGGACATGGGTTAGTGGTGGCCTTGGCCATGCTGGGGGCACAGTTGGACTGGATGATCTTAAGGGTTTTTTGCAACCAAAATGATTCTGTAAATTTCCTGGGAAAAGATGAGTTTGAGCCGTGATGTTTTGTGTCTGTGCAGGTGCACGTTTGTACCATACCCTGTCATGTCTCTCAGACAGCCTGGTCCTGGTGGTAGGAGGACGAACATCCCCATCAAGTGCAGGTTTGGGAATGTTGTGGCTGAAGTTCCCTGAAATCTGTGGTGCCTCAGAGCCAGGTGATGTTACAGTGGAGCTTCTAAGTCTGCAGCCTGCTGCTGAGCCAGCTGCTTTGCGTTGGAGACACAGCACAACTGAAGTAACCTTCAAAGGTAAAGTACCTGGAAAGAGTGGAAATGGATGTAGGTGTGCAAAGGGGTACAAATCCCAGAATAGATGGGGCAGCTCTGTGCAGACAGTGAGGTCTAAAAGGCAAATTCTGATGATCTAGCCTTACTTTTTACATAGTACAGACTATACAGTTAATATTGGTGCTCTCTGTTCCTTTCTCAGGAAAAGCAGCTTTTTCCTGAACATTTTGGAAGGAATATGATCTTGATAGATTGATTCATCACCACTTTAGGAGAATGCAATTACATGTCATAAAAATTTTGTTCCGTTATGTGATTTCCACCCCTCACCCCCAGGCTTAATGACTTAAGGCTTAAACTTCATTTGAATGTATTTTCTTATCACAACTACCCAGTCTTTGTTGTGCCTTTTTTGTTGTTGTTGTTTGTCAAAGTCCAAAATCTGATTTTACTCAATCTGACAGAAGGTAAAGTCTGAGCTTCCTGAACTGAGCAACTGAATTCGTTGATCCAACAAGTTAGTAGGATTTCAGTTATCCGTGCCATTCATGCGTGGTTGATTTGTTGCATAACCTATTGTTACCTTGTTATAATATATATTGTTACCTTGTTATATATATAAAGCTGCTCCTGTTTGAGGTGTAGGACATGGCCATACAGGCACAATGACCTGTTGACACGTCACTGGGCCTTTTAATCCTTTAATCCCTCCGTCTTCCTGTGTTTGTACCTCCCACCTAAATCCATCCTTTTTCCTACTTCTGGTTTCTGTCCTGAGCATCCCATGGTAAGTCTTAATGCAAGCCACAAATGTTCATCCCTTGCATCTCACAATGTGTCCCATACCCCTGGTAAGCATCCCCTCAAATGTGCTCCAGTGGGTTCCTCCTGTTCGCTTATTTTGGTGGGTTTCACAGCTAACCGTAACCCTGACAGGGCTGGCAGCTCTGGGACAGCCCTGGGTGAAACTGGGACAGATTGTCAGATCCTATAAGGGTGGACCTAGGGTCCTCTTGCCTGCACACCTGCCACTGCCTCTCTGTGCTCCTCTTTGTCATGAAATGAGCCTTTTACAGGTTGATTGCTCTCCTAGGATGGAGTAGTTCTCTCTACTTCCAGTGTCAGCCCCCTGCATGGGCTGGGACACCTCCCATCAGACCAGGTTGCTCTAAGCCCCATTCAACCTGGCCTTCAACACTTCCAGCCATGGGGCATCCACAGCGTCTCTGGGTAACCTGCTTCAGTGTCTTACCAACTTATTGTGAAGAATTTCTTCCTTATATGTAATGTAAATCTAGCCTGTTTTAGTTTAAACCCCTGGTCTTGCCACTACAAGCCCTTGTAAAAAGCTTCAGTCGCAGCAAGATCCCCCTGAAGCCTTCTCCAGGCTAAACAATTCTGGTGGTGGGTTTTCTGGGCTGTGGGTGCACGTTGGCAGTTCATATCTAATTTTCCATCTACCAGTACCGTCTACTTAAGTCTTCCTCCATGGAGCTGCTCTCAGATTCCTTCATCCCCCAGTCTGTGCTGATACCAGGGATTGTCCCAACCCAGGTGCACTTGGCCTTGTTGAACTGCATATTGGCCTATTTCTCAAGCCTGTCAGTAGAAAGGAAATAAAGGGGTCCGTTCTTGACACTCAAAAGGTGATAATTTCCTGTTTCATGTCCCACCTAACCCCCAGTAGTAAGTAGAATTTAAACTGAGAGACATAATCTTTTTTGGAAAACATATTCCTTGAGATCATTCATGTCTAAAGTTATTCATGCTTGGGTCACACTAGCAAGAAATTTCAGAACTGCCACTCAGAAGGGTAATATTTTAATTGTGGAGCAGAGTCCCTCATTCTTGGCCTCAGAGAAGTGCCTCAGAAGGGATTTTACTCTTTTGGCAGCAATTGACACATAATCAGTAGTTCTGAATAGGTCTAGAGTCACGCCCTGCAAGGCTAGGCTGAAGCCTTGTCTATGCAAAGATATTGACTGTACAGGACAAAAACTTCAGCAGTTGTTAGAACTTGGGGTGGGACTTAGTGGAATGCAGGAGGTGGACGCTGTTCTTTGTGATGCTGTTTCATTCTCCACTAGCTGTCAGGGAGCTACTGCAGGGGCACACCGGGGGAGCTGTTACCAGTGAGTCTAGTTTGGAGCAGGCTTTGAGTCTGTTTTGAGTCTGGAGCAGTGTTTAACACCAAAATGTACTTTAGAGTACAGCCTTCCATTCTAAATTTTATATCAAGGAAGCAAGTGCCTAAATGTGTGAAGAAAATCTTATAAATAATACATTGGGTTTTTTTGTCTTTGTCAGACTGTGTTGTTTTATCTAATTTTTGCCTTGATTGTGTGTTGTAGCTGCAGTAGGTGTCCAGCACTTGTGTGATATGTGCAGTCCTCTATGAAGGAGGGAGCTGGCAGGGCACAGTGCAGTCATCACACATCCTTGGCATCTGCCCCAGGACTTCCGCACTTCTTGCACCTGCTTCTTGAGGCTTCTCGGGATAATGTCCTGCACATTTAAATGTGCATTTTTGTATGAACAAATGCATATTCCTTTTGTCTGGTGAGGATTTGTCTGCTTTCTAGAATAGATGCCATGATGCTGTTATCATTTAAGGTTTCCTAGTTTTCTACAGGTGTAATCTTTCAAGTGCTAGAGTTTTCATTACAAGTCTGCTAAGCATAATAAGAATTATGTTTTCTCCTTTTGTCTTTGAGACTAGAGTGTGTGATTTCCATTCAGAGACTGCATAATGTAAGTGGATGATGGGGCTCTTCTGCATCACCACAAGCATGGAGAATACAGCTTCTTAGTAAAAATATTTAGTCTTCTATGTAACTTAGAAAAGATCTGAATACGAGAGTAATTCCTGTATCTATTGTATAATACTTTGCATTGTTCTTCAGGTTGCAGGATGTTTTAATGTAAATAGTGTATAAAAGTTCTGTCTGAATGCATTAATTTCTGTCTTTGGTCAGCTTCCTTTCTATTCAAAGACAAACTTTTGCTTTTGTGACACAGCAAATCCTAAGTTCTATTTTCACCTGGTTGTCTTTTTCTGTAGGTGAGAACTACTTGTTCCTGTATGGTGGCCGCTCTGCTGAGGAGCCTGTGCTGGGGGATTGGTGCTTCCTGCACACTTCAGATCTTTCCTGCACTGTGGTAAGTACTTGGGGAGTAGAAAAGCAGGTGTTGTAAGGGTTTGCTATTGACCACACAGCCCACACACAGCCTGGATGACAGCTGTGAATTCTATAAGGAGTTGAGGGATGCTCTCTGTATCAGCTGATCTTGTGCTTATGGGTGATTTTAGCTTCCTGGATGTCAACTGTGAACATCACAGAGTTGACATAAACTGGCCCAGGAAATTCCTGTAGCACAGTGAAGATACTTTGTTTGTACAGTTACCCAAGGAGGCAACTAGAGAAGGCGGCTCCCCAGATTGTTGCTTGTAAACAGCAAAGAACTCCTTGGTCAAAGAGGTGTTTGGTGGCTGTCTTGGTCACAGTGACCATGAAGTAGTTGAATTTCACATTGTTGGTGACAGGAGAAGAGCAAAACTTTGGTACTGGATGTATGGACTTCAAGCTGCTGAAAAAACTAGTTAGTAAGTTTCCCTGGGAATATGCTTCTGAAGGTACTGAGGTCTGTCAATGCTGGTCACTTTTTAAGAGTTGTCTCTTGAGAGCACAGGAGTAGGAAATTCCAAAGTGTCAGGAGTTAAGCAAGCAGGGCCTGAATGGTGTGCTCAGGTATGTAATCAGGGTTGTTACCAATAGGACACATGAACTGGTCCTTCTGTTCTCTTCTGTGCTCTTAATCTCAGCAGGACTTTTGTAAAATACCCAAAGCTGATTCCTGAGAAAAAGAGGTGGACAGGATGCAATCCCTATAGAGGTACTCAACTAGAGTGACCAGACCACATACTTTACAGGAGAGGGTTTGGAAAGACCTGTAGTTACTGAGTCTGGAGATTTAAGATAAAATGTGTCTTCAAACATGTAAAACTCAGCTGCAAAGAGGACAGACAAATTATTCTCCATATTTACTCTGGCTAATAAAACAATCTATAGAAACTTCACTAAGAACTAAGAAACTTGACTAAGATGCTAAGAAAAGCTATAAAGTATGAAGAGAGTAAAGTGCTGCAATAGGCTGCCTAAAGAAGTAGGAAATTCTTGTCACTGAAGACTTTGAGAAACTTAAATATTTAACTGCCTCTCGGGATGATACAGCTGAATTCACTTAAGGAAAAAGGGATGGAGCAGATGGCCTCTGAAATTTCCTCCACAGAGGAAATTTTTTCCTATGATAGTCCTTTGAACTCCTCATTTTGCATTTTTTCCTTCAGTGCTTGTACTAGAAGTTTTCTTTCTGCATAGTAGTACTGCAGTCCAGCATTTTGTCTTGTTCTGTGGTTTGAAACACAGAACACCCGCTTTGCTGGCCCTGCATTAGTCTGTGTGCTTGTAAACTTGTGGTTCTCAGGTGCATGTCTTGAACAGAAAGCACCACGCAAGAAAGCAAATGTAGTTACCACTAATAAATGTGTAGAAATAGAACCCTCTAAAGACTGAACAATATTAAATATACTGAGGTCCGGAGAAATATTTGAGGTAGTGCAAATGGAAACATTTCAGCTTAGCCATCCCTACAGGGACGTGTGTGGGTTGAGTTCCCTGTCATGCTTTCTCTGTTCCCCTTCAGTAACTATTCTATCATGTGGCAGGAAAAACGTGACATCCCACAGGATGTGCAACAGGAAGATATCATTTAAGAGCCTGGACGTGAAGAAGACATTTAGGTTGGCAAACTTCAGCCTTGGGCTTATGTTTTCCTAGATTCCTGTTGAGGGTGCAGTGCCAGAACGCCGTCACTCCCACAGTGCTTGTAGCTGGGAAGGAGGAGTGCTAATTGCAGGAGGTCTGGGAGCAGCTGAGCAGCCCTTGGGTTCAGTTCTCTTTCTGAGGGAGCATGAAGATGGCTTTCAGTGGCAGACAATAGAGACTCACCCTCCTCTCATCCCAAGGTAAGCAGAAGGCATTCAGCAGTGAACCTTTGGCCCATCTCTACCCACCTCTTACTAACTAATGGTGTTCAACCTTAATTTTGACTTCACAGGTATTCACACACTGCACATGTGTATGATGGAAAGCTCCTGCTTGTTGGTGGAGTGTGGCTTCACTCATCCTGTGTGCCAGGCATCACCATCATTGACTTAGAGACTGGGCTTTGCTCAGACTATACCATTAACATGGTAAGAACTGGAATTTTTTCTTTCAGGGTAAACAGGGTTATGAGAGGGAACCTGGTAACTTGAGGGCTGTTCCCTGACACAGAGCACAGAATGCAAAGTAACCAAATATGTGAGGGGAATAAACATTCCCTGTTTCATGTAGAATCTACTTTTGAAGTGCTTTTACCAGCTCAGAGAACAGAGCAGTGTTAAGAGAGGAGGGAGAGTTTGAATGCAGAAGACTGGAGGGTGTGGAGCTGATCTGTTCCAGAGAGGGAGCACAACTGAGATGGCCACAAGCAGAATAATTTCAGACTGTCTATGGAAGAAGAGAACCAGAGCCTCAGTTGTCTTTACGAAGGTCCGTGGTTTCATTTAATTAAAAACTTCATGGTGGAAATTGCTGTGTGTTGTAACTGCTGCCTGAGCTATTCATGGCCTTTCAGTACTTAAAGGAGGCCTGCTTGTAGTGGTAGGGTGATGGTTTTAAACTAAAAGGAGATAGTTTCAGGCTAGACCTAAGGAAGGCATTTTTACCATGAGGGTGGGGAAACACTGGCCCAGGTGCCCAGAGAGGTGGTAGATGTCCCATCCCTGGACGTGTTCTGGGTCAGGCTGGATGGAGCTCTGAGCAACCTGCTTTACTGGAAGGTGTCTCTACCTGTTGCAGGGAGGGTTGGACCAGATGATCTTTGAGGGTCTCTTCAAACCTAAACCATTCTATGATTCCATGAGATAAATAAAAACTTGTCAAGAAGTTATCTCTTACGTAAAGAAACAAATAGCTTTAGAGATTCGTGGATATGGTTTCTGTCCTTGGTGAATCTGGAATTTGTGACCGGTCTGTTCCAGCATTGTCCTGGGAGCATGAAGCATGAACTATGCTTAAATGTAGTTCAGTTTTTTCTTACCTCTCTCTAGCAGAAGCTGTAAGTGACCTACTAGCCTTCAGATAGAATCAGATTCCCGTGTTGGACAGCAGTGAGGATGGGCACATTGATAATAAAGTTGTATCTAAAGGAATATTTTATCCTTTTGTTATTTGAAAGCATGTTTTTATTCACATTGAGTAAGGATGCAGATGGATTGGTGACTGTCTTTGCTTGTGAGCTGTCTGCTTTGACTTAGGCAAACCTCTGTTGGCTCTTGAACCTACTAGCACTATGCTAAAGGATTGCTAGCACTGTGCTCTGTGTGTGGACTGGTGTCAGGCTTGGTAAGTCTAGAATTGTCAGTGATTTTCTGTGCAGTACTGAGTACTTACTGCTGGTATGTCTGCTTTGATACATGTGTTAGAAGGTGGTAGCACCAAAACCACTGGCTGTCGGCTTTCTCTGTGCTTGAAACATCCATGGAATGGTTAATCATGGGGAGATACATCTTTCTTAATTACTGTCTCTTAGCCATTCTCCAAGAATGTAGATGGAGATGTGCCTTCATGAAAGTTACTTTCTGTCTTGAGTGTTTTACAAGGGGAGCCTCTCCAATCTATTCTCTTCAGATCCCAGTAGCCCCAGCAATAACTGAATTGCCTGCACAGCAATTCTGTTACTGCTGCAGTCATCTGCTAGAAGCGTCTCTCCAAAGGTTCACTTTCTTGAGCTTTCTTGAGGTTCACTTTCTTGAGATGTTGGAAGTGCTTCTCAGCAGACTGACAGATAGATGGGTTCTCAATCAGATGTTTCTTGGACTTCAGATGTACAACTCTAGGCTGTCTGTAATGAAGAGGGCATGATTGATATGTCTTCTGATTATTCCTTCTTCTGATACAAGAAGTGGGAGACACCAAGAGAAGCTGTCAGGCAATATGCTTCAAAAGACTGTTTCACATGAAGCATAGGTAAGCTCTGAAACTCCTTACCATGGGATATGAATGTCGTTACATGGATTCAAAAAGTGACTGGCTGTGTTCTTGGAATGAAAAAGATTCAGGGAGTAAAAAGACATTATCTTCCATGAAAAAGAACTGAACTGCGAGTTGCTGAATGGGTGGAGTATGCTAGAGGAGTGTCATGCCTTCCTTGTTCCCATGTTCTCCAGCCATCTATTTTTGCCCACATTTTTGAGTGGTATAGTGGACTAAATGGTCCTAGATGGGACCCAGCATGCCTGTGCTTACCTTTCTAATGAAGGTGCCATATGGAAGATCTCTACAGCATTGTATGAGGTTCTTGAAGTCCTGTGTGTTCAAAATCTCCCTCCTTTCTTTTTTAGGAGCACCTGGAGTGGCCATTAATGCTACATAACCATAGTAGTGTCTTTCTGCAAGATGAGAAGGAGCTGTTGCTTATCGGCGGTGGTGGGAACTGCTTCTCCTTTGGGACACACCTGAATCCAGAGCCTGTCTCCTTGAGCCTTAGCAGCATCCTGACTAGCCACTGACTGTCACCCACCAAACAGGACTGAACCATGCTGCTGCACTGTGTCGCGACAACTATTCTCCTGCAGGTCTATGGCATGTAGAGGCACAGACTCAGTCACTTTTCCAAACTGAGACAAAAGTTTATTCAGGGGTTCCTATTTATAACCCTCAGGTTCCTATTTATAATCTAGCCCTTCCCTGGGGTCCTCCGCCAGAACTGTCTTGGTGGATTTCCACAGTTTTCTACCATCCTTTTGTTAAGCATTTTCCTTGCTTATCCCTTTATTCCCAACATAGATCCTGAAGCTTTTCTTATTGCCCTTTACATCCCTGGTGAGATTTAATTCTGAGATGTGGCTCTTCCTAGCTGCTCCAACCACCTCTAATCCTCCTAGGATACTTGCCCTAGCTTTCACCTGCATGCTTCCATGGGGTGCTGAGGTGCCCTACAGGGCCTTTTAGGAGGCCCTATGGGACAGCTGGGGGGCATGACGATGCACTGGCAGTCACTATAGGGCGATAGGGGATGTCTATGGGGCTGTTTTGAGGCCCTATGGGGCACATGCGGTCCTACAGGGAAGGTGGAGGGGGCACTATGAGCCAGTGGGAAAGTTCCTTTTGGGGAAGTGGAAGGCTCTGTGGGTCACTGAGGGACCCTACAGGGCTGTTCACAGGCCCTAGAGGGTACTGGGAGTCCCTGTGGGGAAGGTGGGGGGCCCTACAGGGCACTGGTTACCATTGTGAAGCAGTTAGGAGGCCCTATGGGGCACTGGGGAAGCCATAGAGGGTAATCACATGTCATTACGGGGTAGCTTGGCGTGCTATGGGGCACTAAGAAGCCCTTTGGGGCACTGGGGGCAGGGCTGTGGGGCACTCAAGAGTCTCTATGGGGCCAATGCAGGGCACTATGAGGCAGTTGGGGGTAGTATGGGCTAGCTCGGGGGTACTGTCAGGCACAGTGTCCCTCTGGGGCATTTACAGGGACTATGGGTCCCTGAGCATCTCTGTGGGGCAGTTATGAGGCACTATGGGGGACTTTGGGTCCTTTAGGGCACTGAGCAGGTCTTTATAGGGCATTTAGTAGTTGCTATGGGGCACTGGGTTTCCCTCTGAGGCAGTTGGGGAGCCCTGTGGGGCAGTTAGCAAGGCCTGTGAGGCACTGAGATTTCCTATGGGATAGTTGCAGGTTCCTTTTTGGGCAGTGAGGATGTGCTATGGGGCACTGGGTGTCCTTATGGGGCAAGTTGTGGATGTTATGGGGCAGGTGGGGGTCGCTTGGGGGCAATAAGGGGGTCAGGTGTGGGTCGCCAGATGTCCCCTGCCCCCCCAAGACCCCACTCTCCTGGTACCCATTCCGCTTGGGGACTGGAGAGGGGCTGGATCTCCTGTGATATTGACAGCTCCTTCTGCTGGTCCAAGCCACATCCATTGCAGTGCACATATGGCCCCTTTAGGTCATAGGCTCTGGCCCCTTCTCCATGGACACACCCCCAGGTGTAAAACCCTCACCCCCTCTGGGGTGTGGACATCCCCCCTGTGGGGCACAAACCCCGCCCTCTGGTCAGGTGCACAAGACCCCTTATATATAAACCCCGCCCCCTCCAAAGAGCAGCGAGGTGAATGTTGAAGAGTCTGGAAAACCCTCTTGACAAGTCATGAGGTTCTGAATGGACCTCTAGTTTCTAAACTCCTTGGCAGGGAGGAGTCTAGCTGCAGCTGGATCCAATCTTCATCTATGACTGGAAAGAAAATTCTGCCCCTTGGTTTAGTCACAGAATCAGTTCACTGCAGCTCCATCTGGGTGCCTCTGGCCAGAAAACCTCCCTCTTATTTTACCTGTCCCTTTTAATGCCTCACAATATGACTCTGGACTTGTTCACATAACTGTTCATCCTGTTATCTTCCATGGCGAATGTCTTCCATTCTGAGCTACTCTTCTGGCTTCTCTCTGAGGATCCTCATTCACCATCAGACCCTCTTTGTCTGGATAATTTCTTTGTTCTCTTCCAGTTGTTTCTCTGCAGGATAATTCTTCCACAGTTTGATTTCCCCAGCTTCAGTTTCTATTGTTCCATCTTAAAATTGTAGATCATTTTCAGTAGTTCTCTCATTGTCTGCATCTTGTAATATTATTACAGAAGGCAGAGCACAAGTCTCACTAAGCTTCCACATGGGAGTTCACCTGAAGATTATTTAGAACTGCAGCCTAAGCCTTATCCCTTCAGCTGCTCATGGTAAATCTCCAGTCAAGTCACTTAGCTCAAGCAGTTGTCAATTTGCTAAATCTTTAATATGTTTAAAATTGGAACTGGTATCACGTGAACCAACGTGTTGATCCCAGTATTCCCACGGTCCATCCATTTCTACTTCCAACAGCAAGGAGGCCCTAGGGCAGCCCCAGAGAGAATCAAACATCACAAGAAATTACAGTCAAAACAGAGATGGATGGATGGGTGGATGTGCAAGAAGACTTGCTAAGACCTAAGAACATGAGGAAACAGGAAGGAATGCCCAGAAAAAGGAGTGACTGCAAAAGAGATGGCTCAGGAGTAGTGCTGATGACACTGACCACAACACTGGTGCGAAAGAAGACTGACCAGAAACGGCAAGACCCAACTGTGCTTTCAAGTTCTAATATGAGAAGAAGCACCTGATTGGTGCTGTCATGATGAGCACAGCTGTTCAAGACCCTAAGGATGGGGCATCCAAAGATTGTGCTGCCATCTTTGGGTGCAAAGAGAACACTGGGACACAAGGAGGGTCTGAGATGCAGAAGATGACAGACCTCACAAGCTACACAAACACACACACACAGAAGTTGGAGCAGCCCTGCCTGGCACACAATAACTTCATGCAAAAAAGTAACCAGCTCCCATGATGGTTCCCACTCAGACCTCTCCACTACTGTAACTTTAAAATCCCTCCCTGCAGTTCCCAACTGTCACGGTTTAACACTGGCCTGGCAATTAACCTGAATAATAGATGCTCTCTATTAATCCCCCTCTCCTCCCTAATAAGGAAAGGAGAGAGAATAAGAGAGAGAGGCTTATGGGTTGGAAACTAAACTACACAACTTTAATGAAACAGTAATGATAAATAGGAAAAATTACTAAATATATACAAATATACAGGAAAAATTGATCCCACGTTCCTCCCCCCTCCCCCCCAAATAACTGTCATGTCACCACCGAGGCTGCAGGACAGCCCTGGGAAAGTCCAGGCTGGACTCCTGGGGTCAGCAGCAGTTGGGAGCTGGAGGCAGGAACACACAGATTCAGGCTGGCACGGATCAGGACCACAGGCAGACGAATGGACAGAATCCTCCCAGGATGCTGAAGCAAACAGGGAACAGGTGAAGGAAGGGCAGGAGAAGCAGGAAGAAGGGTCAGGAAGGATCTTTGACTCTCGTGATCCCTCAAATTTAATCTGAGTATGACGTGTATGGGATGGAATACTCTGGTCAGTTCTGGCATCTATCTGTCCGGTCCTCCCCAAAGGAGGGGTTCAGGTGGGACCTCTTTACTCCTGCAGGGTAAAATGTTCCTCAGAGCTGAGCAGTGTCCTTGGCTTTGCATACCAGTGCCTGGCAGTAACTATAAACATCCAGTGTTATCAGTCCTGGAAGCAGACGCTGTCTGAGAAACTTGCTGTTAATTTCAGCAAGTGCAGCTACTTACAACAACAAGCTCAGCTGAAAGCAAAAGTACAAACCAGAAAATCACCTTTATCCTGGCCCAAACCAGGACACCAGCCTTGACTCCTCCATCCCATGGGCCCTCCCCAGCACCCATCCCACAACTTAGCTTCCAGAGGGACAGAAGTTTCAATTTTCAAAAAAACCTCCACAAGTGGCCAACTGCAATAGTCCTGAAGTTACCAGGTTCCTATTCAGAACCTAAAAAAATAAGAAAAAAACACTAAATAAAACAAAACAAAAAACCAGCATAGAATATTAAAAGACATTATAACTCAAAAACATCCTCCACAAAGCTACCAACAGGACAAAAAGCTGTAGGCAAGAAGCTCCCTTCTGACAGCACAGCCCCAGAGCAGACTGACCCCCCTAGGCAGAGGTGGGGAGTTAAGTACCCCAGGCACTGCTCCCCACCTCTCCCACCACCTCCGTGGGAAGAGGCAGTGTTACGATCCAAGCTATTATTTTATATTTTGATGGTGAGGAAAAATCAGCCACTACTCATAGACGTTGCACGAATTTGAAAAAATAACAGGCTTTATGATTTAAGCAAATTACCAGATTTATTTTAGGGAAAGGAGACAATAACGCCACCTTTAAAAGAAAAGTTTACAAGAGGAGAGATTTACATAAATTAGTCTCTTTGGGGAGAGAGTTGTTAAGGAAAGGAAAGAAAATGAGAGCAATTAAGTTTTATCACCACCAGCCCTGGTCTCTGGCTGGAGGTGGGGGGGGGNAAATCTGTGTGTCATCTTTAGCAAGTCTGTGTGCCAGTGATTTATGAGATGCCTCTTCTCCTTTCTCTTGGAGTTTTTATACAGCAAAAAGGGGTTCTGTCTTCTCATAAATCACTGGCACACAGACTTGCTAAAGATGACACACAGATTTTGCCATCCCAAGAACTTCTCTTTTAATTATTGTGATCTTTCAGTCCTTGTTGCCTTGCTAAATTTATTACCTTTGTCTTGACTGTGTACCAGGAGGTGACCTGATTAGAAGTCTTATCTTTAGGTGCCTGTCAGTCATGATACAAAACAGAAGCTTGTTAAGTTTGAGGTAAAAATCTGTTAATTGAGGATATGTTTGGTATATTTTTAAAAGAGCAGAAAAAAATACTGATTCGAGAGACATATTTTATATTTTCAGAGTGTTTACATCATTTCACCCAGTGGCTCTTGAGTCAGCATTTTTATATATACATGATGTAAACACTTAAAAAAAATAATTGATTCTTGAGTAAGTTTCTTCCTTAAGCTTACATATCAAACACATTTACATATCTAAAGACGGTAAACAGAAAAACAAGTCTCCTGGCACCTGGCATTTTGGGCTAGACCTCAGGAAATGAACATATCTAAACCGACTGATAAGTTGTCTCCGGAAGAATGCTCCGCGCCGAAAAAATCAGTTTACCAGTAACTCGCACAAGGGGGAAAAAAAGGGGGGCTCGCTCCCCTTTTTCATTGTAAAAATACCCCTGAAAAGAACCGAAGAGAAGCCTACCTGGAGCCTGCCTGAAGCCTGCCTTCCAGCCTGCCAGCCCACAACACGGAGAAAGCCACGCGTGAACCACCCGGCACCGAAGAATCACGTGAAAGGCTGTTCCAGTAACTTCGTCCACCCGACGCAGAGCCCTGAGGCAAAAAGTGGCGGAGCGGTTTTTTTTTCTTCTCACTGTTACAGCAACGCGGTAACTGAATCTGACTACCTTCCCCTTCTCCCCTTAATCCTTTTTTTTCTGTGCCTTCCCTAAAAATAAATCCTTGTAACTTGTTTAAGTTTCAAAACGTGTTAGCCTGCAATTCTATGCGTCGTCTCTGAAGCAGAGGCTGAGATTTCCTCATAAACAAAATATTAAAATAATAATACAGATCACGACAGTATATATATATATATATATATATATATCCCATTTTGTGTGGTTATCTTGTGTCGTGTGTCTCTTTTTGGAATCTGTGCTTTTTTAGCAGGCCGATTCCATCTCCAAGGTTTCCATTAAGGAGCAACCGGGAATCGCACCCTGCCTGGCACAGTTCTTCCCACTGCACATCATCTGTCTCAAAAGCCAGTATAATTTTAACGTGTGTTTGTGGGGAGTGGTAAACTGTCTGTTGCACCACTCATTTGCCTCATATTTACTTCACCATATCAACGTCACCTCACCCCGTGGGTTTTGAGGCTGGGGGAGTGTGTTTTTGGGATAAACATATACATACATATATATTTTGGGCATGTTTTGGTACATCCATTTGGATTTGTTTGCATTAACAAATCAAAGAGTCCTTTTTGGTAACCTTACATACTGCAGCACTGGGGATTTGTTTGACTCCTGCAGTTTTACCCTCCCTTCTCTCCAACATCCTTCAAAAATTAAAGCCAAGCTGTTATCTCACAGATTTTTTTTATCATAAACATAACAAAAACAAACTTACAGTTGTATAAAGTACAAACTGCATTGTTTAGACTGTAACATCCCCGTAATGCTTTAGATCTCATATATTACCTAGTTTAGTTAATTATCTATTCTAAATCTTAGAGTAGAGAGACAGCTGGATGCTGCAGGTATCTTTTGCTGATGTTTTGATGGAGTGCTCTGAAATACTATGTTTCTATTTCCCTCTAAATGGGGTATTTCCCTGGTGGTTTGGTAGCATCTCCTTTGGGCAGCTATCCCTCCCTGTTGTGTAACACACACAAAATTCCTGGTCAAATTATCCCTGTGTTGGAGATAAAAAGTGTAATGGTATCAGTAAACAGTTGTACAAATTACATGAATGCAGAAAGGAAGTGAAATACTTGCCTAGATATTAAATAGGATATGTATAAACATGTGCACACATCGTGAGCAGAGGGTGAATTAATTTTTTACTTTCAGGAATCATTTTTACCTTTCAGCTCTGCTGTCTAAGCAGGATGCAGGGCTACTACTGCTGCAGTGTGTGTGTAGGTGTCTCTTCTGATACAAGTAGAGGCAGCCATACAGGGTATTCTACCCTAGCAGTGGAGTAAGGAAGGATGGGAGCTTTTTCTGCCCCCAGCAAGAGTGTTGCATTGATGTTACAAATGCAATGAAAAATCCTGCCTGTTAGTCTTTGTTATTTATTAGTCTTTATACATGTGTTTTAAGCACTGGAGTCACAGCTGTGAGGGCTGTCAGGCTGTTTAGGGCAGAGGTGAGGAGGGAATCTGGAGCCAGGAGCGGTGGGGACATTTTGCTCCAGGGAGTGTGTGAGTGTATCAAAGCTGATATATAGGTCTAAGCAGATGTATGTGTAAATGGGTATGTTAATAATTGCTGGCTTGCTGACAGACAGTAGTCCTCCAGCAACTGGAAACAGCCCAGTGCACTCTCTGTTTTGGAGCTTTAGCGACCAGACCCCCATTACTCAGCTGAACTTTTTGTCCTCCTGCAACTAGAAGCAGCCAGGCAGTCAGCTGCTCACTGTTTTCTCTTGTGGTCCTCCAGCAACAAGGTAAGGTGGGCGTTATTGGACAAGAGGTAAGGGGGAAATTCTGATTGGACAAAAGTACATTTTTCACTATGTGGACAGTAAAAGATTGTAACGGTCTCCCAGAGGAAGGGGTAGATTTTCCCGTTGTAGAAAATGTTAAAACATAGAATCCATAGTATTACCTAGAAGGGCTGGATTAGATGCTCTTGGACGGTCCCTTCCAACAAAACAGATTAAATGAATCTGTGAAGTAAGAGAAAAAATTGAGAAGTTTTGGCAAACATGAGTGGAGCCTTCGCCCAGAGGCTGTGTTTCTACTATCTGGGGACATTGGGGGTTACTTTTTCGCTAAAAAGATGGCCGACTTCCGGAGCCTCATTTGTAGTTGTTAGCTAAAACCATGGCCGACTTCCGGTAAGAAAAGCGTCCGACTTCCGGAGCCTCATTTGTAGTTTTTCGCTAAAAACATGGCCGACTTCCGGTAGTAAAAAGTCCGACTTCCGGAGCCTCATTTGTAGTTTTCGGTAAAAAACATGGCCGACTTCCGGTAGTAAAAATGTCGGACTTCCGGAGCCTCATTTGTAGTTTTTCGCTAAAAAACATGGCCGACGTCCGGTAGTAAAAATGTCGGACTTCCGGAGCCTCATTTGTAGTTTTTCGCTAAAAAACATGGCCGACTTCCGGTAGTAAAAATGTCGGACTTCCGGAGCCTCATTTGTAGTTTTTCTCTAAAAAACATGGCCGACTTCCTGTATCAAAATGTCGGACTTCCGGAGCCTCATTTGTAGTTTTTCGCTAAAAAATGCCCGACTGCCGGTCAATAGCTTTGTATCGGCTTATATTCAGTGCGTGGCAGTCTGTATCGCGGTGTTCGATTCTCGGCACGCATCAGACTGTTTGGTTTTTGGAGACAGCACGTCTGACACGTAGGACCAATCTTAACCCTGTTATGTAATGTAACAAGGGAAAAATACGTATGAGTTTGCAGAAGTGAACAGCATGCTAATTTGGAATTAACAGAAGAGGCTTTACAAAAGGTTTTGGATTTATGATCCTCACAAATAAGGAGAAGAGGTCTCAAACATATCTGTAAATGGGTTACACAGAACTTGGAGCCCAGGGGAGAAAATTACCAGAAGCAGAAAACAACTACACTTTGAGAGTTATTAACGCGTTTTTGGGCTGCATTAGAACTAGAACAACTGACAATAGGACATAAAGCATCTCTACATGCCGCAATTGCTATCATGCAATGGGCCAAATCTATTCAAGATTGAGCCAAGGTAGGAGTCTATGGTGTGGCTTCCCTCCACTAGCAGCTCGCCACTACCCCCCATGAGTAATCAAGAACTAAACCCTAATTTTGCAGTCAAAACCAAATCTTGAATGGGGTTTGGAAAATCTTTGGATCTATTAACTCATCCTGAGACAGAGCACATTTGGTGTTCTGGGAGATCAGCTAAGTACATAGGAGGAAAAAGGCTTGTGAGAGCGGTAGCTTACCCTCCCCACTCTGAGAAATTTTTTTTAAACCATGAGAGAAAGCAAAAGCAGCCAATATGCTGAGTTCTTCAGGCAGATATTTTAGGTAACCACCAGTCAGGGGAGATAGTTTAGGCAGCCCTACAATCTGCGACTTGGCCTTGGTTTCGGTCTTTAGGGGGCATAAGACCAGACGTTTCCATGTTAAGAAAAGCACAAGTCCTTCAGACTAGCAGCAACGGGATACTTGAAAAACTGGACCTTTTCTGGAGATCTTTGTGCACCTCACCTACAAGAGGACACACCGTGTAGGATTTCCCAACTGCCGGGAAGGGTTCTCCAGGTCCTCATAACAACCAGGGCTCCCCAGTAACAACAGATGCATACAAAGTCAAAGCATTACAGCAATCGGTGACACATCTTTCTTACTCGCTATCACTGAGTGTGTATAGTAACAATTAAGATGAGTTGCTGTTTTGCTTTGACTTTGCTATTGTACTTCAGTTTTGTTGTTTGTTTCTGCACTTGTTCTCATAATTTAATACATCAGTAAATATAAACTAACTTCTTTCTTTGGCTGCCTGTGTCTTGTGCGCTGACCTTGATCATTTGGCAAAATATCATATTAAGTAGCAGACATACATAGACCTCAGGACACTCTCAAATGTCATTGAAATCTAGTAAAACTGTTGCCACATGAAACACTAAGGACAGACCAATCGAGTTGAAAAGCAGCGCAGCAAGCCCCTCCCCCCTTGAGAGTCAGCTAAGTCCAGAGGACATGGAGACGGCAAAATGAAAGATGAATTTCAGGAACTAGAGTTCCATATGGAGACCAGGAAGCAAATGGATCAATCTATTTGGAGATGCCAGCAAACCATCAGTACTTCAGGTGCCGATGGAACAACCACTGAAATCACAGGCACATGCAGAAGAGACAAGAGACCAATCACCCTGGGGTAAGATGTATTTTAAACGAACCCTTTATACAACGGGTTGGGTGCACATCATGAGAACAGGTAGAGAGGTATTAAAAGGCAGAGATAAAATACACGAACTCTGGGGCGGATGGAGAGAATGAACTCTGCTTTACTGACGGGGGAAAAAACGGCATCCAGCCGCACACAGCGTCCTCTCCGAGGAAACATTCAGAAAGAGAAGGGCGTCCCGTCTCCACCTCATGATTCTGCCAGAGGGTCTTCCCAGACTCTTCTTCAACATCGCTGCCCATCAGAGCCCTCTCATTCAGGGCACCGCTCCTTATGAGACCATCCTCCTACCACCCCACACCCTTTGATTTCTGTGGTGCTCTTTTTCACTCTCTTACTGAGACAGAATCCTTCTTCAGGCTCTCTTTACACTCCAGAACCCTTAGCTTATTTGCGGTGATTTTAGATGTCTGTCCAGTCACTCAGCCCCTGGGGACATCCATACCTCAACCGAACACATCCAGTTTTTCCTCGTGTCCCAGAGCCGCCTTTTACTTCTCTAGTAGCACCCTTCTCCCTGAAGGTCAACCTCACGTGCCACAGCCACCTTCCAGCTCCGTTGTGCATTTTCCACCTTCTTCACTCCCCGAGTACCTCTTCTTACGCTGTCTGTAATTCAGTTCCCAACATTGTGCAAACTGAAGGCAGAGAAGAAAGTGCACAGCTACTCCTCTGGCTCTTTCTATACCTTGTGGTAATTGCCGCCTGCCCTTTCCCATGGGATTGTGGGAAAGGCTGTGGGCGGTGCCTGTGGTATATAAGCCACAGCCTTTGGCTAGGGGCTTCAGTCAGCTCCTGGGCTTCTCTGAGGTCAGAGCTCTTGTACTCCTGTAGCTGAGAGGAGCTGTTGAGCTGAGTCCCTCTTCTTGATAGGAGTTTTATGTTGAGGTCAAGTCATGTGACTCACATGGCTGTGTCTGGGGGTTGGTCTGTGGGTGTGTTTGGCTGGGAGCTGCCCTGCCTGCTGCGCAGGATCAGGGGCCATAGGAAGCGCTGTAAACTGACCGACTTGGTGCTGAGCAGCGTTCCGGTAACTTGCGTAATCCTGTTTTTCAGATCCCACGTGTCAATGACTATCAAGAAACGCATGGAGGAGGAGAGGAGCCCACCATGCAAAGGTTGGTCAGGGTGTTGGAGTCGGTGGGATGATGCCTTCCTTGGCTACCTGACCACATTAGGGTTTGTTGTCTGGCTCTGAGCCTTGTCCCTAAATCTGCTGGGATTTTGAGGAGTCTAAATGAACATTTTCCTGCCTTCAGAGTGCCTGGGGGATGGTGGCTGTGATGGTTTGTTGGCAGCCTCTGGGAACTGAGCTCCCAGCTGTGGCAGGAGCAGGGGATGGTGTTCTTTGAAGGACTCCAGCTGGGGCTGGGGTAGCCCAGGTGTGTCTAGTCAGGCTGATGAGGGGGCTTTCCCAAGGAACTGTGGGAAGGGCAGTGGGGAAGGACCCAGGCTATATAAGCCTCCACCTCTACTCAGGAGCTCAGTCTGCTGGGGGGCTGTGTTTGTGCTTGGACCTCTACTGGGTGAGAGGAGAAGGGCTGGGGGCCTCTGGCCGGTGCAGTGGTTGTTTGCTCTGTCTTGCAGTTTTTTTTTGGTTCTCCAAGTGATAACATCTGTGCTGTTCAGCTCTGGAATGGGAAGGTAAGTGGAACACCCAGGTACTCTTTGGAGAAGTTCAGTGTTCTGAAAGAGGTTAGTGTTTATTGATGTGGGACTTAGTGGTGTTACAGTTGGTTGAAATTTTTTTATGGCACTTGGTGAAGAGGAACCTTGTGGCTACAGGAACATCCCAGCCCAGTGATGTGGCTTTCCTTGTTGACCATGGTTTCAGGTGATCACCTCTCTGAAAAATAAGTGGAACCAGGTGTGGGGAAGGGCTTGGTGGTGTGGGTTGTGGGTGCAAAGCTGGGAACTGCTGAGAGGGGTTTGGAAGTTAGTGCAGGTGAGAGGGCTATCCAGGAGCAGCCTCTTTTGGTCAGGTGAAGGGACCAGGTTCGATTCTAAAATGATGCTAACAGGGGCAGGGCAGCTCTAGCCTCTGTGTTCGGCAGTGCGTAGTTTCTGCTGTCTTTGTCTTTGTTGTCTTAGAGTTTTCTTTGGCCTTGATGTCATCTTTGTGCTCACAGAGCAAGTCTTGCCCCTTGGGCACCATCCCTAGGCTCTCAAATGCCTTTATTCATCACCTTAGTGTTATTCAGTGATGCCTTCTCTTGCATAACAAATTCACAACATGGAGCAGTCTTGTGTCTTGTAGGTTTCTCAAAGGCTGTATTCCGACAAGTTCTTCCTAACTGCATCATCATCTCTAATTGTGGATTTTCTTAGACTGGGTCTCGTTCCCTGTATCCTTATGTCTTGAATCCAGGCTTCTCATTTATCTGTCCTCTAAGCTTGGAGAGCAGCTTCTTGTCAAAGGCTGTGTACTTTAAGTCTCTTGGGGCCACAATGGAGCCTCCCCGTGTCACTGTTGCATCCCTTTAGGTCTTCTTGCCCAGCGGTCTTGGATCCTGGAATCATTCTTCTTCCTTAGAGTTTTCTCTTGAGGTCGAGTCTTGTGGTTTGCAAGGTTGTGTCTCTGGTCAGCCTCAGCACTGAGGCTCTGGCATGGAGCTGCCCTGCCTGCACTGTAGGGTCAGGGGCCCTTGAAAGAGTCTTAAAGAAATTGTCTATGTCTTGAGCAGCATTCCACTGACTTGTGTGAGCAAAGGCTGTCGGGCTTCAGGAGCAGTTATTTCTCAGGTGTTGTATTGCCATTGAGGGCATTGGCCTACCCTGTTTTTTGTGTTTTCTGGGTGCCCTCCAAACCTCATTTTTGCCTCTGCAAGGCTGGCAGGCAGGTGGGTGAGGGGTCAAGGTAAAGGAGCAAGTAGGAGGTGGACACCACAGTGGGCTGCCTGTTTGAGGCAACATCAAGGAGTCTGGTTCTCACAAGCAGAATGGTAGTATTCTGTTTCTTTGTATTTTCAGGTGCCAGATGCGATGGCGGCCATATCGTGTGCAGAAGGAGAAGTGAGCAGGGCAAGACGGGAGGGAGGGGTGTGCGGGGGTTATGAGGATCTTGTGGAAGAGGTTGGTATCTAGCTGGCACCCTTTTCTGCTGGCACTGCTGTTAGTTATTGCAGATGAGGTGGAGGAACGTGGTATTTTGGGGAAGATTCCAGACAGACAAAGTGGGTCTTTTTTCTGGCCAGTGCTTCAGAGCCCCAGCCATTAGAAAGGTAAGTGGAAGGGAGGATGGTTGGGAGGGTCTGTGTAGAGGGGTCAAGGTTAGGAATTGCAGGGTCAGGTTTTAAAGTTACTGTAGGGGAGAGGGCTTTGCAGAAGCGGTCCCCTTTGGGTGGTTGCTGGGAGCCTGTCGCTGCCTGGCACGATGCTAGCAAGTTCCAGGAATGGAATGAGCATTGGAGGTGAGGTGGTAGCGAAGGGCTCGTGGAGCTGGTGTCTTCTCACGAGCACAATGACAGTTTTGTGCCTTTTAGATGAAGAACGATGGCGACAGCGTCTGACTCTGGAAAGTGTGGGTGAGTGGGACCCCTCATGGCTCGTCCATGAAGCTGGGTCATTTGGAAGAGGTTGGGGCCAGCTGATGTTGGACTTATTGCTGTAAATTCTTGTAGGTGTTTTGGTGTTGTGGTTATGTGTGTGGGTTTTTTTGTTTAGATTTGGTTTTGTTTTTTTAATACAAGGGGTGAAGGGGACCCTTGCAAGTTGAGGATTGTCCCAGTCCACTCGTGTCTTTCCTGGCTAACCCTGGCTTTGGAGTGCCAGTCCTCTGAAAGATAAGTTGAAGGACCAGTGGTGTAGAGGGGTCAAGGGGTGGGAGATTTAGAAGGGGTTTTGAAGTTAGAGTAGGCAACAGATGTTCCTTGGGTCTTGATGGTCCTCTGTGTCATCAGATACCAAGTCCCACATCTTGGGCATCATCCCTGGAAAGCCTTTCCTGATCAGCAGGGTGCTAATCGACAGCGAGTTCTTTTCCATGACAAGTCTAATTTGCCGATCGGACTCTTGACTTTGGTGGTTTCTTGATGATCGGCTTCTGAAACATCCTTGCCAACTGCATCATCATTTTGTTGCAAGTGGCGTACAGACCTTGGGAGTGGGTCTTGAGAAACTAGCAAGGAATGTACTGAGAAGAGAGAGATTAGTCGAGTATATAGAACACGAAGAAAAGTAAACTGTCATTGAAGATAAAGGGTTGAAATATTACGCATGTAAGGGGGGTTGGTGGTGGGAGTCAGATAATATCTTAAGTCAAACAGGCATGAGAGATGTGTAGTTAGTGGATGTCTGTCTACCATTATTTGTATAATGTATGTAACTGTTTTGTCTACCGTTTTCTGTATGATGTATGTAACAGTTTTGTAACTGAAGCACATGAAATTCCGCACGAAGGTCTCACTGTAAAAGGGTATAAAAGCTGAACCAAACGGAGGATTTTTGGAATCCTGATTTGGTACGCTAGTCCCCAGGTTTCCCGGGACCCTAATAAAGCACCACATCAAACTGACACTCTGTTGGTTTGTGTCTCTACTTCGGGCAACAGTTTTCTGGCGACCCAGATGGGACTCCGGGGGCGGCTGGGGCGGTTCACGTGCTGATCCACTCCAAGCCGGCACCAGGTGATTCCTGGAGGAGACATCAACCTGTGCCCCGACCCCGCGCCTGACGGACGACCATAAGGTAAGCCCGAAGGTGCTTTATTCTTTATAGGTCGGTTGGTATTAAGGGTTGGTTGTTGGGAAGCCTAGGCGCTGGTCGTAAGACACAGCAAGTATAAGGCTGTGCAGTTCCAGCACTTGCCACTCGCAGCGACGAGTACAGGCAAGCTTGGTATTTGGTACAGGAATTTGGTGATCAGCCGCATATTGGTTTTTGTGTGTGTGAGTGCGCGCAAGTATGAGGCTCAGCATGCTACCATTTAAAACTTTCAGAGCTCTGTCTTGTAACGAAAAAGATGTTCCTGAGGATTCGCCTCTCGGTTGTTTGTTAAAGCATTGGAAAGAGGGTAATTTTGGGCGGGAATTGCGGAGGAGGACTTTGATTATTGTAATCATGTGTGGCCTAAATATGAAACGGGGGGAACGCAGTGGCCATGGAATGGTACAATAACTCCTGAAATATTAAGTTCTATGATGAATTTCTTGCGGGAAAAAGAGAAATGGGATGAAATACAGTATTTGGATTTGTTCTATTATCTAAAAGGAAAACCTGAGTGGCAAGAGGTTTGTGGACTGTTAAGAACCATGGAAGTAGAAAATGATGCGCTGGTTGTAAAGAGCATAAAATACGGTTCTCGGAAGAGGAGGAGGATGTGTCTTTGGTCGCCCCAAGTGCGCCACCTCCTGAGGCTCCCCCGGTAAATCCGGCTAGAACACCTCCTCCTCTCTCACTTAAGGTTGAGGTAGAGGAGGAGGATTGGGTCGATCAGCCAAGAACGCCGCTTGCGGAGCGGACTCGGAGAGGGAGGCTGGGGAGAGAAGGTGGTTTGTCGCAGCCTCAGTTGATGGCTCCTCTGCGAGAGGCAGTAGGAGCAGATGGAGGGAAGGTGATGGTAAAGGTTCCTTTTTCGCCAAACGATTTAATAATATGGAAGCAGTCGGCGGGGGCGTATAGGGAAAATCCCGAGAAAGTGGCTTGGGTTGTGAAAATGGTAATAAAGACTCAGAATCATGATTGGAATGATTTGCAAGTGCTGTTGGACACCGTTATGGATTCTACAGAAAAAGAGATGGTTTTCAGGGCAATGACAAATCGGGCAAGGGAATTGATTAGAACGCAGATAGCACGAGGTTCGGTAAATGATTTGGTACCGAGGGAGGACCCCGAATGGAATCCCAATTCTTCGGCGGGATACAGAGCATTAAAAAACTACCAGGATTTACTGGTAGTACGGGTCCATGAGGGGATTCCAAAAACAATAAACTGGTCTAAGTTGTATTCGGTAAAACAGGAAAAACATGAATCCCCATCAGGATTTTTAGAAAGGTTAAAAGAAACAGCGCGGAGGTACACGGATCTGGATGTGGAGGCTGAATTGGGTAAATTGCAGCTGGCTTTGATTTTTATGGGTCAATCTCAGGAGGATATTAGGAAAAAGTTACAGAAGTTAGAGGGAGAAGATACACGGAATTTGGAAAAGTTATTGGAGGTTGCGTGGAAGGTTTATAATAATAGGGAAAAGGAGACAGCAAAGAAACAGCAGGCAAGTATGCTGGCGGTCTTGCAGCAAGTGACGTATGGGAACAATAGAGGTCGCGGTCGCGGCAGGGGGAGGGGTAGTGCTGGAATGGGTAGAGGCTAGTGNTCAGCTTGTCTTCTGATTTTGGCCACTGCTGGCAGAAGTGCTAGGCTAGGTTGGTCACTGATTTGATCATTGTGGCCGTTTTGAGGGGGATTGTTGTTTTTTGGTTTTAGGTGGGGTTTTTTTCGGTTTTGTTTTCTTTTCTTTGGGTTTGCTACAGGAATGGCATCTGAAATGCTCTCATTACTTTGTCCTGACTGCATCAAAAGGGATGGAACCTCCCTGGACTCCATTATCATCCAGTATGACAGGTACATATTGACTAGTTCTTCTGGCATTTTTTTTATCTAATGCAGGCTTCTTTGAGAGATTTTAGGAGACCATAAGACCCTGGAAGGAACAGATGGGGTGCTACCATCTGAGTAGTTTTCTCCATCTTTCTATCAGAGGTTCTGCTTCTAATCATTGTGATGCTTGTTCAGGTGGGAGAAAAGTGGGGAAGAACCAAGACCAAAACCATGTTTCCATGATAAAAAGCAGTAGCTGTTCAAGAAATTCCCACTGTTGAGTGCTTTCTCCCTTTTCAAAGGTGAAAGCAAGTTATGTTTAACCTGCTTCACATCACTAGCCTTGTTCACAGCACAACAGAGAGTACTGTCTGCAATTGAAAGTCAAAGTCAGTGTTCTAGGGAGCTGGAAAAGCATCTGGACAAGGATAAGGTGAGATGGCATTCCTTAAACCAGAAAGTATGCTGAATGTGTTGTGTCTTGATTAGATCTGAAAACATATAGTAAAATTAAAGCTAAATAAACGTGGATGTGTTTAAAGAAAACCTTGGAAGCTCCTAAAGATGTAGGATCTATCATTAAGTTAAAAGTAAATCTGACATTTTCTCAATTGACATTAATACAGTTAAGGCACTTCATTAGAGACAGGAATGGGGTCTTTCTGCTCCTGTCTGTGGTATATTCAAAACTGATAGCCAGAACGTTTACTGCGAATGGCAAAAAATATGTCTTGAATACCAGTATATGCCCCCAGCTATCCGCTCAAATAGATCTGGGTCCCTATTCAAGAGTCTGTAGGTACTAAACCTTTCAAACAGTGTGGTAAGTAGTTTTGAAACAAAAGAAAAAAAACAGTGTTAAAAAGGTCCATCTGTAGTAAGACGTTTACGCTCAAGGAGATGATTATTTTAACTTCATCAAACATAAGAAATCGGGATCTTTTACCAAACAACATTCAGTACAGGCAATTTTTATGAGTTTGGCACTCAGCAAATAGACTGATGGCTGCTTCTCCACTTCATCATTTTTTATAACTCAAGGATAAGGGGCTCTTGATTAATATGAAGATTGTGCACATTCGAAACTGATTAAAATAAAATGATTTTTACAGTGCATAGATGAGTCCTGTGTTGAAAGCTGTCTTCATGCTAAAGGATGTAGTATTTAGAAGATACTTAGATAACTAAAACCAAGTAGGACCATTAGAATTAACAGAGGTTGTTTGTCATGATTTAAAACTTTATTTCTAAATAAATATTTAATAGTATTTCTTCTTTTGTGAAGGTAGCATCCAAATCCATAGAATCATAGAGCTAGCCGGGTTGGAAGGGACCTCAGAGATCATCTAGTCCAACCCTTGACCCACCGGAGCAGTTGCTAGACCATGGCACTGAGTGCCACATCCAGTCTCTTTTTAAATATCTCCAGGGACGGAGAATCCACCACCTCCGGGCAGACCATTCCAATGCCTGATCACCCTCTCCGTAAAGAAATTCTTTCTAATATCCAACCTAAACTTCCCCCGGCACAACTTAAGACTGTGTCCTCTTGTCTTGTTGAAAGTCGTCTGGGAAAAGAGACCAACCCCCCCCTGGCTACACCCTCCTTTCAGGTAGTTGTAGACGGCAATGAGGTCTCCCCTGAGCCTCCTCTTCTCCAGGCTGAACAGCCCCAGCTCCCTCAGCCTCTCCTCATAGGGCCTGTGCTCCAGTCCCTTCACCAGCCTGGTTGCCCTCCTTTGGACCTGTTTGAGGACCTCAATCTCCTTCCTGACCTGAGGGGCCCAGAACTGGACACAGGACTCGAGGTGTGGCCTCACCAGGGCTGAGTACAGGGGAAGAATCACCTCCATGGACCTGCTGGCCACTCTGTTCCTGATCCAGGCCAGGATGCCATTGGCCTTAAAGCTCACCCTGTTCCAACCCCCCTGCCATGGGCAGGGACACCTCCCACCAGCCCAGGGGGCTCCCAGCCCCATCCAACCTTCAACACTGCCAGGGATGGGGCAGCCACAGCTTCTGGGGGCAACCTGGGG
>JAAWXA010000007.1:489046-506344 GCA_038090715.1 Florisuga fusca
GGGACAGCAGGAGGGGGCAGCCCCTGGGTACAGCATTTGGGGACACCCAGGAGGGGACAGCATTTGGGGACACCCGGGAGGGGACAGCATCTGGGGACATCTGGGAGGGTACAGCCCGAGGGGACAGCCCTGGGGACAGCAGGAGGGGACACCTGGGAGGGGACAGCAGGAGGGGATAGCCCTGGGGACAGTCCCTGGGGACAGCATTTTGGGACAGCATTTGGGGACACCCAGGAGGGAACAGCATCTGGGGACATCTGGGAGGGGACAGCCCTGGGGACAGCAGGAGGGAACACCCAGAGGGAACAGCATCTGGGGACAGGGAGCTGCTTGAGGCTTTGGTGACCTTTCTGGGGGTCCTGATCCTGAGGGGGACTGGTGGGGGGGGGAGGCTCAGTGCTGGGCCCCCTCCTCGTTAATTACTGCTCATTAATGATTGGGGGAGGGGCTGGAGGGCACCCTCAGGACATGTTCAGGTGCCCCCAGACTGGGTGCTGTGCGGAGCTGCTGGAGGGGAGGGAAGGCTCAGGACCTGGAGGGCTCGGCCCAATGGGCTCACTGGGGGAGGTTTAAGGAGGTCCAAATGCCAGGGCTGGCACCTGGGTCAGAACCAGCCCCCGGGGAGCTCCAGAGCTGGGGCAGTGTGGTTGGCAAGGGAGCTGGGGGGGTGGGTGACAGTGACTGCACAGGAGTCCAGAGGTGGCCAAGAAGGCCAATGGCATCCTGGCTCGTGGTGGGGACACGGTGGCCACCAGGGAGGGGGAGGTGGCCACCCCTCTGTACCCCCAGAGTCACAGGATGTCACCCCCCAGTGTCCTGGGTGTCCTCTGCTGAGGCCACATCTGGAGTGGTGGGTTCAGGTCTGGGCCCCTCAGCACAGGAGGGACAGAGAAGGGATGGAGGTGTCCAGGGAAGGGCCTGGAGCACAAATCCTGGGAGGAGCTGAGGAGCTGGAGGGGTTGGGAGGGGAGAGGAGACCTGATGGATCCCTCAGGGAGTGAGGAGTGAGGAGTGAGGAGTGAGGAGGGAAACGGGGATGGGAACAGAGAGAATGGATGGAAGCTGCTCCAGGGCACCTTTAGGTTGGATGTTGGGAAATATTTTTTTCCCTGAGAGGGTTGTGAGGGGTTGGGATGGCCCAGGGCAGGGGGGGAGTCCCCATCCCTGGAGGGATTTCAAAGGCATTTGGAGCTGGTCCTTAGGGCCATGGCTCAGGAGCTGATGATGGGGTTGGTCAGGGGTTGGGCTGATGAGCTTGGGGGTCTCTCCCAACCGAAATATTCTGGGATTATTATTGCACCAGGATTTGAGCAGCTGCTTGTCCCCAGAGGGCACTTCCTGGGGCATTTCCCATTTTTCCATTCTCAGATTCAGAGCTCAGAAGAATCAGTAGAGGAAACATCAGGACAGAAGGAGAAAGGTTTTTGCTGAAACAGGAGTGCAGAGGGAGACAAGGGAGGGAAGAAATAGGGAAAGATTTATGAAAAAAATACTCATTTCAGTGTTGTGTGGTGGCCATTTCCATTCCTGTTCCTGGCTGCAGAGGGATGTTCACATTGGTAAAACAAATCCAGGAGGAGTTGGAGATGTACAGACACAGCAGCAGCAATGCTCTGCAGAAAGGTGCAAAGGAAAAAAAACCCCAAAGTTCTCTTCATTCTATAGGAGGGGTAGACAGGAAAAGGTTCTCCATCCATCAGGGAAGAACCCAAATTCCCCTTTTCAGGAATGGCCTGACCAGGGCAGGGGGGGAGTCCCCATCCCTGGAGGGATTTCAAAGGCATTTGGAGCTGGTCCTTAGGGCCATGGCTCAGGAGCTGATGATGGGCTTGGTCAGAGGTTGGGCTGATGAGCTTGGGGGTCTCTCCCAACCTAAACCACTCTGGGATTTCTCATTCCTCCTGGGGTTGTTCCCGGGGCAGCTCCGGGAGATCGGGAGCCACTTGGTGCAGCTGCAGGAGGCCCTGAATGAGCTCTCGGAGGAGCACAACGCAGCCTTGGCCCAGTCCCAGGAGAAACAGGGAGAGCTGGAGAGCCAGCTGGGAGCTGCCCTGCAGGACAAGGTGAGGAGGAGCCTCCAAGGATGGAGCTCCTGGAGCTTCCCATCTCCCCAGGGAAGGGTCTTTGTGGTGGGACAAGGAGGTGAAGCCACCGGAGAGCTGGGTGGAGGTGGTGGTTGGGTGGTGGCATCTCCCTTGGCTCTGCTCCCTCCTCAATCCCACCTCTTCATCCCACAGAAATGCTCGGAAGAGAGGATTGAGATCCTCCAGGGGAAGGTTTCCCTGCTGGAGGATCAGTTGGCCAAGCTGGGGGACACCCAGGAGAAGGGAGAAGTCATGGGGGACGTCCTGAAGGTACAGCTGGGCCCAGAGAGGAGCTGCTGGTTCTGGCTGGGGAGGAGGCTGGAGGTGTGGGGCAGAACTGGGTGCTCCAGGGTGGGGATCAGCACCTCAGGGTGGGGTTTATATTTTGGTTTTCCCCTTTTTTTTCCCCCTTCTTGGCCAGCTGGAGGAGTTGAAGCAGGAGGTGTCCAGCTTGGCTGCTCGAGGAGCTGAGCTCCAGGCCACCATCCAGCAGCTGGAGGAGGAGAAGCAGCAGCAGGAAGCAGCTCTGGAGTCCCAACGTCTCCATTTTGAGGAGGAAAAGCAGCAACTGGGTGGCTTGGTGGCCAACCTTCAGAATTCCCTCTCCGAGAGCCAACGGGCTCGGGAGCAGCTGGAGCAGGACCTGAGGGCTCGGGTGTCCCAGGAGCAGGCTGGGAGGTTGGTGGCCCTGGAAGCCCAGCAAGAAAAAACCCTCCAGGAGAGAGATTCTGCCCTGCAGCAGCTCCAGCACCTGAGGGAGACAAACGTGGCCTTGAGTGGGCAGCTCCAAGCCATGGCAGAAGCCCGGGATGCCATCCAGGCCACCTCATCCCAGGAGAAGGCTGAGATGAGCCGGAAAATCCTGGAGTTGGAAACCAGAATCCTGGAGCTGGAAGCTGAGGGAGTGGTGGAAGGGTTGAGGGCTCAGGTGAAGGAGCTGGAGGGGAAGCTGAGGGACAGCCAGCAGAAAGGAGCAGAGAGGGAGAAGCTGTCCCGGGAGAACACCCGGCTCCAGGAGAGGCTGCTCTTCCTGGAGGAATCCCTGAGGAACACCGAGGGAATCCTGGAGGATGAGAAGAGACGAGCAGCTGAGAGCTTGGAGAGCAGCCTGGCCAGGATCAGCCAGCTGGAGGCTGAGAAGCTGAGAGGCCAAGAGGAGCCCCCAGGAGCTGGCCCGGGGGGGTCAGAGCAGCAGATCCAGGAGGAGCTGGATGCCCTCCGGGCTGAACTGTCCAATTCCAGGGCCTTGGCCAAGGAGAAGGAGGAAGAGGAGCAGAAGCTGAAGGCTGAGGTGACTTCCCTGCAGGAGAAGGTGGCCACAGTGGAGAGAGCAGCAGCCCAACGTGTGGCTGGGCTGGAAGCAGAGGCCCGTGGAGCTGCTGAGGCTTTGGAGGGGATGTCCCAGCAGCTCTCCCAGGAGAAGCTCAAATCCCAGGAGCTGGAAGCCAGCACGGAGAGGCTCCTGAGGGCAGAGAGGGAGCAGTCCCGGGTGCTTGGCTCCCTCAGGCAGAGAAAACAAGAGCTGGAGGGGGAGGTGAGGAAGCTCTCTGAGGAGCTGAGCGGGTTGGGGACCAAGCTGGAGGAGACCCAACGGGAGCTGAAAAACCGGGAGGAAGAATCGGAACGTTTGAGGAAAGAGCTGGAAGGGACCAAAGGGGATTGCGTGGCCGAGAGGAGCAGGAGGGCAGAGCTGGAGGTTCAGCTCCAAAATTCCCTCAACGAGCAGAAGGTGGAGAGGGAGAACCATCGGGAGGAGCTGACCCGCTCCCGGGAGCTGCTCCAGGAGAAGGAGGAGAAACTGGAGGAGCTGCGCCGGGAAAACGTCTCCCGGGAAGAGGAGCTGAGGGAGCTGCGGGGGGAGCTGGCCGTGGCCAAGGAACAGGGGGCCAAGGTGGCCAACGAGCTGCAAGGCTCCCGGGAGAAGCCTTCCCCCAAGGAAATGGCCCTGAAAAGCCTGGAGGAGGAGGAGAGGAGGAGGCAGAAGGAGCCCGGTTCCAGCCGGGAAGTTCCTGAGGAGCTGGGGGTGAGGGTGGAGGAGCTGGAGCGGAGGTGCCGGGAGCAGCAGGAGGCCCTGGGGCAGCTGGAGGCCTCCAGGAGAGCAGCAGCTCAGCAGGAGGAGAAGGTTTTGGAGCTGCAGAAGCTGCTGGAGGCCTCGAGGTCAGCTCAGGCTCTGCAGGAAGGAACCTTGGAAGCCCTTCGGAAGGAGCTGCAGGAGAAGAGCCGGGAGCTCCTCCAGACCAAAACCTCCGTGGCCACCTCGGAGAAGGAACTGGGGACCCTGCGGGCGGCTGCCCAGGAGAGGAGCCGTTTGGAGGAGAGCTGGAAGGAGCAGGTGTCCCAGTGCCTGCAGGAGATGGAGAGGAAGAACAGCTTGATCGGCAGCCTGGAGCACGAGGTCTCCATCCTCCACCGGCAGGTGACGGAGAAGGAAGGGGAGAGCAAGGAGCTGAAACGTTTGATCCTGGCCGAGTCGGAGAAGAGCAAGAAGCTGGAGGAGAGGCTGAGGGTGCTGCAGGCTGAGATGGCCACCGCCGCCTCCCGCGCCGCAGAGAGGTGCTCCCTGATGAAGGTGGAGGTGCAGAGGTGCCAGGAGGAGATGGAGAAGCAGCGCGGGGCCATCGAGGCCCTGAAGAGGGACAGGCACTGCCAGGGCGAGCGGGAGGAGGAGCTGAGGCAGGAGGTGAAGCTCTGCCAGGACAAATGTCTCCAGAAGGAGCAGCTCCTGGGCACCCTGCAGCAGGAGCTCAGCACCGCCCAGGCCTTGGCTGCTGAGCTGCCCCCCCTGAAGCACCTCTGCCAGCAGCTCCAGGCTGAACGTTCCTCCTGGGAGAACCAGCACCGCCAGGAGCTGGAGCAGAGGAGCAAAGCTCTGGCTGCTCTCCAGGCAGAGCTGGGGAGGGTGAAGCTGGAAGCTGCTGAGGTCCTGGCCCTGAGGGAACGGGCGGCCCAGCAGGAACGGGTGGTCCAGAGGCTGCAGGCGGAGGCGGCGGAGGCGGCGTCCAGGCTGGGGGGGCTCCAGGAGAGCAACGCCAGGTTGGCCGAGGAGAACAGGGGGCTGGGGGAGAGCAGGAGCAGGGAGCTGAGCCAGCTGAAGGAACGACACGCCCGGGAGATGGAGAAGCTCAGGGCCAGCTCGGAGGAGCTGGTGGCCAGCAGCAGGCTGGAAGCCCAGGAGGCCACCAAGAAGCTGGAGATGGCAAGGAAGGAGCAGGAGAGCGGGAAAGCGGCGGCCCTGGAGGAGAGGAGGAACCTGCTGGAGGAGAAACAGCGACTGGTGGCTCAGGTGAGGGGCTCCTGAGCTGCTCTTTGTCCCTCTCCTGGGAGCTGGGGGCTCCGGGGGACACTTGGGGACACTTGGGGAGGTGACTTCTTCATTGGGGGTTTTCTCCTGGTCCAGGTGGAGAAGCTGGAGGGACTTGGGAAGGAGCAGGCGAAGCAGGTAACGGTGACACCACACAGCCCCAGCTCCCACCACAGCCTCCTGGGGACCCCAGGCCTTGGGGCACCTGCCTCCAGGTCTCTGGGCTTGGCCCTTTCTCCTCCACCAGCCCGGGGAGAGGAGGAGGAGGAGGAGGAGGAAGAGGTTTTGGGGGAGGGAGGTCCCCAACGTGCCACCCACCCACTCCCTGGGGTGCTGGTGGGTTCCTCAGCTTGGGAAGGGCAGAAGGAACCCTTAGGGGTGGGATGTCTCCTCTGGAGCCACCTCCAGCTGCCTGGCTGCAGCTCTGGGACGTGGTTCTGGCTGGAAAAGATCTTTGAGATCATCCAAGTGCAATCCTGACCTCAGCAACCCCCCCCATGTCCCTCAGCACCACATCTCCAGGGGCTGAAACCCCTCCAGGGGTGATGGGGACTCCAGCCCTGCCCTGGGCAGCCTGGGCCAGGCCCTGACAACCCTTTCCAGGCATTGAGAAATTGTTCCCCAGCTCCAACCTCAACCTCCCCTGGCACAACTTGAGGCCCTTCCTCTTGTCCCATCCCTTGTTCCTGGGGAGCAGAGCCCGACCCCCCCTGGCTCCAACCTCCTCTCAGGGGGTTGCAGAGAGCCAGAAGGTCTCCCCTCAGCCTCCTCTGCTCCAGGATCAACACCCCCAGGGCCCTCAGATGCTCCTCACAACTTCTCCAGACCCTCCTCCATGTTCTCCAGACCCTTCCCCATGTTCTCCAGAACCTCAGAACCTCCTCCTTGCTCCCCAGACCTTCTCCATGTGCTCCAGAACCTTCTCCATGCTCTCCACAACCTTTTCCATGTTCTCCAGATCCTTCCCCATTTTCTCCAGCCCCTTCCCCGTGTTCTCCAGCCCCTTCCCCATGTTCTCCAGCCCCTTCCCCAGCTCCATTCCCTTCTCTGGACAAGCTCCAGCCCCTCAACGTCCCTTTTCTGACCCAAAACTGACCCCAGGGAAGGTTAAAGAGGTGCTGGAGCTGGGAAGTTTGTAGAGGTCCTGGAGTTGGTTGGAGCTGGGAAAGTCCTGGAGCTGGTTGGAGCTGGGGAGATCCTGGAGCTGGTTGGAGCTGGGGAGGTCCTGGGGTTAGTTGGAGCTGGGGAGGTCCTGGAGCTGGTTTAACCCCACTGTGCTCTTCCAGGTGGAGGAGCTGAACAAGAAGCTGAACCAGCAGGAGAAAGCTGCCCGGAGCCAGCAGCAGAGGGTCAAGGTGAGCTGGAAAACCCCAACCCGGGGTCCCTGGAGCTGCTCTTGGGGGTCCATGGCTGAGCAGGGACCCCCTGACCCCTCTTGTCCTCCCCACCTGAAGGTGCTGGAAGGGGAACTGCAGGCAGAGGCCACCCGGCAGCAGGAGAAGGTGGCCCAACTGGAGGCCCAGCTGGCCCAGAAGGAGCAGGCAGCTGAGCACTACAAAGGCCAGGTCAGCTCAGGGGGGTTGGCACAGCCACCCTGTCCCTGTCCCTGTCCCCTCAGCCTGCTGGGGACACTGGATGGGTTTTCCTCCTGCTACCCTCAGATGGAGAAGGCCAAGACTCACTACGATGCCAAGAAGCAGCAGAACCAGGACCTGGCAGAGAAGCTGAAGGCCATGGAGCAGCTGCAGAAGGAGAACCTGGAGCTGAGGAAGGAGACAGAGAAGTTGGCCAAGGAGCTGCAGCAAAGTGTCCTGCAGGCCAAGGAGGCAGAGGTGACCTGCAGGAACCTCAGCAACCAAGTCCACAGCCTGGAGGCTCAGGTGGGCACGGGGAGGTGGCTTCATCCTCCTCCTCCTCCTCCTCTTCCTCACCTCCATCACCTGCTCACTGGGAGGAGAGTTCCAGAGCTGGTTGGGTTGGAAAAAATCTTTGGGATCACCCAGTCCAACCCCATGTCCCCCAGCACCCCCNAAAAATCTGAATGCAAGACAGCCTTTGGTGATGAGCTCATCTCCAGGTTGCATCTCCCTGTGTATGGGGGATGGAGACCAAAACCCCACATGGAAGTGGGGAAATGGGGGGTAGGGGATGGTGTGCTTGGGAAAAAGGTTATTTAAACACAGGTTGTCCAGAGAGGTGGTGGCAGCCCCATCCCTGGAAGTTTTTAAGGAAAAGTTGGACAGGGCTCTGAGCAACCTGATCTGGTGGGAGGTGTCCCTGGCCATGGCAGGGGGGTTGGACTTGGGTGATCTTAAAGGTCCCTTCCAACCCTGATAATTCTATGGTTCTATGAAACAATCCCCTGAGGAGCATTTACAAAACTTATTTAGGAGCCTATATAACCCTGGAGGGATTTGGATTAGCACATGAAGACCAATGGAGATTTTAACTCTATTCACATGGCCTTGGCCCAGAGAAGACAATTCCATGTCCTACACATCTCCTGCTACAACCCAGGATTATATTTACAATTAAGGTGGATTTGGGATGAACCTCCTTCCACCCTACGCACCTTGTCATGAACTTTGCATTTTAGCTCCCTGTCTCGTTTCAAGAAACTTTCTGGTTTGTTATTGGTTTGGGTTTGGTTTCCCAGGTTGAGCAGTTGGTGTATTTTATTTCTTCTAGAAATGAACGGAGAAGTGAGATGTTCCTTCTGTCCTGATGCTGACAGCAATGGCTTCCATCAGGGGCCTGGGCAAGGCATTAATGCTTAATGCAAAAATAGCTCAGTCTTGGAAAATGTGCTGTTCTGGCTGAGGAGTTTGTGCAGTTTCATGAACATATATTCATTTTTCTTCTGCAGGAAACATAAACAAGGAACTGTTAATCAGAAACGAGCTACAGAGAGGAGAGAGGAAAAATCAATTATGTTTTCTTGAGCTGCTTTCTTTAATGACTTCTGGTGAGGATTTCCATATCCACACACGTACTGAGGAACCAGGCAAAAGATTTGTGCCTTTCATGTTTGCTTCCATGTAAAAATGTTCCTTTCTGGTTTTCTCCTAAGGCAATTTAGGTAATTATTTTTAAAGGAACATTTATTTTTGCAGCTGCTAGACACAGTTGGCTCAGTTAATACCTCTGCGTCCATTGGTTTAAATAAATGGGATTACAGAGAAAAGCTTGAAGAGATGACTAGAGAATAAAGGAAGAAAACACGGAAAAAGAAGCCAGTATCAGCTTTAATTTAATTAATTTTAAGAATTTGTGAACTCTGCGTGTATGAGATAAAGTGTTTAAATACTTGGGGATTTGGTGCTTCTTTGAATGAGGTTTCCCTGAGGGATGGGCTTCAGCTGCTAAGCCTGGATCCAAAGCTCCATTGGTCAGGATCAGTGGGATCTGGAAGTTTCCTTCTGTTGAATGTCAGGTAGGAACAAGTTACACCCTTTGGAGCCTGGTCCTGACACCCCCAGCACCTCTTCTGTGTTAAATCATCCCCACTCCTCCAAAGCCAAGGCTCAAAGCAATGGAACAGTGCTGTTCTCTACCAAGAGTTGGCCCACACACTTTCCTGCCATGTCACCTGATAATTAAGAGGATTTTGGTTGTACCTTTGGCTGGTTGTGCCTATAAAGATGCTCCATGTCTGTATCTGACTCCTGAATGAACCCATCCCGGGGCACTGCCAGGGTCTTGACCAACAGCCTCAACATTTTTTTGGTGCAGCAGTTGTGATGCTCAGAAAGTGTCCTCTCAATCCCTGCCCCTCTTCTCATCAATGACAACACCAACCTTGCTACCAACCTGTCCTGCTTTGGGCCAGGAAAAAGGTGATTTTCTGTCTTGGACTTTTGCTTCCAGCTCAGTCTCTTGTCAGCAGCTGCACTGCTGGAATGAACAGCAAGTTTCTCAGGCAGTGTCTGCTCCTGGGACTGATCCCACTCCAGGGTTATAGTTCCAGCTGGAGCCTGGGGTGCAGAACCAGGGACACTGCTCAGCTCTGAGGAACATTTTGCCCTCCAGAAGGAGAAAAGGAGTAAAAGAGCTGGAACCCTCCTTTGGGGAGGAAGGGACGAGAGATGCCAGAACTGACCAAACAGAGTATTCCATCCCATACACCTCATACTCAGGATAAGTTGGAGGGATCACCAGGGTCAAACCCCTTCCTGCTTCCTTCCCTCTTGTCCTGCCTTCCTTCACCTGTTCCCTGTTTGCTTGGGCATCCTGGGAGGATCCCATCCATTCCTCTGCCTGTGCTCCTGATCCATTCCAGCCCTGTCTCTTATNGGAATTTTTGTGAAAAACAGTGTATAGACCACAAAATATCAAATGCTGCTTGATACTGAGGTCCAGGACTGAGAATCAGAGAATTTTCAGGGTTGGAAGGGACCTTTAAGATCATCCAGTTCCAACCCCCCTGCCATGGGCAGGGACACCTCCCACAGCCCAGGTTGCTCCAAGCCCCATCCAACCTGGGCTGAGACACTGCCAGGGATGGGGCAGCCACAGTTTCCTTGGGCAACCTGTTCCAGGCTCTCCCCACCCTCCAATTCAAGAATTTCTTCCCCATCTCCAACCTCAATCTCCCCTCTCCCAGTTTTAACCCATTTCCCTTCTCCTCTCCCTACCCCCCCGTGTCCAAAGCCCTCCCCCAGCTTTCATGTAGCCCCTTCAGATATTGGGAGGTTGCTCTGAGCTCACCTGGGAGCCTCCTCTTCTCCAGGCTGAACAACCCCAATCCCTCAGCCTACATTATCCCATGGAGCTGGGCAAGGCTGCCCCGGTGCTCCTCATGGGAAGGTTCCCTGGGCCCTCATCCAGCCTGGACTTGGTGAAACGTTGGTCATTGGCAGTCTGTGCAGGGTCTCTTTTCCCTGGTTTCCATTAATTTCTGCAGAAAAGGGGATTCAGAGTCGTGCCTGGGCCCTGTCCAGCCCCCTTTGTCCTCATCACTTTGGTGGCAAAGTCTCTTTTCAATGAACCCCTGAGACATTGAAAGAAGACTGAGAGTCTCTGTGTGCAACAAGTCCCACCAGCAGCAGGAAACAGGGGCTGCTCTACGTGGAGGACCCGCAGCCCCTTGGGGAGGTTATTTTACCCACATCAACTTCTTGGGCAGCTCTCCCATATCTCTGTTCCCTCATCAATGAGCCCAAAATATCATAGAATTGTAAAATAGCAGGTTGGAGGGGACCCCAGGGATCAACTGGGTCCAATCCTTCTAGGAAATACCATGGTATAGATGAGGTTTTTCAGCAACTGATCAATCTGAGACTTAAAACTGTCCCTCCCTGTGTGGCAGGGATGTTCAAAGGAATGGCCAGAGCTGAATGTGAAGGCTGAAGAGGAAGGGGAATTTCAGAATGTGGAACAAAATGGAGGTGATTCTTTGTGATGAAGTCCATAAAGGTATTTAATAGCCAAATGGGAGCAAAAAGTGTATTGAGGTAGCCAAGAAGGCCACCAGCATCCTGCCTTGTATAAGAAATGCCATAGGGTCTGCTGGACACTGATGAGGTTGTATCTTGCATCTTGGGGTCAGTTTTGGGTCCCTCATGCCAAGAAGGACATTGAGGGGATGGAGTGTGTCCAGAGAAGGGGAATGGAGCTGGGGAAGGGTCTGGAGCACAATCTGAGCAGGAGCAGCTGAGGGACCTGGGGGTGTTCAGCCTGGAGAAAAGGAGGATGAGGGGAGAACTTCTGGATCTCTGCAACTCCCCCAGGATTTGTCTTCCCCAACTCTTCCCTGTCTGACTTCAACCAAGTCACTTAACCTACTGCATATCTCTGTTCCCTCATCAATGAGCCCAAAATATCATAGAATCGTAAAATATCAGGTTGGAGGGGACCCCAGGGATCAACTGGGTCCAATCCTTCTAGGAAATACCATGGTATAGATGAGGTTTTTCAGCAACTGATCAATCTGAGACTTAAAACTGTCCAGAATCAGGGAACTTATCATGTTGGAGACCATTGCAATGTCTGACTGTCCTCAGGGTGAAAAATGTACCTTTTGTGTCCAACCAGGATCTCCCCAGGAGCAACTTATGCCCATCAGTACGAGTTCTTGAAGGAAAAGCTGCAGTTGGACCAAACTGAATTCTTCACTGTGCTGTAGAAGATCTGAAGCAACACAGCACATGGGCCTCCATTTGGAGAAGAGGTGGTCAAAGTGCAAAAAAATGTGATTTTAAATGAAGGAATCATCTCTCTAAAGTCTACAAAACCTTTTTGAGCAGTTCAGTGAACACAGCTGAATGGACAACTGCTCAAAATAAATCAAATACTTTGATTGCTTTATCAGAGTTATACATATTTTAATTTTCTATAAAACCAATCTATGACATAGAGTTAAGTTGGACTGTGAAAAAAAGTCCCTGAACAGGGGACAACAGCAAACCTGATTTGTCAAGAGGCCACTGCTTTTTAGGAGAAAGGATAAGATATCAAAGGCTTCACAACTCCATAGATGTTGCATCCACTGGGAACACAAAAGTGAAGAGCAGGGAAATGACCCTTGGCAAATTGGTGCACAACAGGAGCTATGAAGAGGGATAAAATCTTCCCCAGGGCAGTTTTCTCATCACAGCTGACTCTGAGGAGTTTTCATCACCTTGATCCTCTCTTCATCCTATTACAACAACACCACAGGGAGCCAACACTTCATGGTCACATCTCTGGAGAGCTTCTTGCTTCTCCATTTCTTCCAGCTCCCCTTCATTCCTTTGCTGCGTAGCTGGGGGAACTCTCTCAAAGCCTCCTGTAACTGGGAGGTCTGTTGCTTTTCTTCCTCATCCTGCTGCTGGACACTTTCCAATTTGTCCTTGAGGCACTGAGCAAAATTTTTTAATTTTTTTTTTTTTTTTGGAGCTTCACTTCTGTTTCCGAGCACATCTGCTACAGCTTGGGAGCCACATGCAGCCAGCTGGTCAGCCCTACCTCTGATTCACAAAACAAGATGTTTATTGGCACTCCTTAGGGTTTTGTTGCTATATTCTATTAGCTGAAGCCTTTTTTTTCCTTTGTTGCACTGTCTCTCTGTTTTTTTTCCTTTCCTTCTGCAGCTTTTCCACCAAACTCTTCTAACAGTCCACCCTGGCTTGCATTATGGTCCAGAAATTCCACATCTTTGATTTCTTCTTTCAGCTTATAGTTTCTCATGCTAAGGACCAAATTTACTGAGGTCCCACATCTGATTTTGTAATATTTTTGTTGAAAGAGGTCAGATCCTGAAATGACAATTTCTGGGAATGTTTGTGGTCGTGGTGAAGGGAAGGAGTAGGGTCTGGAGAGGTGAAATATTGGAAAACTCGAGAGGAAGAGGACTGGGGGGGAGAAATGAAATTTTGATCACTTTGGTGATTCCAAATTTGTGTTACTCCATTTGCCCACCTAACCTGCTCCTAGTGACTCTTCCTCTTTATCAACAGGACCATTTTGGTACATCATTATTTACACAGATTGGAGATGATATGGAAACTGGAGGCTGTGTGCTTTGGGCCCATCTCTTTGTCCCTGGAAGAAGAGAAAGCTGCAATATATGATCTGGATGTAATATCCAGTGTGTGGCTTCCAAGCAAACCAGGCTGCAAACATCTTCACACCTAATTAGAAAACATTAACCCAGAAAAATTGCCCCCAGCAAATCCACATCTTCCCTAGACTATTTCATCCCTTTTCTTCCCTTTTAGGAAGACTATGACTGTCCTGGTTTGGGCCAGGATAAAGGTGATTTTCTGCTTTGTACTTTTGCTTTCAGCTCAGTTTCTTGTAAGTAGCTGCACTTGCTGAAATGAACAGCAAGTTCCTCAGACAGTGTCTGCTCCTGGGACTGATCCCACTGGATGTTTATAGTTACTGCCAGAGACTGGTGTGCAGAGCCAAGGACACTGCTCAGCTCTGAGGAACATTTTGCCCTCCAGAAGGAGTAAAGAGGTCCCACCTGAACCCCTCCTTTGGGGAGGAAGGGACAAGAGAGATGCCAGAACTGACCAAACAGAGTATTCCATCCCATACACCTCATACTCAGGATAAATTTGAGGCATCACGAGGGCCAAAGACCTTTCCTTCCTGCCTTTCTTCCTGTTCTTCCTGCCCTTCCTTCACCAGTTCCCTGTTTGCTTGGGCATCCTGGGAGGATCCCATCCATTCCTCTGCCTGTGCTCCTGATCCATTCCAGCCTGAATCTGTGTGTTCCTGCCTCCAGCTCCCAACTGCTCCTGACTCCAGGATTCCAGCCTGGACTTTCCCAGGGCTGCCCTGCAGCCTCGGGGGTGACGTGAGAGTTATTGGGGGAAAGGGGGGAGGAACGTGGGATCAATTTTCCTGTATATTTGTATATATTTGTATATATTTGTATGTATTTAGTAATTTTTCCTATTTATCATTCCTGTTTCATTCAAGTTGTGTAGTTTAGTTTCCAACTCATAAGTCTCTTTCCCTTATTCTCTCTCCTTTCCTTATCAGGGAGGAGAGGGGGATTAATAGAGAGAAGCTGTTATTTGGTTTAATTGCTGGGCCAGTGTTAAACTGTGACAATGACTAAGACCCTTTTAACTAAGAAAGGTGGATTGAACCAAGGACCTTTTAAGAAAATGTAATCAAGACCATTTTCCCCCTTCACTCCAAGCAGTGCACCCCCTGTCTCAAGAAGAAAATACAAATAATAGAGGAGATTTATGCTTTTGGGGGACACATGCTTTCTACTTCTTTTTTCCTCTACTTAAGGCACTCCAGGGTTATTACAGGAGGTTTTAGTGATGGTGTCAAAGCTCTGCATAACTCAACCTCCTCTGTTTTTTAACTCTTTGTCCCTGAGGTAGAATAAAGGAGAGTTCATAAACAGCCCCAGGGCTGAACCCTCTTTTAGCTCCTGATGTGAAAGACATGCCCAAGCTGTCATCAAAAACCAGCATCTAAAACTGCAGAATGATTCTGAATCAACTTCTATTTTCATAACATAAGGAAAAAAAAAATTAGGAAGGGGCAAAAAAGCTGTCTTTGGCCACCTGAATAGATGGTTGGGCAAAAGCAGAGGATGGGGACTGTATGGTGAGCTCTTGGGGTTGCCTTCACCCCTCTGCACCAGGTCCATCAAACCCTTAACATGCTAAAATGAGCACCCACTGCCCCACATCTTCAGAGCTTTTACCTCCTCATTGCTGATCTTTTAGGGGACTTTGCACATCTTCCATGCAATGAGGGCCATATGACACCTCCAAAGCAGGAAATATCCATCTCCCAGTGAACTGGATGGGATTCTGTTATTATCCAGCTCCTGTAGTCTGTGCCAGGGCTTTGGCAGCCTCAGTTCTTTCAGCTCCTGCAGTCTGCTGCTTGCATACAAACATGAGCTTTGCCTGCTGACAAACCCTTGCATTGTCTGCAATGCCTTGGCCAAAGAGAATTGAAATGGGCTTTGCATGACTCCAATGCAAAAGCCCAGGCTGGGACCTGAAGAAAAACACCCCTTGGCAAGCAAAGACTTAGAAAGAGAAATGTGACAGATGTCAGCAGTGGTTTAAAGACAGCAAATAAGGAATATTTGGTCATTCGTGGCTTAAAGGCAGTAAATAAGGAGTATTTGGTCATTCTCTGAGTGCATAAAGCAGAGGACATTAAATTAAATGGGCAAGTGAACTATGAACATGCTGAAGGAGATTGTTTCTCTTCATGCCATTAATCTGGGAGGTCGTTGCCACAAGGTATTGTGAGTGTCAAACATTTACCTGGGCTCTGGAAAGCAAAGGGTCAAAGTTGAGGAAAGCAAAATCCCAGAGGCTGGATTAGCACAAAGATGTAATTTCTTGCTCAAGGCAACCCTGAGCTTCAAAGTGGGAGGGAGAAATGTTTTAGCAAGGCCTGTGATGATAGGGTGTGGGATAATGGTTGTAAAGTAAAAGAGGAGAGATTCGGATTAGAGACCAAGGGGAAAATTTTTAAGAGGGTGTGAGACACTGGCACAGATTGCCCAGGGAAGTGGGAGATGCCCCATCCCTGGAAACACTCCAGGTCAGGTTGGATGGGCTCTGAGCAACCTGATGTAGTTGGAGATGTCCCTGCTCACTGCAGGGGGGTTGGACTGCATGAGTTTTGAAGGTTCCTTGCAACCCAAACCCACTGCAAACCCATTCTGTGATTCTATGATTCTACCCAGTGAAGGCACCAATACCTCCCTACACCTTCTTTTGGTCTTAAAATAATTTCAAAGGTGTTTAACTTGAGCCCAAAGAGTTTTCCCTGGGAACTCAAAGGCTGAGTTGACCAAAAGCCCACATTAAACCAGTTCCAAACTGGAAGACCCAAGAGCAGGCTCTTGTTTCAGCTGCTGAGAAGCCCCAACCTTCACACCACTTGCACTATGAACCACTGCAATGTCCTCTTGGACTGTGGTAGATTTGCCTCAGAGGGATGATTTGGCCTTAAACAGCTTTTCTGCCAGAGATGGAGGGATTCAGGGGCTGCAGAGAGACAGAAGCCAGCTGTCTCCACTGCCCCCCTCAAAAAGATTAAGTGAGGGGAGTGATCCTGATTATGGGTCCTATATTTGAAGACAAGGGAAAACAACGCAGATTTATTCAGGTCAGGGGAAATCTGAGCAGCTGATCAGATGCTAAATATTTATGTCCATCTGGGGGATTCCCCAGAATGATATTTTTCCACCCATCTGTAATGGAGCTGGTAGCAGATGCTCTTCAGAGCTCATTATTGGAGTGATAACCGTGTCCATAAATCCAGATGTGGGGAATTGCCTGGGACAAGGCTGGGTTTGCTTTGCATGCAGATGAGATTTATGACAGTGGGGCAGAAGCTTTTCCAGCTCTGAACTGATGAGACTTTGTCATTTGCTCCCTATCTATCCCTGGCTGGTGCCAGTTTGCTTTTTCTGGCTGGTGAGCAGAGCTGTTGGCTTTGATTGACAAAGCAGATGACAAAAGGCTCAGGACATTCCTGCTCCTTTTTTCAGTCCCCTTTTTGGTCCCTGAAACCAGTTGGTGATGCAGAATTTCTGTTTCCACCAAGAGTGTTCCCTCTGCCAACCTGGGGTGATGAGGACCTCCTAGAGAAGCCCAGATGGTGAGCATCCATCCACCCTTCCCTGAGACAGAGGTGGGAATGTGATCACTACACAGGGAATTATTTAAAACACCTTTCTATAGTTGGTTGTTTTTGGTTTTTTTTTTTCATAATCTTACTCTTTTGCTGGTTGCTGGGTGGGTTTGATCTCAGCTCACTTCCTCCTGGTGAGGGACACTAGGACTTGGCTTTGGTTTTGGTCTTAGCCCATGGATTCATTTACACCTGGATATGTTATAAACAATTTTAATAAAAGAAAAGCACCTTAGGAACAGCTCTGTTCAGGGGTAACCAGCTCTTTCAGGAGGCCTCAGCCCACCTGCTGAGACACTGAGAAGCCAAAGGATGCTTTTGTCTCAGGGAAGGTGGATTTGGAAGGAATTGGTGACAGAGGTTGCCCAGAGAGGTCGTGCAAGCTCCATCCTTGGCTTTCAAGCCACAATAGGATAAATCCCTGAGCTCCATCCCCAAAGCTGACCTTGCTGTGAGAAGGTCCCTCCTGAGGTCCCTTCCAGACTGTGACCCTCTGGGACAGTTCTTAGTGGCAAGAAACCAGTTTCTGGCATAGCACTATTTGTAGTTAACTTTTGTTTTCTCTGAGAGACTGCAAATGAGAAGATGTAGACATTAACACCTTGGGAATGCATTGAACTTGCCATTTAGCTATAGCTTTATTCAGCATGACTGTAGATAAGGGTAGCAGCAAACAATCCCTGAAGCTTAAAGAACATTTTTAAAATAAGTACCAAGGCCTCATATTTGTTCTGAAACTCTGTGTTTTATTTTCAAGGAATACTGTTTAATTTAATAGTATTGATTTTTGTTTTTTTT
>JAAWXA010000007.1:506354-580193 GCA_038090715.1 Florisuga fusca
CCTCCTCTTCTCCAGGCTGAACAACCCCAATCCCTCAGCCTGTGTCCATAGGGGAAAACCTCCTGGTCAGGAGAGGCTGAGGAATGGATGGAGCCTCTCTCCTGCCCGAAGTCAGGACCACGAGGTGACCTGCAGACATCACTTGAGGACAAAATGCCCCCCAAATACACACAAATCCTCACCCTGCACTTCTCACTGTTAATTCTTTTTAGCCACACTGCCTCAACACATTCCTCACCAATGCAAATGCTTTTTTTTTTCTCCTTTGAAATGTTTTTGTTTGGTTGGGGTTTTTTTTCTGTGGGAGGTTTAATCCTCCCTTGGTACCCACCCTGTGTCTACCCCTATAATTGCATCAATATTAGGGAGAAATGTTGCTTCTAGGAAGGCCAGTGGGGTCAAAATGGAAATGAGGGAATCTCAGCATGAAATTTATTTGTCCTCCAGCTGATGCACATGGGAAGTGTCAGAACAGGTGATGGATGGGCTGAGCCTTGCCCAGCCATGTACTGTCAAGAGGTGACAGCCAAAGCAGCCTGGGGACAACTCTGTGTGTGCAGTGTCCCCAAACCCCACATGAACAGGGCTGTAAATAAACAAGAGCATTTCATGTGGGCAGAGATGAGAAGGAATAAGAAATATTTACTCCCTCCACTGACAGTCTTTAATCAATTTATTCCAGGAAAAATGGAGCGAGAGAGGAAAACAGAGTAATAAGATGGGAAAGGAGCAAGCCTGCTGGGAATTCACCCAAACAGATGGATCTCCCACTGAATAAATATTTGATCATGTTTCAGATCAAAGGCACAAAGATTAATTCAGTAACCTGTGTTCAAGCAGGAAAAGAGAAAAGCCTTTTAATACAAATCCTGCCTCTTTCAGGGCCACTCTCCTCAAAGAACAGCAGTTAAAGGAGAGGTAAAAAAAAGTAATGTTTTCAAGGGGAAAAGTGAAAGAAAGAGTGTCAGAAAATTGCAATATTTTGTGGGTCATCTGGGGGGCAGGGCTGGGTGTTATCTCAGTTTCAGCCTCTGCTCTCAAACAGATGTGGTTGGACACTGAGTCCATCTTGACCTTGCTCTCTTCTCCTCCCCTGAGGAAAAAAATCCTCACTAGGATCCTGGGAGAAACCCTGGAAGCCTGCACATGCAGACAGCATTGATTTATTTTTTTTTTTCCCCTTCTCCTCTCTCTAGGCAATTATTATCAGTCAGATAAGTCAAGTAATGAGCTTGGCATCTGATGCATTCTCAGCACATTATTTCCCAGTACCCTTAGAAAGAAACAGAGGCTGTATGGGTGCATGCATATAAATAGGTGTAGAATTTGCTCTTGCTTGACATTTTGACCAATGTTTTTGTTGGACAGACCAATAAAGACATTAAAAAGTATAAACTCTCCATGAAAAAGCATTTAGTTTTTCAGGCAGATGGAAGTACTTTGTTGTATTTCTATTATTGATGTTATTATTATTGTTGTTGTTGCTGTTGTTATTATCATCATCATCATCAAAATCATTGTTGTTATTGTTATTGTGGCTTTCTTAACTGTTCTTATTCCAAAGTAACTTTGGTTTAATTTCTGGAAACAGTCCTTCCAGCTGTAATACAAAAATGTAATATTCTGATTTAAGTGAAAGTTTTCCTCTTTTTCTTCTTTTCTTTTCTTTTCTTTTCTTTTCTTTTCTTTTCTTTTCTTTTCTTTTCTTTTCTTTTCTTTTCTTTTCTTTTCTTTTCTTTTCTTTTCTTTTTCTTTTCTTTTCTTTTTTCTCTTCTCTTCTCTTCTCTTCTCTTCTCTTCTCTTCTCTTCTCTTCTCTTCTCTTCTCTTCTCTCTTCTCTTCTCTTCTCTTCTCTTCTCTTCTCCTCTCTTCTCTTCTCCTCTCTTCTCTTCTCTTCTCTTCTCTTCTCTTCTCTTCTCTTCTCTTCTCTTCTCTTCTCTTCTCTTCTCCTCTCCTCTCTTCTCTTCTCTTCTCTTCTCTTCTCTTCTCTTCTCTTCTCTTCCCTTATCTTCCCTTCCCTTCCCTTCCCTTCCCTTCCCTTCCCTTCCCTTCCCTTCCCTTCTCTTCTCTTCTCTTCTCTTCTCTTCTCTTCTTTTTCTTTTTTTCTTTTTCTCTTCTCTTCTCTTCTCTTCTCTTCTCTTCTCTTCTCTTCTTCTCTTCCTCTTCTTCTCTTCTTCTCTTCCTCTCCTCTCCTCTCCTCTCCTCTCCTCCAGGCTGAACACCCCCAACTCTCTCAACATATTCCAGGCTCTTCCCACCCTCAAATTCAGACTTTCTTCTCCATCTCCAACCTCAATCTCCCCTCTCCAAGTTTTAACTCATTTCCAGCTTCTCTTCCAGCTCCTCCAGTCCCAACCCCCTGGATGGGCAGGGGCACCTCCCACAGCCCAGGTTGCTCCAAGCCCCATCCAACCTGGGCTGAGACACTGCCAGGGAGGGGACATCAACAACCTCCTTAGGAATCCTACTGCAGTGTCTTTCCACCCTCATCCTGAAGATTTTTTTCCTAATATCTAACCTAAATCTCCTCTCTTTCAGTTTAAAACCATTACCTCTTGTCCTCTCACTACCCTCTCTGGTGAAAAGCCCAACTTTTCCAGCTTTCCTGGAACATCCTGAAAGATGCTTTAAGGTCTCCCTGGAACCTTTTCTTCTCCAGACTGAACAGCCCCAACTCTCTCAGCCTGGCTCCAGAGCTGCTCCAACCCTCTGAGCACCTTTGTGGCCTTCCTCTAGATCCTGCCCAACAGGTCTTTTATCTTTTCTGTGCTGGGGGCTCCAAAGCTTTAAGAAGCACTCCAGGTGGGGTCTCACAAGTGTAGAGGGGGAGAATCCCCTCCCTCACCCTCCTGGCCATGATTTTTTTTTTGATGCAGCCCAGGATGCAGTTGTCCTACTGGGCTGTGAGCCCACACTGGTGGCTCATGTCAAGTTTTTCATCTCCTACCACCCTGTCCTGGTTTGGGACAAATCCTTTTGCTCAGGGCTGCTCTCTGCCCACTCTCCCCCCCGCCTCTCTTCCTCGCTTGGAAGGGAAACTGAGGCACAAAGTGATGCAGGAGACAAAAAAAAAAAAAGCCTAATTCTCCAAATTCCTCAAGATCACCACCATCCCCTTTCCTCAGCACCTTAACCTGCCATGCAAACCCTGACTGCTGTCACCCCTGCTTGCTTCAAGCAATTTGTGTGCACAGGACCAGGGGTGGGAGCTGCAGGATGAAGCTCACTGCCACGACCACCCCAGGCAAAGCCCATCCAGGCTCGGAGGTGTAACCTGAGGGCTTTATCCTCTGCTTGGCTCCTCCTCAGCCACCCTCCAGCTCATTCCCTGATCTGGGAAAATATCTTTGAATGCTGAGGCTTTCATGCTTGTTAAATCCTCCCTGGGTTCCCATCCTAGGGCTGGAAATATTGTCCTTCTTGATGGTTTTGAATGAATCATCCTTTTCCCCCTTTTTTTTTTTAACAAATCACAAGCAGGGTTTTTTTTTTTCCTCCTTGTTTCTAAACTTTCCGGGGTAGGAACCCCCACTTTGCACCATCTGAGAGAGGGGTTGTTCTCTGGCCACCCAGCACGACTGGGCAGCAGCAAGACCCTTGATCCATGACTCTGTCTTTTTGATGCTCTGATGATACCTAAAATGATCCCTACAAAAAGCACCAGGGAGATTCCTGACCCCGAGAGGCTGCGATGAAACATCCATATAATTTTGGGGGGGTTATTTCTTTTGGTTTGCCACTTAAATCTCTTCAGGACACTTTGCTAAGCTGAAGACCCATTTCAGGGTTGCTCCCAGGTAGGCTGACCAAGACATCTCATCCTGCTTGCAGTCTTGCTCCTCACCAGTGGGTGTCATCTCAAAACCATCAGTCCTGGACTCCAAAGCTCTCTCTCCAGGCTGTATTTCAGCTCAATCCTGAGGCTCTTGCCAGGAGGATTTTCCTCTTCACCCTGATGCTGTGTCCAGGAGAGCTACTGCTCTCTGGGTTTGCAAAGAGCACAGGGACAAATCCTGGCTCAGCTGTCCCTGCCAGGGGATGTGGCTGGAGGAGAAGGAGTCCATAACAAAATAACAAATCATGGACCCAGGAGTTTTTTACCTGTTTTGTCTTTGCAGCCTCCTCTTTAATCCCCTGCCCTGCACCTCCATAGAATCACAGAATCATTGAGGCTGGAAAAGAACTCCAAGATCACCACCAAGTCCAACCCATGACCTCACCCCACCACATCAGCCAGACCAGGGCACTCAGTGCCACATCCAACCTTTCCTTAAACACCTCCAGGGATGGTGACTCCACCACTTCCCTGGGCAGTCCATTCCAATGTCTGATCACCCTCTCCATGAGGAAATGCTTCCTGATATCCAACCTAAACCTCCCCTGGTGCAGCTTCAGGCCATGTCCTCTCCTCCTTCTCTCTTCTGGGAGAAGAGCCCAACCACCACCCGACCACAACCTCCCTTCAGGGTGTTGTAGAGAGTGATAAGGTCCCCTCTTGAGTCTCCTTTTTCCCTCCTCATCCTTTCACAGCCTTGTTCCTCTTCTCTGGACCCACTCCAGCACCTCAGTGTCCTTCTTGAAATGAGGGATCCAGAACTGGACACAGGACTCGAGGTGAGGTCTCACCATTGCTGAGTACAAGGGGAGAATTCCATCCCTGCTCCTGCTGGCCACACTATTCCTGACACTTGCCAGGATGCCATTGGCCTTCTGGGCCACCTGGGCACACTGCTGGCTCGTGTTCAAGTGGTTGTGACCCAGTAGCCCCAGGTCCCTCTCTGCTGTAGTGCTACATGGGGTTATTGTGGCCAAAGTTTGGGATCCTGCTCTTGGTCTTGATGAACTTCATACCCTTGGCCTCAGCCCATCACCCCAGCCTGGCCAGGTCCCTCTGAAGTCTCTTCCTACCCTTCAGCAGATCAAAACTCCTCCCCAGTTTGGTCTCATCCATGAATTTATTAAGGGTAGACTCAACCCCCTCATCCAGGTTGTCAATAAAGATGTTGGACAGGCCCATTTTTAGAGGGAAGGAGCTGGGATTTTATGGGTTTGCAAACACAGACCAATGCCTCTTGGGGACACAAAGAAGAGGTGATGTGATGCTTTGGGTCTGATGTATTTAAAGGTAGCTAGAAGCCAGGTGAGACATGGAGAAGGCTCCTTATTGTGAGGTTTCAGCACTTCAAAGGGGTTTATATGAAAGATGGAGACAGCTTTTTCAGCAGCCCCTGTAGTGAGAGGACAAAAGGTGACCACAGAATCACAGATTCTGCAACTCAGCTCTGCAGCAGGGTTTTTGAGAATGGCTTTTTGTCACGAGAATGGCAAGAGGGATGCACTGGGCTTTCTCAGCCTATCCTGCTTGGTGCTGTGCCAGCTTGGCTATCCCCAAGCCCTGGAGCTGCCACCACCACTAGAGATGCAGAGTGGGTTTTCAGTGTCCTCAAGAGCCTCTCCTAGCTGTCAGGAAGGGAGGGAGGTGTTTCAGCCATGTGTTGTTTCCCCACGATGTGGCAAACACTCCTGCATTAGGGTTTTTTTTTTTCCATCAGTCATCCTTCAATTACACCTCGACTGATTGCCTCCTCTCTTCTCTCTCTTTTCAAAAGCCCATCATTAGTGGCCAAGAGGCTGGCTGCACTTCATATTAATTCAGTCAGCTGGGTCAGAGAGGAAAATGAACATTTTCCTGAGCTAGACACACTCCCCTGAGAGACCCCTTTCCCCATTCCCCCCCCTTCCCCTTGCCATCTGCTCGTGACAAAGTGCTCTCAGCCCTCCTCCCCTCCACCAAGACCCATCCATCTCCATCAGGGCTGCATAATAAGATTTCTACTCTCTTATTAGCCCTGAGCATGCTGATTTCCTAGCCATGGAAAAAAAAAAAAAAAAAAGGGAGTGGGAAGATGGCTTCACCTCAGATGCAGATTTGTACCAATCAGGGATGTTACAGAGCAGGGTGGGAATTAGAAGAAAAGTGATTTGGGTGTTGTTTGTTTTTTTTTTTATTGTTTCATCTCTCTGAGCATTGTGGTTTGGGGAGAGGATGTGTTTCCATGGGATCACTGCATCCAAGCAGTGATTTCTGGTGCAAATGAAAGACCAGTGTTTGACCCTGCACTGTATGTAGGCTTCTTCTCTTTGGAGTAACTGGAGTCCAAAAGAAAGATGGGGAATTAGCACTTCAGTAGAAGATAGCTTTAAGGAATTTTTTTTCCAGATCCAGGTATTCATAGAATTCCAGATGGGTTTGGGTTGTTTGGGACCTTCAAGATCCTCCTGCCCTGCATGGGCAGGGACACCTCCCACAGCCCAGGTTGCTCCATGCCCCATCCAACCTGGGCTGAGACACTGCCAGGGATGGGGCAGCCACAGCTTCCTTGGGCAACCTGGGCCAGGGGCTCAGCACCCTCACACCAAAGAATTTCTCCCTCCCATCTCCTCTCCATCTCCCCTCTTGCAGCTGGAAACCATTTCCCCTCATCCCATCCCTCCAGGCCCTTGTCCAAAGTCCCTCCCCAGCTTTCCTGGAGCCCCTTCAGCACTGGAAAGTGCTCCAAGGGCTCCCCAGAACCTTCTCTTCTCCTCTCTCCTCCAGGCTGAACACCCCCAACTCTCTCAGCCTGTTCCAGGCTCTCCCCACCCTCAAATTCAACAATTTCTTCCCAATGTCCAACCTCAATCTCCCCTCTCCAAGTTTTAAACCATTTCCCTTGTCCAACATCTCAAACACATCCAGGAATCCTCAACTGTGGGGGAAATGCTAATGAAGAAGAGATGCTTGTGAGCAGCTGTTGGTACCAGGGGTATGCTGAGGAATGACAGATGGATTGTCAGATGGGCAAACAGGCTGCTGACAGGATGTTTTCAAAGCTGTTTGTTTTTACTCTGTCTGTTGGACATTTGTAGCTATTAAATTTATTCTCCAGAAGGAGAGGACCTCTCCTTAGGTATGGCTCCAACCTCTGCTGGGAAATTTGAGTTAAAAGTGTGGGAGGCTCTGGCTTCTCTTGCCAGTGGTTGGTCTTGTTGCAGCAGAACAATCTGAAAAGGGATTTTCTTGGGATGCTTGGCTTGAAGGGACTGGAAGATGATGAGGGAGAACTAAATGCACAATGCTGCTGCTGGATGCCTGGATTCTCCTGCTCAGGGAGTTCCTGCCACCACCTTACAGCATCTTTATGAGACCAGGGGGTAACCCAGGTGAGAAGGGACCTCAGGAGAACACCAAGACACTAAGTCATCCCCTCCTGGTTACCACGTCTGAAGTTGTTTTGTGGAGGTTTTGATAGCACTGGCGGCAGGAGGTGAACTTCATCCAGGCCTTTAGAAATTAATAGGAATCATAGAATCATAGAACTGGCTGGGTTGGAAGGGACCTCAGAGATCATCAAGTCCAACCCTTGACCCACTCCCCCCGTGGTTCCCAGCCCATGGCACTGAGTGCCACATCCAGTCTCTTTTTAAATATCTCCAGGGACGGAGAATCCACCACTTCCCTGGGCAGCCCATTCCAATGCCTGATCACCCTCTCGGTGAAGAAATTCTTTCTAATATCCAACCTAAACCTCCCCTGGCACAACTTGAGACCGTGTCCTCTTGTCTTGCTGAGAGGTGCCTGGGAAAAGAGACCAACCCCCCCGTGGCTCCAGCCTCCTTTCAGGGAGTTGTAGAGAGTGATGAGGTCTCCCCTGAGCCTCCTCTTCTCCAGGCTGAACAGCCCCAGCTCCCTCAGCCTCTCCTCATAGGATCTGTGCTCCAGTCCCTTCACCAGCCTGGTTGCCCTCCTTTGGACCTGCTCCAGCACCTCAATCTCCTTCCTGACCTGAGGGGCCCAGAACTGGACACAGGACTCGAGGTGTGGCCTCACCAGGGCTGAGTACAGGGGCAGAATCACCTCCTTGGACCTGCTGGCCACGCTGTTCCTGATCCAGGCCAGGATGCCATTGGCCTTCTTGGCCACCTGGGCACACTGCTGGCTCATGTTCAGCTTCTTGTCGATCCAAACCCCCAGGTCCCTCTCTGTCTGGCTGCTCTCCAGCCACTCTGTGCCCAGCCTGGAGCTCCCCATGGGGTTGTTGTGGCCAAAGTGCAGGACCCGGCACTTGGCCGTGTTGAACCTCATCGAAGCTGTCCCATTCTCCAAAGCATCTGATTGCCCTCATGTTCTTGGCCTGTTCCACACCTGATCTGTGAACTTTGTTTTCTTTTCTCCCATTGCACCCCAGCCCTGATGTGTCAAAACTTATTGTGCCAAAAATGATGCCTTGATGGGGGATGTCTTCACAGTATAAAGCAAAGGATCAACTCACGACCCTAGGAAAGAAAACAAAGCAGCAGACCTGCAGGGCTGGGCAGGGAGTTCAACAGAGAAGACAAGGATGGGACATTGGGAGATTTTCATGGAGCAAAGCTTCAGGGTACTCTTGTAGCCCCGAATGCTGACTGTATCCTTGGCTGCATGAAGAAAAACATGGCCAGCAGGTCCAGGGAAGTGATTCTTCTCCTCTCCTCTGCTCTTGAGATCCCACCTGGAGTACTGAGTCCAGTTCTGGAGCCCCTATTACAAGAAAAACATGGATGTGCTGGAATGTGTTCAGAGAAGGGCCAGGAGGATGCTCAGAGGGTTGGAGCAGCTCTGGAGTGAGGAGACTGAGAGAGTTGGGGTTGTTGAGTCTGGAGAGGAGAAGGCTCCAAGGAGACCTCAGAGCAACCTTCATATATCTGAAGGGGCTACAAGAAAGCTGGGGAGGAACTTTTGAGGATGTCAGGGAGGGATAGGACATGGGGGAATGGATTCAAACTGGAGGAGGGGAGATTGAGATTGGAAGTTAGGAAGAAGTTCTTCACCATGAGGGTGGTGAGAGCCTGGCACAGGTTGTCCAGAGAGGTGGTGGAAGCCCCATTCCGTCCCTGGAATTTTTTAAGGCCAGGTTGGATGAGGCTTGGGGCAACCTGGGCTGTGGGAGGTGTCCCTGCCCATGGGTGATCTTAAAAGTCCCTTTCAATCCTGAAAATTCTATGAAAACTCCACTACCTGAAAGTGAAGACACCTGGCAATGGTATCTACTGGGAGAGAGCTCCTGAACACCAAGATCCTAAATCCTCTCAAGTCCTATGTGTGAAAGAAGTAAAAAGGTGATAACTAAGGGTGAAGCTCAGAGAAAGACATACCCAGGCAAACACACAGAGCTGATAAGAAACCAGCAGTAGAATTTATGAAATTAGAGGTAATTTTCATTCCCATGGTGCTCTGGGAACAGACAGTGAAGATGGATTGCTGATTAGAAGCTGATGACTGCCTAGGGATGAGGGATGTTAACTCACTTACTTTTGATTTAGGTAAATAAAGAACAGTCACAGCCAATATCAGACTGTGGGGAGGCTCAGACCTGCCTGTACCTGTGGCCAGTGTTTCTGCAGAAGTGATTTCCAGAGAAAAATTAGGATTTAAATGAACTCTGTTGAAAACTGTAGGGAAGAAATGGCTCTTTGAGAAAAAGTTGTGCAGGCAATAAAAAGATCCTATTGCACACTCAGGAAATAGGACCATTCTTTGTTAAAAAAAACCAAAAAAAACAACAAAAAACCAACAAAAGAGCAACTCTGATATAAATTGGAAAAAATGGGGATGCAGGAAAACTGACAGAAATTGAGACTAAAATGCCAAAGAAAATTGGTGAAGCAAGCTGAAGGTTTTTGTGTGAGAACTAGGAAATGGAAAGGTCAGGAAAAAAAGTGAACAAAGTATTGCATTTATGAAAAAATAAATTGGCAGCTTCCTAGTGGAGATTGAGGCTCCTTGTGCTACAACCCTAATGATCATCTGCAGGAGATGTGACCATCCCTCACCCCAGCAGAACTTGGCTCTCCCAGGCCATGGCAAAATGGGAAGAAGGGCTGAAATCTCACCAAAAACACATGGAAAATGATGGCATCACCATTAAATGCCTGAACCGAGTGGTACATCCAGCTTCAGCGTGACCTGGGCTCAACCACTGGCCCCTTCCACTCTTTCTGGAGGAGAAACAGAAAGGTGTGGAGCTCATGCTGAGGAAAAACCTCACCCCAAGCTCTTCTCTTAATCCCTTGCTGAGAGACCAAGGCAGAAATGTCTGAATGTGCATCCACCCCTGGGGAGGTCTGTATGGTATGGAGGTGTCAGGGTTTAACACTGGGCTGGCAAATAAACCAAATAAAAGATGCTCTCTGTTAATTCCCATCTCCTCCCTGAGAAGGAAAGGAGAGAGAATAAGGGAGAGAGACTGATGGGTTGGAAACTAAACTACACAACTTTAATGAAACAGGAATGAGAAATAGGAAAAATTACTAAATCTACTCAAATATACAGGAAAATTGATCCCAGGTTCCTCCCCCCTCTCCCCCAATAACTCTCACGTCACCCCCGAGGCTGCAGGGCAGCCCTGGGAAAGTCCAGGCTGGAATCCTGGAGTCAGGAGCAGTTGGGAGCTGGAGGCAGGAACACACAGATTCAGGCTGGAATGGATCAGGAGCACAGGCAGAGGAATGGATGGGATCCTCCCAGGATGCCCAAGCAAAGAGGGAGAGGGGAAGAAGGGGAAGCAGGAAGGGTCTTTGACCCTGGTGATCCCTCCAATTTATCCTGAGTATGAAGTGTATGGGATGGAATACTCTGTTGGGTCAGTTCTGGCATCTCTCTTGTCTCTTCCTCCCCACAGGAGGGTTCCAGGTGTGACCTCTTTACTCCTTTTCTCCTTCTGGAGGGCAAAATGTTCCTCAGAGCTGAGCAGTGTCCCTGGTTCTGCACCCCAGGCTCCAGCTGGAACTATAACCCTGGAGTGGGATCAGTCCCAGGAGCAGACACTGCCTGAGAAACTTGCTGTTCATTCCAGCAGTGCAGCTGCTGACAAGAGACTGAGCTGGAAGCAAAAGTCCAAGACAGAAAATTCCCTTTATCCTGGCCCAAACCAGGACAGGAGGGGATGCACATGCCAATGGGAATGGTTGGTTTGGAGAGGAGACCTCATTGCTTTCTCCCCATTCCTTGCAAGGAGGTTGTAGGGAGGTGGGTGTTGGGCTCTTCTCTCAAGTGACCAATGATAGGATCAGAGGAAATGGTCTGAAGTTGCACCAGGGGAGGTTTAGGCCAAATCTGAGGAAAAATTTAATTGCTGAGAGAGCAGTCAGGTGTAGGAATGGGCTGCCCAGGGAGGTGGTGGAGTCACCATCCCTGGAATTATTTAAAAGCCATGTAGATGAGGCACTTCAGGACATGTTCTAGTGGGTGATGGAGATATTGATAAATAGATTTTATTCCTTTCACTGGGAGTGGGCAATGTTGGCAGTTGGACATGGTGATCTTAGAGGTCTGTTCCACCCCTGACAGGTCTGTGGTTCTGTGCATTATGGAAGGCACTGCTCCTCTCCTCACACACATAAAGGAGTGCAAACACACATGGGTGATTTTATTCTACTTTATGGAGCCCAGGGAGGGTGTCTGACCACGCTGCTCCCAGAGGCAGCCACGTCTGCAGCACTTCTGAGCTCTGCTGAAGTTATTTGTTTAAATCACAGCTCCCCACTGCTCCAGTTATCACAAGGCAAGTTTAGAGAGGTTTGGACTTGATGCCTCACCCAAGACATGCCCCGTGGCCAACTCCCCTTTTTGCAGTGTGAAGATGCTGAGCTTTATAGCCCCCCTCCCCCAACTTAAAGGGGGACTGCAAGGAAGATGGGCACAGATTTATTTTTTTTTTTAGCACAGATTTTTTTTTAGCAGGGCTTGAAGTGATCGGAGAAGGGGTGATGGTTTTAAACTGAAAGAGAGGAGATTCAAACTATAGATACAAGGAAGAAATATTTGACAGTGAGAGTGGTGAGACACTGGCCCAGGTTGCCCAGAGTGATGGGAGCTGCCCCATCCTTGGAAACATTTGAGGGGAGGTTGGATGGAGCTCTGAGCAACCTGACCCAGTTGAAAGTGTCCTTGCTCACTGGTTGGACCAGATGAGCTTTAAAGGTCCTTTCCAACCCAAACCAGTTTGTTTTACTTTGATTTACAGATGTTTAGTGATCATATGACAGGGCCTGGATATGAGCTACTGACTCCTGGGCCAAATCCAACCCATTTGGCCATCCTGAGCCATCCTGACTGCTCATCTGCAATAGCTGCAGCTCACATTCTAAAAGCCAATTCTGTAAGTAAATTGTCTGATGAGGAATGACAGGATTTATTAGAGGGCAGGGTTTTCTATTTGCCTCCCTATACTCCTGTCACTGGTGGAGCTGGGAAGCTCTAATGGGAATGAATTGCAACTTTTGCAGCCACTCGTGGGTTTAGGGCTGAAAATAACATCTGTCCATCCCCCATCTGACACTCCTCTCCCTCCAGCCTCTGACAGATGCTCTGATTTATGAATTCACTCTCTGTTGCTGACAAGAAGAGCTGTGACAAAGCAGGACAATTAAGCAGTTCTGCCAGCACAAATGACCAAATACTGGAGCAGCTGAGATGATCTGAACAGATTTGTATTAGGGAGAGGAGATGCAAAGGCCATATGGTCCCCAGTCAAACCAGAGGACCCTTTATATGAATTTCCACTCTGAATGGGCAGGGAGAGTGGTGGCTGTTCCTTTAAAGAGAAAAAATCTTGTCACTATAAGCTCTTTGGGGAAGGGCTCAGACGGTGTGATCCAGCTTTACCCTGGTTTTCTAGCTGCTGGCTATTTGTGGGGTTTGTATTAATTGTTATTTAACCCCTGCTTGCAAGGTGGTGGATGCACAAGTTGGTCACCCCATCAAGTCCCACCAGCTCAGGGGTCCAAGCTCACTTTTGGGCATCCCTGCTCTGCTCCTGTGAGGAAATCCTGCACTGTTTTAGTTGTATTAAAAAAAAAAAAAAAAATGTTTGCCCCAGGCATATTTGAGCAATTGGTCCCTGGTTTTCACCAAATCTCTGCTGGGCCAAGGTTTCCCCTTTTTGCCTTCAGTGCCTTCAATTCTTAGCCTAAATTTTATCCATCTTCAAAGGGAGGGGAAATTTCTGCTAGGAGAGCAATGACCATTTCAATCATTCAATTTGCAAGCCATCAGCATGCAAAAGGCCTGGTGGAGATGTCAGCTGTGTTTAATAGGATCTGGAGGTGATTTATGGCTCTGCTCTGAGACATCAGCCATGAAATTACCCCCAGAAATGGCTCAGGTGGTAAAACAGGGGCTTGGCTGCTGATCCAGGGTTGACCTGTGGTTCAGGGACCACTGATGAGCTATAAAGTCAGGAGAAGGTGTTTCACAGGGCAAAAACCAAGAGTTTTTGCTTGGTTGGGGGACTAAGACAACCCCACTGCTGAAGGGCTACAGACATCATTAAGGGCTGGTCCTGACTATCACCAGTGTCTGGAAGCTGATGTGGAATTGTACCAATTACCTTTATGACTGATTTTTTTTTAATTATTATTAAACTGTGCTTTTTTACAGCAATAAACTTCTTCCCTGCAAGGGAGAAGACACTTCTTACTGCCTCCATGTGCATCCCCACTCCTGCATTCACTGCCAACCAGGAGGTACAAAGTGCAGAGCGCTTTCAAGTCCCTTGGATGGTCTTTAGGTTGAAAAGTGTCAGGGAAATGTCTAGAGCCCTGCTTGAACACGACCTTCTGAATGAAGCACCTTCCCCCACCCAGTCTGAGTGTCATGGGCAGAAGGTAAAAGAGGGGTCGAGAGGGAAGAGAGGGAATCAACGCCATGAAATGCCCAAAGGATTTGGTTTTCATAGCTGGAGGAGAACAAGCCATGCTCATGGGATCCCAAGGGGAGTGGGACGTGTCCTCCAAAGGTAGCATCTCAGAAGAGCTTAGCAGCCAGATTTTCCCACTGAGCAAAATATCTGGAGCAGATCTTGTGGGCAGGTCCTGCAAATTCAGGTGACTTTTCCCTCCAGAGACCAAAGATTTTTGTTGTTGTTGTTGTTTTAACACCAGGATTTTAGCTGCACATTGAAATCTTGGCATGTAAGGAAAGGAAAGCAGCTCAAGAGAGGGTGGTTGGAGCTGCAAGGCAGTAAGAGAGCATCTTTCTCCTTGCCCCTTCTCTGGCATAGGTGAAAAACCGAGGCTGAAACTCACAGCAAAAATAAAGATTATTAAAGCTCCTGAAGAGCTCCTAAAGGCAATAAACAAATAGTGTTTTTAGAGGGGGGCAATAGACAGTTCTTGTGGCCCCTAATCTGAGTGCATGAAAAGTGGGGTTAAGGAGGACCAAATTGTGCTCATGTTAAGGGTTGAACACCCCAGTGTCTTTATCCAAGCTTCTCTTTAAGCAAAGGAGGATTAAAATCTGGCTGCTGAGAGCCCCTTGCTAATGGAAATATGCAATAACCAGAAGCTGAACTTGGCTTTCTCATAAGCTCAAAGTGATTTCCCTATAATATCAAGAAAATACATAGCCTTTCTTGAGGAAGCAGGAGCACCATATAAATCAAAGTTTTAATTCAGTTGAAGGCATTTGCCAGAGTTGATTTTTCTGCTGAGCTGGAGTCAGGCTGAAAACAGAGTGATGCAGGGAAGCAAAAAGCAAAGCTGAACACAAACCCAGGAAGAGATCAGACCACGAATATTCATTAGTGAATCACAGCAATAAAAAGGAAATGAGTCACAATCCTAATGCTCTAAGAAGCAGCCTACCTGGAATTCAGTCTAATCAGAACCTTCAAGGACCAAATCTTTGACTTACAGGGGTATTTTGTTCCTCTAAAAAAATCCATTAGAAAAAAAAAAAGAAAAAGGGTCTAATATGACTAATTCTGAGCTTGTTTTTATAAATGCATTGAGCAGCACACAGGAGCCAGGCAGGTGATCACACAGCATCCATACCATCCCAAAGCACCTCCTGAGTGTCCTGGGAAAGGGTTTTTCCTGCCTGTTGCAGATGTTCTGCTTGCAGCTGGCTGATGGGTGCATCTGGAAGGTCTCCAGGATGGCCTCAGACACACCCCCCTGAGCACCTCTTGTGGGTAAAAAGAGATTTCCTAGAGCAAAGGACCTGCCTGGAGACCTCTGGGCATACACATGATCCTGTCCTAAAAGCAGCCCATGGCTGTGATTCTTCTCAACCAACCTCAAACATCAACAAGGCAGAGATCTCCTCGGAGCTGGTGATAAATTACAGTGGGTTTGGATGTCAGGGTTTTAGCACTCTCTTAGCTTTCTAATCCTGCAAGTTCACCCCACGGGAATAATCCTGAATGTCTGCACAGGAGCTCTGTCTCTGGGTGGTACATCTGGGAGTGAGAACTCTTCAAGTTCCCACTTTGCATATGGGGAAACTGAGAGACCAAGGCAGAAATGTCTGAAAGTGCATCCAGCCTTGGAGAGGTCTGTATGGTATGGAGGTGTCAGGGTTTAACACTGGGCTGGCAAATAAACCAAATAAAAGATGCTCTCTATTAATCCCCATCTCCTCCCTGATAAAGAAAGGAGAGAGAATAAGGGAGAGAGACTGATGGGTTGGAAACTAAACTACACAGCTTGAATGGAACAGGAATGATAAATAGGAAAAATTACTAAATATATACAAATAGACAGGAAAATTGATCCCAGGTTCCTCCCCACTTTCCCCCAATAACTCTCACATCCCCACTGAGGCTGCAGGGCAGCCCTGGGAAAGTCTAGGCTGTAATCCTGGAGTCAGGAGCAGTTGGGAGCTGGAGGCAGGAACACACAGATTCAGGCTGGAATGGATCAGGAGCACAGGCAGAGGAATGGATGGGATCCTCCCAGGATGCCCAAGCAAAGAGGGAGAGGGGAAGAAGGGGAAGCAGGAAGGGGTTTGACCCTCCTGATCCCTCCAATTTATGGCCTCAGACCCTCCCCCCTGAGCACCTCTTGTGGGTAAAAAGAGATTCCCTAGAGCAAAGGACCTGCCTGGAGACCTCTGGGCATACACATGATCCTGTCCTAAAAGCAGCCCATGGCTGTGATTCTTCTCAACCAACCTCAAACATCAACAAAGCAGAGATCTCCTCGGAGCTGGTGATAAATTACAGTGGGTTTGGATGTCAGGGTTTTAGCACTCTCTTAGCTTTCTAATCCTGCAAGTTCACCCCACGGGAATAATCCTGAATGTCTGCACAGGAGCTCTGTCTCTGGGTGGTACATCTGGGAGTGAGAACTCTTCAAGTTCTCATTTTGCATATGGGGAAACTGAGGCAGAGAGTAGGGTGACTTTCCCCAAAGAACCAAAGGAATCAGCTGTTTCACAGACTGAACAAAATCACAGTTGGTTGCCTCTGCATTTGCTGAGTGGCCTCATCAGCAGCTCCTGGAGTGGAAAGTCCCCCTTCTTCCTCATTAAAGCTGTCAAGGTCCAAGCAAAGCTGAGCACCCAGCAGTCAGGAAATCTGTGACACCTTGTGCTGAACACCCTCAATGTCTTCATTTGAAAAGCTTTCCACCAAACCCCATGTTCATTCCCATTTCAGAGGGTGGTTTGGCTCAAAGGGACCTTCAAGATTCAGTTCCAACCCCCTGCCATGGGCAGGGACACCTCCCACAGCCCAGGTTTCTCCAAGCCCCATCCAACCTGGGCTGAGACACTGCCAGGGATGGGGCAGCCACAGCTTCCTTGGGCAACCTGGGCCAGTATCTCATCAGCCACACAGGAAAGAATTCCTTCCAAAAATCTCATCTAATTCTCCCTTCTTCCAGTTTAAAACCATCACCCCTCATCCTATCACTACACACCCTTCTGAAAAGTCCTTCCCTAGGTTCCTTGTAGGCTCTCTTCAGGTACTGAAGATGAAAAAAAAAGAGAGATGTTTTGTAAGATGGTGGTGAAGTGGGGTTGACTTGCTTTCTTTTGTGTTAAACATCAGATATTAGAAATATTTTTAATTTACCTGGCTCCCTGCAACCATTATCTGCTTTCCAGCACAGGGCTGTGCTGCTGGTGAGTGTCAGGACTATCATTTTCCTGATGGGGAAACTGAGGCAGGGCCTGTGACATTCCCCAGGCCATGGGGGAAGGTTTATTGCTGGGATCCAAACTCCTTTTGGCTGGTTCCTGGGCTCTGATGCCCTGAGTTGGTGGCAGGGAAATTGCACTTTGCAGATGCAGCCTCCCTGACCACCTTTGCACTCTGGAAATGGCTTTTGTGGAGGTTAATTTGTCTGGAAAATCAGATGGTGGAGAAGAGAAAGCTAGTGAGACCTTTGCAGAGTTTCTCTGAAGCCAGGAGGAGGTCACCAAAACTGTCTTTGCTTCAGCTTACCCATTGAAGCAGGGTTTGCTTCAGGCTATTCCTGAATCAATAATACCAAAAGAATCCCTGGTCCTACCTCAGAGAATCATAGAATTATCATGGGTGGAAAGGACCTTGAAGATCATCAAGTCCAACCATCAGTCCTCCACCACCATAACCATTAAATCATCTCCTGAAACTCCACATCTCCTTTTTTTTTTTTTTTAAATACCCTCAAGGATGGTGACTCCACCAGCTCCCTGGGCAACCTCTCCCAATGCTTCAACACTCTGTCAGTGAAGAAATTATTCCTAATATCAGGAGGCACATGAACATCCTCCTTCAAAATCTAGCAGGCAGGAAGCTGTTCCACCACCATCTCAAAGTGGCTCAGATGAGAGATGTCCCTTGAATCACAAGGTGGTGAAGGTTTCCTAGGTCCTGAGCATGAGAACATGAGAGGTATGGGATGGATGGATGGATGGATGGATGATGGATAAACCCAGAGTAAACTCCACTTCAAAGTTCTGCAGCTCCTTGGGGTCCTTTACTCCCTCCCAACCTACATCTTTTGTCTCCTTCCCATCACTGAGCTCTGAAAGACAAGAGCTGCTCTGCCATAATTAAAACATCATGGTCCAGTGAGCTGGAAAGAGAAAGCCATCAGGGCTGGCAGATGGCAATGGAGGGGTCTGTGGAGGTGAAACACCTCCTTGATGGAGTTTAGATGTTCTCCAGGGTCACCTGAACTGCTGGGAGAGGTGAGGGGATAAAGGGGCTTTAGGGGTGTAGAGGTCCTTCAGCTTCTGCATGGCCACCACTACGTCACCAACCCCTCTCCCCAGCTTTCAACCATCACCAGACTCATTCACTTTAAGCACAGAGGTTTGCAAAGGTTTCTGCATCCCAGTCTCAGGCAAAGTAGAGGCAGAGGATGGATCCATTTGGGAAGTCAAGCTCAAGATTTGTCCTGAAGGGATGAGTGGAAGATGGCTGTACTGGAGGTTGATAAATCTTGTAAATGAATAGACTGGACTATCTAATAGCTGCTTTTTCGTTTTGGAAGTACTTTGATTTTAGAGGATATTTAATGGCTTTGAATAGCAAACAACAGCTCTCCAAAAGGGAAAAAAAAAATGCTTATTTCATGGAAATGAAGCCCATCGAAATTTTTAACTGAGGAAAAAAATTTAACTGAGGAAAAAATTTTTAACTGAGGGGAAAGAGAAGTTCAGTTTTCTGCTGTACTCAGTAACCTGAACCACGAACTGGTTGCACCCATCAGTATAAATCCTAGAGGTTCTAAGGCTGTTCAGTCCTGGGCACACACTGTTGGACTCTGTAAAGGTGCTTTGGAGATGATTTATGGGATTTTCTGTGAACTCGATTTTGGGTAGAAAATATGAGAAGGGATGGATCCCTTTCCTGAGTTGGTGTGAGTTACTGTGACCCCCCGAGCCTGGCCTAACCATGGCCACAGAAGGTGTGTGGGTACCATTTTCAAGCTCCCCCCTTGGCCTTTCCTCAGTGAGAAACCACCTTGACCTCAGGGACCAAGGACAACTTCTGATGAGCCTGGAGCTCATGGTGCAAAAGGGACATCCCTAGGTTGGCCAAGCTGTCCTTCCAAACCATCTCTGGAGGTGTCTACCATGTCCACATGTCTACCAACCACAGCCCAACCTTCCAGCCCCTCACCCATCATGGGAAAAGCAGGCAGATGACTTTTTTTTTTGGTGGGGGGAGGAAAGAATTAACAGCCAGGCATTTTTCTGCAATAAATCATCTGCCTGCTGTGAATCAGGAAAAACTTCATTCATCCCAGCCTGAAAATCCAGAGCCTGGCTGGCTCCAGCAGCAATAGCCCAAAGGTTGAGCAGCTCCTTCTGCCCCCCAGACAGGTTGGGTTGCTTCATGTGCTTGCTCCACACTTTAATTTTAATCAATAATTGCACAGTCTGTCTGTGGCTCATTCCTGTCTCTTTCTTTGAGGTGCCACTTGGAGACCTGGTTTCCTAAGGAGAGGCCGGATCAGAGTGGCCAAAGATCCCAAAAGGCTCATGGGACAAGGTACTTCTGAACAGCTTTTACTTCTGAACAGCTCAGAGCAGGATTAGCCCCAACTCTAGAGCAGGTTGGAAGTGCCCTTGTCCAGCCATCCCTCTTGGGAGTGGTCTCAAGAGAAAATGAGCAACAACCAAAAGGCTCAAAATTCAGTTTAAGTGTAAAAAAAACCCCATATCCAGTGGATCAAAGACTGAAACATTTTGCTCAGAGGGGCTCTGGAGTCTCCATCTGTGAGACCCAAGTGGGCAATGACCTGATCAACCTTCCCCAGATGATTCTGCTTTGAGCAGGGGGTTTGGACCAGATCATCTCCAGGGCTCCTCACCCACCTCAGAAATTTGGTGATGCTGTGATTTTCTGAAAACTGAGCCCTGGTGCTAAAAAATATTGGTCAGATGGAGTACTGCATCCAGGTCTAGAGCCTTCAGGACAGGAAAGACCTGGAACTCTTGGAGTGGGTCCAAGGGAGGACACATAAATAAATCAGAAGGCTGAAGCAGCCCCGCTCTGGAGCCAGGCTGAGAGAGTTGGGGTTGTTGAGAAGGGAAAGCTCCAGGGAGACCTTAGGGCATCTTCCAGTGCCTGAAGGGTCCTGTAAGAAAAATGTGGACAGATGTTTTAGCAGGGTTTGTAGTAGTAGGCCAAGGGATGATGGTTTTAAACTGAAAGAGGGGATATTCAGATTAGAGATAAGGAAGAAGTTTTTTCACAAGGAAGGTGGTGAGACACTGTCCCAGGCTGCTCAGAGAAATGGGAGATGGCTCCATCCCTGGAAACATCCCAGGTGAGGGTTGATGGGTCTCTGAGCAACCTGATCTAGTTGAAGATGTTCCTGCTCAGTGCAGGGGGATCTAACAGGTTGAGATTTAAAGGTCCCTTCCATCCCAAACCCTTCTGAGATTCTGCTGATCTTATGTGCTGGCTGAGCCATAGCTCTACTGATTTTCATGAGTCTCAGACTGACACATACAACATCCTACACTTTATAAAATGTGAGGGAATATAGGCTCCTCCAAAGGCAAATCTGAATCTCTCATGACTGTGGTTCTATGTGCTCCAGTTTCCAGTAGCAATATTGGCTTAATGGCATCTCCCCTTCCTCTCCCAGCTGAGAAGATGGCTGTGGAGATCTTCCATTTGATTGAGCTGATGGACTGAATTCTGTGGACTGGCAGAATTAAGGGACAGAATAACATTGCCACCAGTTCAGAGCTGGTTCCTCTCATGGGAACCTGTATCTCTTTGGGAGAGTGTTTCAGATACATGCCTGGGAGTTGGACCTTTGTCCACAATAACACAAAATTCCAGACTGGTATGGGTGGGACAGGACCTGAAAGCTCATCCCATTCCAACCCCCTGGATGGGCAGGGACACCTCCCACAGCCCAGGTTGCTCCAAGCCCCATCCAACCTGGGCTGAGACACTGCCAGGGATGGGGCAGCCACAGCTTCCTTGGGCAACCTGGGCCAGGGGCTCAGGACACTCAAATTAAAGAATATTTTTGTAATATCTCCTCTAAATCTCCCCTCTTTCAATTTGAAACCATTGCACCTTGTCCTATCTCTCCATGCCCTTGCAAAAAGTCCCTTCCCAGCTTTCCCAGATTCCCTTCAGGCACTGGAAGATGCTCTGAGGTCTCCCTGGAGCCTTCTCTTCTCCAGGCTGAACACCCCCAACTCTCTCCCCTTGGCTCCAGAGCTGCTCCAGCCCTTGGATCATCTCCATGGCCTCCTCTGGACTCACTCCAACAGCTCCATCTCCTTCTTATGTCCCTTCCAGCTTGAGATACTCTGTGATTCTGTGATCCCAGGAGGAGAAAACCAGGTACATGGGCCATTTGTCAGCAGCCTGATGGGGTCTGGTGCTGCTGGCTCTATTGCTGCCACTGCATGCAGTATTTTTGGTCACCATTTGAAGGGAATTTTTATCAGATTCCATGCAGCCTGATGCTGGGTTTTCCTCCTGAATAACTCAGAATAATTATCAGTCTTTAAAGCTGACCAATCCTCCTAAAAACATCTCACAACAGAGGGAGAAAAAAAAAAAAAAAAGGAATTATCTCTGCTGTTCATACATCAGCAGTGAAGTAAAAAAAATCAAATAACATGTAAGAAATGAGGCATAAAATGAATGCTAGAGGGAGGAAAGGAATGATGGTGTTTCTGTCTTCCAGGTCAGACTTTGCATCATATTTAGGACCTTGGTGTTCCTTCAGAGTTTGAAAAATAAGTCCATTAATATGAGAGAAACAGATTTGCAAGGATAAATATTATTCTGGAAAGGAAGTGAGAAATGCAGAGAAGCCAGAGGAAGGGAGCATCTTCAGCCTTGTTGGTTTGACTCAAGTCTGGGAATGCTGAAAATATCACAGGTGGGCTCAGACTGTACCAACAGTTCCAGAAATCTGCTGCCAGTTCAGGAACTGGGATCAGAGATGATTTTGGAAAAGAAGCCAAATTCTTATCAAATGAGGCAGCTCACATTTTAGCCAAGAATCCCAAAATCTAAATTTTCTGTTCCTTCATGGACACAAATCTCTTTTAGAGGGAGTAAAACAGAGAGATTAATAATGAGATGCTGAAAGGAGGAAGAAACTTTTTCCAGTTGTTTGCAAATATGGTATTTATATATATATGGTGTATATATATATGTGGTATTATATAAATCTCAGATTCCTGAAATAATGTGAGACTCCTAGCTTGAATTTCTTATCATCTGCCCCTGCACACTTTTGTTCTTCAAGACAATCTTAAGAGTAACATGAGAGACACCTAAAAACTCAGATCTGCAACCCACAATTCTAGGAGCAAAAAAAAAAAAAACAAACACCTTTAAAAACCTCTTTTTTAAAAGACAGTAATCTGAGTTGGAGGGGACAAGGGTGTGAAGGTTTAGGATATGAGAAGCTGTTAGGGAGGCCCTGGGGAGGAGGGCAGTGAGCTCAGCACAAAGAGAAGGAAAGGCTGGAGAGCTGCTGCAGCGTGCAGATGTGGGGCTGTCTCATTTGAGATGGTGAAGCTGGGCCCCATTTGGGACCCAAAAGCTGTCAGGGGATGAACACAGGTTGGTTGTCCCTGTCACTCACATCCTGGCAAGGATCTACTGGAGCCATGGTCAGTTCCACTCCTTGGCATCAGTTTTGATGTTATCCCATTCCACCAAGACCCCTGGCAAGAAGCTCATTTTCAAAGAATCAGAAAACGGTTTGGGTGGGAAGGGACCTTCAAGATCATCTAGTTCCAACCCCTTCCATGGGCAGGGACACCTCCCACAGCCCAGGTTGCTCCAAGCCCCATCCAACCTGGGCTGAGACACTGCCAGGGATGGGGCAGCCACAGCTTCCTTGGGCAGCCTGGGACAGGGGCTCAGCATCTTCACTCTAAAACAATTTTTCTTTATGTCCAATTTTCTCCTATCCTCTTGCAGTTTAAAACAAGCTGCACCTTGAACTGTTCCTACAGGTCTTGGTAAAAAAAAAAATAAAAAATCTGTCCACATCTTTCTTCTCAGCCCCCTTTAAGTACTGAAATCCCCCAATAAGATCTCCCCAGAGCCTTCTCTTCTCCAGGCTGAACCCCAACTCTCTCCCCCTGGCTCCAGAGCTGCTCCAGCCCTCTGAGCATCTTCATGGCCTCCTCTGGACCTGCTCTCACAGCTCCATCTCTTTCTGGTGTTGGGGACCCCAGAACTGGACCGAGCTCTGCAAGAGGGGGGTCTGACCAGACCAGAGATGAGAATCCCCTCCCTCAACCTGCTGGTCAGGACACAATTTGTTTTCTGGGCTGCAAGTTCACAAGGACAGCTCATGTCCAGCTTTTATCCACCAGTACCCCCATGTTCTTATCAATTTTCACTTTTTTATTTTTTTCCCCAGCCCCCTCCTCTCTGTCTGTCATCCTCCCCATCTGCAGGACAAATATTTGCTGAAAAAAATTGCATTCTCCATAGAGTACAGAGGCAGAGAGATGCTGCAAGGGAACATTCCTTGTGATTCAGAACATAATTATAAAAATTTCACATTTCCAAACAGAAACATTATTTGTGGCACAAGAAGGGCCATTGTCTGCTCAAAATTCCTGAGGCCAAGGTGCATTTCCAAGTGGACTTTTTACAGAGCTCCTTGAATGCACTGCAGACATCACCAGCTGGTGTCCCCTCCTCCTGTGCTTGCTTCTCATGATTAAATGTGGCAGGAAGGTTTTTCCAAAGAGATCATTTGGCTGCTCCAGAAGTGCCCCTGTGCCTACAGAAAAGAGCTCAGAGCTTCACAGATGAGCTCTTGGCTTGCTTCACATTAGCACGAAGATGAAATCCAAACCACCTCTTGGGGCTGAAGAACTCAGGGTTACCAATTGCAAGGTGGGGATTTGGAAGCATGTGAACACCACCACATCCCTCCAGTTGATTTCCCCAAATTTCCCTGTTTTTTTCATTTTCCTCACAGCTTAGCAATGGATTGCTTGAGATGTTTCCTTCCTCTGCATGGAGGAACAAGGCAGAGGAGATGAACCAAGAGAGAAAATTCAACCTGGGAAAATTTGGAACCTTCCTAGGTGCTTTTCAGCAAGAGCCAATATCAAAAATCTTGCTCAGAGCCCAAACACTCTCCATTCAGTTTAGAAACACTAAAAATCAGTGGCAGAAAGGAAAGGGGGAAGGAAATGCCTTTATGCATAGTGTTAAAGATGGAGAGAAAATAAATAATTAATTTGTAAAATTTATTAATATTAATATAAATAAATTAATAATAAAATTATTGATCTTATTAAATTATTAATAATAAAATTAATAATAGAAATTATTAATAAAAATAAGTAATAAGAGATGCAGAAGGCTGCAAGGAAAAATACAGGATGACTGGGAAAATCATGGCAAAGAAGTACTGCAATGGGAACAGAAAGATCCTAGCAAGGGGTTGGAGTTGCCACTCCAAGCAGAGAGAGTCAAACCTTTAAAAATAGATGTTGGATGCTGTCTTTCCCCTCTGTGATCATGACCAAATATTTTTCTGTCATCAGCAAAAGATGTTCATCCATGGTGCAAGCAGTCAGCAGGTACCAATCAGCAGATATCAGCTGGTTTGAAATATTTTGAGCAGAAATCAAGCTACAGGGCGTGATGCTCTTTAGCATTGTCTTCAGTGATCTGGAGATGAATATAAAATTACCCTGGATAATATAAAATTATAAAATAAATCACACAAAGGCAACCAGCACACGAAAAATCTGAGGAGACAGATGGAGGAATCTGGATGGGCCGGGGTTGTACAGACAAAACACACATTAAGAAAGCCAAAAACTGAGTCAGAATCTGGGAAAAACACAGAGGGTTGGGGCAAGGAGATGAGCAGAGCCATGCTGAAATTTGGGAGAGCATGGACAAGGATTTTCCTCCCTTACCAGTTCAATCCAAACCCCATGTAACTATGCTGAGCATAAGGAAATTTAGATGCATGTAAATAAGAGATGGGTTGGTAATTTTTTCCCCACTGGAAATGTAGTACCTTATTTTTCTTTTGTTTTTAAACACAAGGTATGAGAGATGGCGAGCAGTTAAAAATCCAGCAGTGAAGAATTGGATTTTTTTTAAGCTGGAGGAGAAGGTGTTGCCCCTGCTGTGCATTATCTCTCCCTTGATGATTGATTTTTCTACTATTTCAGAAGAGAATTGGGGGGAAACAGTCTATAAGGAACACTTCAAGAATAGACTTTCATGAGGAGAAATGGCTTGTGTCCTGAAACCTTTACATAAAGTCTTTTAAAACAAAAAAACTCAGCTTAATTCAAGTTAAAGCACATATTTTCCCATCCATACAGGTATTTGTGAAGGTTTTCTCCTAAGGTTTTGACCCGAAAGATGCCTTGGGAAAAGTGGAGAGGGTGGATAGACATGGAGCACCAAGTTCTTCCTAAATCTCTCCGTGATGCTTTGCAGCACAGCTTCAGTTTTACCTTTTCCTTCTGCTTTTCCCTGGGAAACCCAGCACACCATTCCCCATTATGCAAACTAAAACAAATGAAAATGTCACCAAAAAAATGCTGAAGGATACATTGGGTCTAGGCAGGAGGAGGAGATCAAGAAGTATTTCTCGAGATCAGTCTAGAGCTGCACTGAGATTCAGAGATGTAGCACTAAGTAACTTGGGAAATGATTAAATGAAAATGATTAAATCCTTTATGCTTTGGTTTTCTACTTGCAAATAAGCAAGAAAAAAAAAATATATTTTTCTACAGCATCAGGGCAGAGGATCCAATATTGTACTAACAGCTGCAGTCCTAGGACTGGTGTGCTAAATTCCATCAAATTTAGAGGGAATAAATCCACACTTTGCTGTGATAACAAGGCTTTTCCTACAATTTATTTTATCTTTATTTTTTTGTGCAATCCCTGATGCAATGCAAGCTTCAACTAAGATATTACCAGACTTCTACATATTTTTTTTTTTTTTTTCTGGGGCACAGGATGCCAACACTGGAGATTCAACTCTCCAGCCATCAAACACATAAATATAAATTTAAATATTTGAGATGGTCATCCCTGGCTCAGTCCTCTGCAATGTGATTCATCCAAGTGGACATCTCAGATGGTGGGGGCTCATATGCTTGGATAAATTCCTCCTTGCAATTTCAAGCCTTCTGCCCTCTCCTTCTGCTGCCTGTCTCCTGGGTCACTGCCTGGACCAGTGCCTGGGCCTGCTGGGCTGTCTGTCTCTTTTTCCAGATCTTTCCAGGGGAAGGTTGGACCACTCATCCTTTCAGGATGTCCTCAGTCACAATAATTCCAAGTAAGGTCCAACAGAGGGATATTTTTGTTAATCTAGAAGAAAAATCTGAATGCAAGACAGCCTTTGGTGATGAGCTCATCTCCAGGTTGCATCTCCCTGTGTATGGGGGATGGAGACCAAAACCCCACATGGAAGTGGGGAAATGGGGGGTAGGGGATGGTGTGCTTGGGAAAAAGGTTATTTAAACACAGGTTGTCCAGAGAGGTGGTGGCAGCCCCATCCCTGGAAGTTTTTAAGGAAAAGTTGGACAGGGCTCTGAGCAACCTGATCTGGTGGGAGGTGTCCCTGGCCATGGCAGGGGGGTTGGACTTGGGTGATCTTAAAGGTCCCTTCCAACCCTGATAATTCTATGGTTCTATGAAACAATCCCCTGAGGAGCATTTACAAAACTTATTTAGGAGCCTATATAACCCTGGAGGGATTTGGATTAGCACATGAAGACCAATGGAGATTTTAACTCTATTCACATGGCCTTGGCCCAGAGAAGACAATTCCATGTCCTACACATCTCCTGCTACAACCCAGGATTATATTTACAATTAAGGTGGATTTGGGATGAACCTCCTTCCACCCTACGCACCTTGTCATGAACTTTGCATTTTAGCTCCCTGTCTCGTTTCAAGAAACTTTCTGGTTTGTTATTGGTTTGGGTTTGGTTTCCCAGGTTGAGCAGTTGGTGTATTTTATTTCTTCTAGAAATGAACGGAGAAGTGAGATGTTCCTTCTGTCCTGATGCTGACAGCAATGGCTTCCATCAGGGGCCTGGGCAAGGCATTAATGCTTAATGCAAAAATAGCTCAGTCTTGGAAAATGTGCTGTTCTGGCTGAGGAGTTTGTGCAGTTTCATGAACATATATTCATTTTTCTTCTGCAGGAAACATAAACAAGGAACTGTTAATCAGAAACAAGCTACAGAGAGGAGAGAGGAAAAATCAATTATGTTTTCTTGAGCTGCTTTCTTTAATGACTTCTGGTGAGGATTTCCATATCCACACACGTACTGAGGAACCAGGCAAAAGATTTGTGCCTTTCATGTTTGCTTCCATGTAAAAATGTTCCTTTCTGGTTTTCTCCTAAGGCAATTTAGGTAATTATTTTTAAAGGAACATTTATTTTTGCAGCTGCTAGACACAGTTGGCTCAGTAAATACCTCTGCGTCCATTGGTTTAAATAAATGGGATTACAGAGAAAAGCTTGAAGAGATGACTAGAGAATAAAGGAAGAAAACACGGAAAAAGAAGCCAGTATCAGCTTTAATTTAATTAATTTTAAGAATTTGTGAACTCTGCGTGTATGAGATAAAGTGTTTAAATACTTGGGGATTTGGTGCTTCTTTGAATGAAGTTTCCCTGAGGGATGGGCTTCAGCTGCTAAGCCTGGATCCAAAGCTCCATTGGTCAGGATCAGTGGGATCTGGAAGTTTCCTTCTGTTGAATGTCAGGTAGGAACAAGTTACACCCTTTGGAGCCTGGTCCTGACACCCCCAGCACCTCTTCTGTGTTAAATCATCCCCATTCCTCCAAAGCCAAGGCTCAAAGCAATGGAACAGTGCTGTTCTCTACCAAGAGTTGGCCCACACACTTTCCTGCCATGTCACCTGATAATTAAGAGGATTTTGGTTGTACCTTTGGCTGGTTGTGCCTATAAAGATGCTCCATGTCTGTATCTGACTCCTGAATGAACCCATCCCGGGGCACTGCCAGGGTCTTGACCAACAGCCTCAACATTTTTTTGGTGCAGCAGTTGTGATGCTCAGAAAGTGTCCTCTCAATCCCTGCCCCTCTTCTCATCAATGACAACACCAACCTTGCTACCAACCTGTCCTGCTTTGGGCCAGGATAAAGGTGATTTTCTGTCTTGGACTTTTGCTTCCAGCTCAGTCTCTTGTCAGCAGCTGCACTGCTGGAATGAACAGCAAGTTTCTCAGGCAGTGTCTGCTCCTGGGACTGATCCCACTCCAGGGTTATAGTTCCAGCTGGAGCCTGGGGTGCAGAACCAGGGACACTGCTCAGCTCTGAGGAACATTTTGCCCTCCAGAAGGAGAAAAGGAGTAAAAGAGCTGGAACCCTCCTGTGGGGAGGAAGGGACGAGAGATGCCAGAACTGACCAAACAGAGTATTCCATCCCATACACCTCATACTCAGGATAAGTTGGAGGGATCACCAGGGTCAAACCCCTTCCTGCTTCCCCTTGTTCCCCTCTCCCTGTGTGCTTGGGCATCCTGGGAGGATCCCATCCATTCCTCTGCCTGTGCTCCTGATCCATTCCAGCCTGAATCTGTGTGTTCCTGCCTCCAGCTCCCAACTGCTCCTGACTCCAGGATTCCAGCCTGGACTTTCCCAGGGCTGCCCTGCAGCCTCGGGGGTGACATGACAGTTATTGGGGGAAAGGGGGGAGGAACCTGGGATCAATTTTCCTGTATATTTGAGTAGATTTAGTAATTTTTCCTATTTATCATTCCTATTCCATTAAAGTTGTGTAGTTTAGTTTCCAACCCATCAGTCTCTCTCCCTTATTCTCTCTCCTTTCCTTCTCAGGGAGGAGAGGGGGATTAATAGAGAGCATCTTTTATTTGGTTTAAATGCCAGGCAGTGTTAAACCCTGACACAACCTTACTACCATCCTCACCAGGATGCCAGCAGCTCCCTCACTACCATCATTTTATGACATGCTGAAGGTCATCAGCCTCCCTTACATCTTATGACCCATTTTGGACACGTGCAGTTCAGGGAAGGGAAGAGATGGAGTAGTTTTGGCATTCTGAGATCTGTGCCTCCAGCTTCATGGGAAGGATGCTTTGGGTCTTGGTGTTCGTGGTGGTTCATCTCCATGCTGGTTAGCTCTGAGCCAAAAGCTACCAGGATGAGAGCATCATGATGGTTTATGTGACCACAGGCAAAGACAGCTCTTTTTCATTCCTTTTTTTTGATGATCCAGACCCCAAACAATAGAATTTTCACAGCTATTTCAGCTTTCTCCTTCCCCTGTGTCCTGGTTTGGGCCAGGATAAAGGTGATTTTCTGGTTTGTACTTTTGCTTTCAGCTAAGTTTCTTGTAAGTAGTTGCACTTGCTGAAATTAACAGAAGTTTCTCAGACAGTGTCTGCTTCTAGGACTGATCACACTGGATGTTTATAGTTACTGCCAGAGACTGGTGTGCAGAGCCAAGGACACTGTTGCTTCTGAGGAAAACATTTTACCCTGCAGAAGGAGTAAAGAGGTCCCACCTGAACCCCTCCTCTGGGGAGGCCCGAGACAAGATAGATGCCAGAACTGACCAAACAGAGTATTCCATCCCACACGCCTCATACTCAGTATAAATTTGAGGGATCACGAGGGTCAACACCTTTTCTTTCCCTTCCTGCTTCCTTCCCTCTTGTCCTGCCTTGACCTTCGCCTGTTCCCTGTTTGCTTCGGCATCCTGGGAGGATCCCATCCATTCCTCTGCCTGTGCTCCTGATCCATTCCAGCCTGAATCTGTGTGTTCCTGCCTCCAGCTCCCAACTGCTCCTGACTCCAGGATTCCAGCCTGGACTTTCCAAGGGCTGCCCTGCAGCCTCGGTGGTGACGTGAGAGTTATTGGAGGAAAGGGGGGAGGAACCTGGGATCAATCTTTTCCTGTATATTTGTATATATTTAGTAATTTTTTCCTATTTATCATTTCTGTTTCATTAAAGCTGTGTAGTTTAGTTTCCAACCCATAAGCCTCTTTCTCTTATTCTCTCTCCTTTCCTTATCAGGGAGGAGAGGGGGATTAATATAAAAATCTGTTATTCGGTTTAATTGCCAGGCCAGTGTTAAACCCTGACAGATTTATTGGCAGATTTAATGTCCTGGTTTGGGCCAGGATACCCTGAAATCTGTGGCTTCTCTTGCAGCAAAATGCCATCCAGGGATAGGACCTTCTAGCCCGTCTCCATTCCATTATTGCAACATGGAAAAGCTATTTCAGGGTGGTTCTTTTGTTATACATCATTGATGGGGGATAAATTATTCACGCAGATTCATAAAAAATGAAAGGCATTTTACACAGGGAAAAAGTCCTGACAGTAACCTAGATATGTCACAAAACCTGATTGCCACCAAACAGAAAAACCTGCCCCTTGCCAGAGCAAAGAAGGGTAAACTATGAAAGATGTATGAAGGCAGGAGGAGAAATGAAGTGACTGGAATGACAAAATGGGAGATAAACACATCAAAGTAAAGGAAACAAAAGAGGAATTACAGTGGAGGAAAGGAGGAATGAACAGAGGTTAAATAATTCAGGTCAGGGTTTTAAAGAGCGTTGAGGAAACGAGGGAGCATAAGTCATCTAGGAATCACTGGTGGAGGGGAAAAAAACCCACAACCAACCCAACATACTACTCCCAGTATTAAAAAGAGCTCTTGGATTTTTTGTGCCACTTGGACAGACTGGTGTAAATCAGCAAGGAGTTCATCCAGCTGGGGGCTTTTACACCCTCCTGAGGAGGTGGCCCATGGAGCAGAAGGGCAAATGTAACAGATGCAATCCCAGCAGGTTTTGGCCCCTTTACACCATGGATGCTGTTGGCTGCAAATCCTAATTGAATCTCCTCTCAGTTCTGCCCTGATCCTGGGTGGATTTGCCTGAGAGCTCTATTTGGCCACTAAGCTCCTTCAGTCATCATCAAATCATCAAAACCATCATCAGATCATCACAGGATGGTTTGGGTTGGAAGGGACCTCCCAGCTCCTCCAGTTCCCACCCCCTGCCATGGGCAGGGACACCTCCCACAGCCCAGGTTGCTCCAAGCCCCATCCCAACCTCATCTTCAACACTTCCAGGGATGGGGCAGCCACAACTTCTCTGGGCAACCCGTTCCAGGGTCTCCCCACCCTAGTAGGAAAGAATTTCCTGCTAATATCTAATCTAAATCTCTGCTCTTCCAGTTCAAAACTATCCCCTCTTGGAGAGTTTTTGTCTTATTAAAGGGAAATAGCTCAGCAGGTAGGAAATGTTGCAGGATGAACCAATGTTCATGATGCCAGTGGTGGGCAAAGCACATCTACAAACTTTACATCTCTTCAGCCCTGGGTGTGCTTTTTCGTTGAAAATCAGAGAAAATCCTCAAATCTCTGAAACCTGGGACCTCCAGTGGGTGAAATTCAGTCTGAAACATCTTTCTGAACATTTTCCTCTTCTTTTCCAGCACTGCACTCCTCTTCTTTAAGAGATACATCCTCCCTGGACCAGTTTTATTTCTCAGAAATAAATTCTCCTGGAGCAGGGAATAGCATACTCTGCCTTCTGCCTCCAACTCCGTCCACTTAATTTAATTTCTGATCTGGAAATAATCCTTTTCTTCCCTTTCTCTAATTTCGGGTCTTGTGTGTTGCTCCTCCTTTGGTTTTGCTTGCTTGGGGGATTTCCTTCTCAGCCTTCCAGATCTGCACTTTTACTGATACAAATCACAGCCAAGGTTGTAAGGATGTGTAGCAAGTGCACTACAGATAAAAAGAGCCATGCAAAATTCTGAATTAATCTTGCTGGTGGGAGGATAATTCCTTTTAATCACAGCTATTACAGTAATACCTCAGGATAAGGCTAAAGACAGGCAAGAAAATGAGGGAAACTCCCAGCCCTGAATAATTTGCAGTCTGAAAAAAAAGAGAAGCAGGGTGGAAAATGAAATGCATCGTGCATTTGGCCAATATGAAAGTGGGCAACTCGATTATTTTGTGAAATAGGAATAATCCCAGTGAGCTGAATGGAAAGGAGAAGTGGAAGGAAGCAAAAGGGTGAGGATAGCAGCTGACACCAGGAGGAAAGGGAGGGAAATATCAGCAACCAAGACCAGAACCTGCCAGGATTTATTTTTTTATTAATAAAGAGTAAATATTCCAGCTTGTGGCAAAATGAAAACTGGGGAGGGAAGATGCTGAGTGAAATCAGAACGCTGTGTTTCTGTATGAACTTTGAAATTAGGTAGGTTTTGTGGTGGTTTTGGATTGTTTTGGTGGGGTTTTTTTTGTTGTATGGTTTTGTTGGGATTTTTTTGTTTGTCGGTTTGATTTTTGATGGTTTTTTGGTTGTCTTTTAGTGGTTGGGGTTTTTTTGGGGTTTTTTTTGTCAGTCTGAAATATCCTACTCAGTCTGGTGGAAAAACAAGTGGTTATTTATGTGTTACATAAATATTTTCTAAAGCTGACATTTTCTCCCTTGATTTGGGTCGGTGTTTAAATTGACTCCAGCTTTCCAAAACCTATCACTGTGAAATGTCACCTTCCTGACTGGGGACACGTTTCCCTCCAGTTTCCATGAGTGAAATGAAAGCAGGTGGCCACTTGTTCCTGCTCTCCCCTTGTCCTGAGCTGGTTCAGGAGGAAGAAAAAAATGCCTTCATTTTGGTTAATAGGACTGATTTTTTTCCACACCATCTCCCTGAAGCTCAGACATTGATGGGAGAAATTTTTTTTTTGTTTTTTTTTTTTTTCCTCACGTTTTCCACCATAGATGGCTGGCTTCCTCCAAATAATTACATATTGATAAGATACTTGGCTGACTGGATCTCTGCTGTCTTTTTGCATCTGATTCAAAGACGTGCTGGGCCCCAGGACATCAGAGAGCAACAACCAGCTGCCTGCCAGCTCCTACATCCCTGGGACATGAGGAGCTGGAGGGATCTGGAGCAAAACCTGGAGGCCACCGACGTCTGGCTCTGGGGCTTTGGATTGGGCTCCTCTCTAATAATTATGCAAATGTGGTAATTACACCCAACAAAAATTAATTAGTTAATCATGTGGAACAAGGACCCTTCAGCTGCTGAGCGAGGAGCAGGCATTATTCACAGCTCTGTAATCTGCTTCCCCTTCTATTGAATATTTCATTAGTTACTTACTACTCACTTCTTCTCTGAGGTGCTTTGCAATGGTTCAGTGATTGGATTTGCTCTTTTTTCTGCTCTCTTTTCTTCCTGGTTTCTACAAACGTTGTCACTATGAATGTTCCTCTGCATCTCAGCCCTTTAACGCGTGAGGGTTCTTTTGAATTTGGCCAAAAAAGAACTCACCCCAAGGTAACCATCAGGAGCTTGAGGCAATTTTAGGTTCCTGCTTTGCCTTCAGGGTCCTTTGGGTGGATCCCCATGGTATTTCCTATCTCTGTACAGCTCTTGGGATTTTGGCTATCACAGGATGCCATGGCAGTGGTACAAGATGAAGAGTAACTAGCAGTAGTAACCAGTTGGTATCTGCAAGAGGAGGAGATTGGATCTCCTAAATCATTCACTTATAATGAAGTTGGTTCAGCCCTGGCTGGAATTACTCCTGATTTACCCCTACACAGAACAGGGGGCTGTATAGGAGTACTTATATAGGATGAGAAGATATCTCACTGACTTAAATTCATAAAATCATTGCTCCCAGCCCCATCCAACCTGGCCCTCAACTCTTCCAGAAATGGAACAGCCACAGCTCCTCTGAGAATCCTGTGTCCCTGTCTCACCACCCTCACAGTAAAGAATTTGTTCCTAATGTACAAACTACATCTTCCCTCTGACTTGCCTTTTCATTTGGAAATACTTCAATGACTTCTCCAAGTTCAAGGTGGTTTTCCCCCCCTCTGCTTTTGGGGGGCTTTGGAGCTGCCATACTCCATGGAGCCTGCCCAGCTCTCCCCACCTTTGATGAAGTAGCAGCTTTACACATTAATTTTGAAAGGAAGAATCCTGCTTGATGCTAGCACTTGTACCTGCAAATCCCAAGAACCAGCAACAGTTCTCCTGCAATATTTCCAGTTTGTAAAATTTTTCAGTGAAACATTTTCGGAAGAGCACAGAAACAGACTGGTTTGGGTTGGAAGGGACCTTCCAGCTCCTCCTGTTCCAACCCAGGGACACCTCCCACAGCCCAGGTTGCTCCAAGCCCCATCCAACCTGGGCTGAGACACTGCCAGGGATGGGGCAGCCACAGCTTCCTTGGGCAACCTGGGACAGGGGCTCAGCACCCTCACAGGAAAAAATTTCTTCCAAAAATCTCATCTAAATCTCCTCTCTTCCAGTTTTAAAACATCACCCCTCATCCTATCACCACACACCCTTCTGAAAAGTCCTTCCCTAGGTTCCTTGTAGGCTCTCTTCAGGTACTGAAGATGAAAAAAAAAAAGAGAGATGTTTTGTAAGATGGTGGTGAAGTGGGGTTGACTTGCTTTCTTTTGTGTTAAACATCAGATATTAGAAATATTTTTAATTTATCTGGCTCCCTGCAACCATTATCTGCTTTCCAGCACAGGGCTGTGCTGCTGGTGAGTGTCAGGACTATCATTTTCCTGATGGGGAAACTGAGGCAGGGCCTGTGACATTTCCCCCTTGTCCTGTCACCCATGCCTTTATTTTAAATCCCTCCCCAGCTTTCCTGGAGCCCCTTCAGGCACTGGAAGATGCTCTAAGGTCCCCTTGGAGCCTTCTCTTCTCCAGGCTGAACACCCCCAATTCTCTCAGCCTGGCTCCAGAGCTGCTCCAACCCTCTGAGCACCTTCAGAGCCTCCTCTGGACTCATTCAGCAGCTCCATCTCCTTCTTGTGTTGGGGACCCCAGAACTGGACCCAGCACTACAGGGGGGTTCTCATCATGTCAATGTAGATATGAAACTTATCTTTGTCTTGCCCGTGTAAACTAAAGCAACCACAGAAACCAGTGCAGTTTCCCAGCTATAAATAAAGGGAGAGTTGGACCCGTTTTTCTTTCTCTGACTTTACTGAATAGAAATCAAGGCACAGACATGCCAACTCCAGTACACAGATCTGGGTGACAGCAACTTCTCAGTGCTTGAGAGACAAGAGAAACTGTCACGTTGAGCTCTGATCATCAGATTTATTGTATGCCAGCCAGACATTACACATTTCATGCAGACTATAGGTTTACTCCAACCTCTGCTCAGAAGAAAGTGCTCAGCTTCACGCGTGCTGGTCCTGCACTAAGGTCCTTGGTTCTTGGTCTGTAGCACCAGTGGTTTTTTCAAGGGTCCTGGAAGTAGAGAAAGAGCATCATTGCAAAGCTGTCCAAGCAATCAGTTGGTGCACAAAACCAAAATGCCACCCAGGAGGTGAAACTTGACCCATGGCTCTGCAAGATTCTCCCTGAGCATCCCCCACACGTTTGTTATGTCCTCAGGATGGCTGGTGGAGCCTGGTCCTGGTTCCAAACCCATGGATTTCCATCAGATTAGGAGAGCTGGAGCTCTTGACTTTTTGACCAGCCTCTGGTTCCATTGGGACCAGGATCAAGCCCACCCATCAGCTATAAAAAAAAAAAAATGCTTGCCAATTGATTATAACCTGCATCAAACAAGCACCTCTCTGTAAAGTTGTCTTACAAAGAAGCAGTTTCCCTCAAGGTGGGTGCTGAAAGCCCTACAAGGCTGAGGACCCAAGCTTGTGGGGTGCTCAGAACAACCCCCAGGAAAGCAAGGCCAGCTAAGACATGCTAACGCCCATCTGAGAGCACCCCTTCTCCTCCAAGCCCCCAGGAGACACCAGAGGGTGGTGGCACCAAGGCATTGGATTCCTTAGGATCAGCTTTGGGGCCAGCTCTGTACCTGGGGTAGTCTTGGATGGGAGCATAAGAGAACAAAGCCTGGGAGTTAGGGTTGAGGCTGCCAGGAGCTCTGGACGGGTGCTGGAAGGAAGGTCAAGTCTTGTTGAAGAGCAGAGGGAGAGATGGGGAAGGGAAGACCTGTAGGGAATGAGGGAATCAATCTTCATTAGGAGAGAGAAAGAGAAGAAGGATCTCCAGGGATGAGGAGAGAGGTGTGGTGGATGGGGAGGGAGCTGTGAGGCTGCAGAAAGCAGATGGAGAGGCAGGAGAAGCTTGCTTGGGTTTTAAATGGGCAGCTTTGCACAGTGGTTGCATTAAAGGACTTGGGAGATTTCCCCTTTTCCCCCCAGCCTGATGTTGGCTCTGTGGAGGGAATGGTCCCAGCTTGCAGGGAAGCTGACAGCACAGCCAGGAGAAAGGTGCTGATGATCATCTCCTTGGCCTGTGACACCAGCCCCACTTGGACACACGGGTCCAACCATCCCTGTCTGAGAGAGAATGGGGCAGGACCATTTGGAGAGCCCTGGGAGGGCAACTCTTGCTCAAATACTCACCTTCATCCTGCCCTCCGTGCTGACAGTGAAGAGACATTTGCTACCAGAAGCTGTTGGCAGGGCTCAGCATGGCCTTTCCCCTGTGTCCTCCTCAATATAGGAAAAGTGCTGAGTCCAACCTACAAGTTCCTGTGGGAACGAGGATGAGGCCAGCACCAGAAATCAAGAAATGAGGGGAAAATGCAGGGCAGCTCCTCTTTGGATGGATGCCCCCCTCTCAGGTTTGACCAGGTCCATTCTGCTGATGCACAGACATCTGCTGGGACAGGGAATGTTGCCTGATCTCTGGAAAAGTTTGGAGATGCCAGCACATCCTTGCCAGTGGACGGCATTCCCAAAGGCATTTGCACACACAGGCTGGGCATGGTTGAAGGCTGAAAGGAGCTGCTCCAGATGTCAAACTCCCTGCTCTGGGCAGGTCTTCACATCTGGTCTAATAAGGGAAGGTGTAGTAACTACCACAGCTCAGCTCAGGTTTTCCTGTGCCAGTGAGTAGGTGATGCTCCAGGTGGTAGATGGGTCAGTGCTAGACTAATCCCACTTCTTCCCTGGTTCTGGTGTGCAGCCCTGCTCTTGCTATAGCCCTGCTTTTCAGAACAGAGTTTAGAAGTCAATTTTCTTCCTGGGGGAACATAAACTGTTTGAAATCACCCTCTGCCAGCACTTCCCTCAGCCCCTGCTAGAGTCACCAGGGGAATTCACCCCTCTCAGCAGCCTTGCTGGGTCACTTCTCTTGAGGCAGTCAAAAAGCTGATGCATGTCTGCATAATGGATCCTTTCTGATTTTAATTCACTGGCTCTTTTCTCACGAGAGTGTGAATCCATCCTTCTGGAGGAGAAAGAGGCTGTGTCCCATCCCCACCCCCTCTTCGTAGGCATCAAAATCACAGCATTAGAATCACAGAGTCACAGAATGTCAGCTTGGAAGGGACCTCAGGGATCACCTGGTCCAACCCTTCTGATATTATTGTTTAGAACAGTGGAATAAGCTCCCCAGGGAAGTGGAGACAGCTCCAAGGCTGCCTGAGTTCCAGAAGCATCTGGATGATGCTCTCAGGCACACGGAGTGATCCTGGGGAGATCACACAGGGAGAGGAGTTGGATTTGGTGATCCTGATGGGTTCCCCCCAAGTTGGCAGATTCTGTGATGTGAGATGTCTCAGCATCCTGTTAAGACTTAAAAGTTTCCAAAGTGGGACAATCCACCACTTCCCCTGAAGAATCCCAGAATTCTCCAAGCCCCATCCAGCCTGGCCTGAGACACTGCCAGGGATGGGGCAGCCACAGCTTCTCTGGGCAACCTCTTCCAGATAATTCTGTCATTTTTCTTTCCCACTAAAGCTCATTCCAAACCTGTTTTAAAGTGGAAGGAGTGTGAGAGGAAGGTAATTACATTCTTTTTTGCCCAGGTATTCAGGGACAACCCAGCACTGGAGAGCATTCCACCAGAACAGCCCTGCCTGATCTCTGCAAGGATCCATCCCTGGGTCCCAGCCTTGGGAAGAGTGAGCTGGGTGGGTGCAAACCAGAGGGTTGAAAGGTAAGACTGATCCTGCAATGTAATGAGACCTAACACAGAAACAGCAACATTTACAAACGATCTTTGTCTTAGTCAAGCAGAGAAAGAGCTTGGGAGATCTCTCACGAGGGCTGCTGGTGGCAAACCATTGCCTGGTGAAACCCATGGGTGTAGAAGAGGTTAATAAAGTGACATGAGAAGGTGAGAAATGAAGGAGAGATTGATTGGAGGTGACAGAACATTACTTGGGTTACAGCTGAGATGCAGAAAAGTCAGAAGGGCTCCATTTCCCAGAAACAGCACCTGGTGTCTGGGACACAAGAAAGGATGAAACATGAGCACACATAGCATCACCTCCTCTTTGTTGGTCCTGGTGTAACAACAGGGAGCTGGGATCTCATGACTTGAGTCTAAACTTGCCTCTGATGGAGAGAACCTCCAGCAGTGTCAGCTCATTCTTCACTGACATGGAGAATCTACTCATGGCTCATCCCTCTTCCTTCATGGACTCAGGTCTTGATGCTTCAGTGGCCTCAGATCAAAAAGAGCTGATGCCATTTCTCTTCTTCTGCAAAATTATCTTCATTCAAAGCACTTTAACAATTTGGGAGCTGTTATGAGTCTGTATAGACAGATCCAACACCTGGAAAAATGAAAAGTTGCTTCTGAGAAGCAGCAGAAATCCCCTCCTGGTGGCTCAGAGACAGCAAAATATCCCCCAGGTACACAGAGCTGTGAAATTCGGTCTCAAAGGGCCATTTTTAAAAACAGAATCATGAGAAATCTGTCCTTTCTTTCCCAGAAAATTCAGGTGAGGAGGACATTGGTAGCTTCATTATTCCTCAGAAGATCCCAACTCATTGATTCCTGGGCAAACCCCAATAACAATTAGGTTAGGGGACATGGCAAGTCACCTCTTTCTTCTGAATGCTTTATGGCTTTTAGTGGATTGAAGTTTGTTGTCTGTGATGACAGCAACAAAACCACAAGTTGCCTTTGTCCTGAAAATTGTCCTTTTCCTTGTACTTAACAACTGGTCCTGGTTACATCCCTTGGAAAAGGCAACACCCTCAAATATTCAGGCTACAGGAAAATTTTAGCCTGTATCTAAGCAAACAGAGAAGGTGTTATCCCTTGCAATGGTTGGATGGGCCCTGGAGGAGGAGGAGAAGGAGAAGGAGAAGGAGGAGAAGGAGAAGGAGGAGAAGGAGAAGGAGAAGGAGAAGGAGAAGGAGAAGGAGAAGGAGAAGGAGAAGGAGAAGGAGATGTCTGGCTGTGAAATCTGACCTCCTGTAGGTAGGAGGTGAGCAGCAAGGAGCTCAGCACCACAGAGTTTAAATAACTGCCCACCTGGAAAGCAGCAGATCCTCAAACTCTTACAGTGCTCTGCTAGCAGAAATTTAGATGTTTGAAGACTTTTAATGCACCTCCAAGGTCATCTAGGGACCTCAGTGGCATGCAGGAATCTTGTCCTAAATACAGGGAAACCTTCCACTAGACCATGTCCATCCCATTTCTTCTGTCTGCTCTTGAAGATCCAAGGACAGGAAGAGGCACTGAAGCAAGTCCCAGGATCCAAGCACTTCTTGACCCTTCTCCCATCCATGTCCCAGCCAGCTTCAGCTTGGCCTTGAATCAGGTCTTCAGAGTTAATTGCTTTGTAGCCCATGAAACCAGACTGATGGCCACCCTAGAGGCTCAGAGGCTCACTCAGGAGGGTGACACACCTGAGACCTGTGAAGGTTACTGCAAAGGTTGGGAAACTGAGCTGCTCCTGCATCTTTCCTTGTGTGTATGGAGTACCTGGGAAGAAGCAGCATCTTCATGTGTACTGATAGGTCCAGCCAGCACAGACCAAACTATGGTGTTCAGGCAGTAAATTAGGACAAGGAGGCAGCAAGAAGCCAGCTGGGAATTCATCACAACTGTTGTATGCACAGGTTGAAGGCTCCAGGGCCAGGTCTAGTCTTAGCCTGGGATGGAGGAAGCAGATGTTCAGGGCACCTTCTCAACCACAAAAAGCCTCCTGGGCATCCACCTCTGAAGCATGTCCTGCTGCTAAGCCAGCTTCTCCTCCTTCCCCTGGGAGGTTCATCTGTGTGGGTTTCCACTGACACACTTTTTTTCCTCTCTGTAACACACTGGGAGATGTAGATCCTTTCCCATCAGCTGCTTCTGCTCTGGCCTACAAGATTTCTCCTTCACCCTCCTCACCTCCTGCATTTGTTAAGCCACCTGCCAGCCTAGGAGATCTCTGCACAAAGCTGGAGAAAGGCCAACCTCATCATCAGATGCACCAGAACTGCAGAGGACAGAAAGTCATGCAGCTCTGGACATGTCAGGGTCCTACAAGGACAACATAACTTGATTCTGGGGCTGCAAAAAAAAAAAAAAAAAGCTACCAGAAGAACAAACACACGAGCACAGTCAACCCAAAAGACCATGGAGAGAGCTGTAGCAGCAAGCCCAGGAGCTGAACCATGGGGACAGACACAGAGAGCACTTGCAGACACATCTACTGAAGCCACACCAAGAAAGGAGAGACAGAAAGGACAGCAGTAGGTGAGGTATTGTTTATTCCAAGCAGTGAGTGTTATCACATGGTACAGGCAAAGAGAAAGGCTTACAGTCCAAAAGAGACAGGACATGAGACAGTAACTTGGGGAGGATGGGAAGGAGAAGGTTCCTGGTGGAACAGGATGTTCTATAGGATTTGGAGGAGGAGAGGTGGGAGAAAGCAAAGAGTGGGGGAAGCAGCTGGGGGACAGACATGGAAGAAGTGGCTGGGAAGGTGGAATGGAAATGATCTGGAAGGAACAGGGTGGGCAGAGGGGGTCTGATGGGGGGGTGAGGGCATTCCGGACTTGCATGGGAAGGAACCAAGAGGGACAGAGAAATGGTGACACTTGGGGAGTGGGGAGGGAGCAGGGACAACAGGGGCAAGGACATCCACTGGCCTGTGACTCCAAAGTGCAACCTCTGTCATTAAATTAAAGGTGCCTTGCTGGCTCATGTCCCTGCTGGGCCCTTGGCTCCAACCAAGGTGGAGCTTGTTAGCCTCAATTAGCTAATGAATCCTGAGCAAAGCCAAAAAGCAAGTCAGTGCAATGACCAGGGACCATCCTCAGGATTTTCCTGTCTTGATGTTTGGGTTCTGGCACCATCAAGTGCTCCTGGGTGCTCTTTAATGATGAAGACAGAGCCACAGCCATCACGTGGTGAGAAACCCCTCACCACATGCCATGCAAGATGCTCCTCACCCTCTCCCATGTCCCAGCTCTCCAGACCTTCCTGAGTCAGGCAGGGCATGGTGGTCTCTGGGTCTCCAAGAAGATTTGGGAAGACCCAGCTCTGCTCAGGGGGCTGAGAGTGCTGCATGTCCCAGGCAGGTTGGGCTGGGAGGTGGGCAGATGACAACGAGGGGGTTTCAGAAATCCTTCCCATCTCTCCCACTCCTGAACTGCAGACACTGAAGGAATGGTGCTCTCACATCCTGATCATAAAATTTTCAGGGTTGGAAGGGACCTTGAAGATCATCTCGTTCCAACCCCCCTGCCATGGGCAGGGACACCTCCCACTGGATCAGGTTGCTCCAGCCTGGCCTTAAGGACTTCCTTAAGGGATGGGACTTATTGCCAAGATCTGCCACAGCCCCTCATCCATCATTTTTTCTGGCAGGTGGTCCTTGCTGTTGGTTTCCACGGAGCAGATTCCCTGAAGGGAAAGCTGGGGTTCTAGAAAGCACGAAGATGCCTTCAATCCATCAGCTGCCTTTTCTTTTACCCTTGGGCTCACATCTCCTCCAGATGATGACAGCCATGATTAGAGAGCTGTTCCCAAGGCATCCTGCAACAGAAATTAAGAGTGATTTCAAGGTATCCACAGTTGACAATAAAACCACTGGTCCTGAAGTGCTCAGAGCTGTGGTCCCCCTCAACACAGACCTCTGAGCTGCTCAGCAGACCCAGTGGCATTAGCAGAATTGCTCCCAACCTGGAAAGCTCATGGGAATCAAGGCAAATGGAAGTGGGCTGTCAAAGCCCCAGTTGGATCAAACTTACCATGACACTGCTGGGAAGAGGGAGAGCAGAAGCCCACGTGTGACCATCACAGTATTTTCCAGCTGTGCAGAAGGTACTGTTCTCAGTGCTGGGCACAGCCATGCCACCACGTGAATATGAGGGAATATCTTCTTCCTGTAGAGCTTCCTCTTCTTCCCTTGGTGTTGCTGCTGGGAATGGTGGTTATTCCTTGCATGCTGGGAGGTACCAGCTATGACAAAGCTTCTTGAGAAAGTCCCTTTCTCTCCTGCACTGGCACATCTCTGAGTAAACCCTAAATAAACCCTAAATCCAAAGGATATTGCAACACAAAAGGTTGCACTCATTGTGCCAGCTGACGAAATATTCAGAGTCATCCTTTGACCCTCCTTTACCAGTCAGGAATGTAATACTGATAACTGAGGTTTTCAAAGGAAGCTCAGAGATGTTTAGGTGGCAAAATCAGTAAATCTCAGTCCTGTGCCCAAGGCACTTAAACCCCTGTCTGATGCAGGGAGTGATGGAGAGCATCAGACAGGAACCTCTTCACCCACCCATGCACAAGTCTCCAGGAGCCTGTGCTGAAGCCCTCAGCACAAGATGGATTTGAAAGCAACTGATTAAAATTGGAAACATGCCATCCATCCCCCATGGGGGGGATTGCTCAAACCCTGAGCAATCAAAGTGTGCTGCAAAGCCACACTCAGATGCTCTGTTATTAAGCATCTGAGAATCACAGAATCAACCACTTTTGGTTGGAAAAGATTTTTAGGATCATCAAGTCCAACCATCAACCAAGTCTCCACTAAACCATGTCCCTAAGAGAAGCAGGCTTGATTCTTTAAATTAATCGTGACAATATTTTTTCTCCCCTCCTTGTCCCCTCACCAGAAACCAACACTGACCATTGGGACCAATTTTTTACTCCAAGCCAGCACCTCCACCTTAGATGCTCTTAGAAGACAAAGCATTTAATTGTTAGTAACCTACCTCCTGTGCTTTGCACAGACATCATTCTCACAGGAGCCCTTGGAACAAGGTGGGAAGTGCCAGTCACAAATGATTCATAGAATCATAGAATCACAGAATCTCAGGTTAGAAGGGACCTCAAGGATCATCTGATCCAACCCTTTTAATATCATTTTTTATATGAGATGGCTCAGCACCCCGTCGAGCTGCGACTTCAAACTTCCCAAAGTGGGGGAATCCACCACCTCCCCTGGGAGATCATTCCCATGTCTGGCTGTCCTCATGGGATTTGAAAAAGATTAAGAAGTGAGACAGTAGCAGGTGGTTCACACAGGGATGGCTGAAGGAACCAGAGAGCTCAGGTCCTCACACCTCTCTCTCCAACCCAGTAGGTCCTAAGGTCTCTTAGAAATGCCTCAAAACTCTTTGGGTCTGAAGGCTTTGGAATGTTCAGACACCAACAGGATGGTGAGGGAATGTTTTCCAACACTGAATGTGGGCAGCTGAGTGGGACCAGAGGGATGACCCATCCCTGTTACAGCCCCCATACCTTTGTGTCATGGGAGAAACATTTTGTTGGCCAACATGGATTGTCCCAGATAAGCCCCAGCAACAACTGCTCTTTTAGCAATGGACATTTTTCTCCAATGTCAGCTGAGGAGGAGTGAAATGATAAATCCCTGGACCTACAGATCAGCTGAAACATTTTTGAAGATCATACAGTTAGGTGTGAACAATGAATGGATGAAGCTGGTGGGGAAGAGAGAGGGAAGGCAGGGTGACAGAGCAGGACATCAGAAAGCAGCACTGTCATTAGCATGTAGTCACAGGTGGAAGAAATTCAGAAAGAGATTTGTAAACCAGGCAGGGATGGGAATGGAAAGGTGGAAGAAGGTCAGTGCTCCATGGAAGTCAGCAGAGCTCTGTTGGAGGAGAGAGTTCAAAACACAACCCCCATGCAGACAGTTTGCCCCAGGTTGGTGGATGTGTTCATGGAATATCCATTAAAAGAGAAAAAGAATGTTTAAAAAAAACAAACAAACCTGCAGAAAGGAGCTTATGGGCTAATCAAAAGGGAAAAGAAAACAAACAAAGAAACAAACAAAGAATAGGGTTCTCCCTTCAAAATACAATGGTGCCCTTGGCCTTGCTTTCTTCTTAACATTCTTTCCTCCAGAATGTCAATGCTTTTTTCAACATAAAATCAGTGTTTTACACTTCCACAGACACTGCCAGATGCCTGTTCAGCTACATCTGGGCTTGTAGCATGCTGAAAGTGCTCAACCCAAGAATTTGTCACCTCCTTCCAATAAGCTTTTAGAGCCCCTTGACCCCACTCCTGGGTCTGTCAGGAGGTTTTGGGCAAAAGCAAAAGCTGTAGGCAGTTGGGAAAGGGTGTTTTAATTCTGTGACCTCATCCACAGCATCTCCCCTCCCTCCAGCTCTTGATGGGTTTCTGCTCCTTGACCCAGTGCAAGGTGGACACGAGCAAGGTGCAGCAGCACCAACCCTCAGCTCAAGACAGTGTGTGTATATATATATATATATATATATTTTTTTATATATATATATTATAAATTAAAAACCAACCACCTCCTCCATCCACATCACTGTCCATCTTGATATTTTCAAACGAGTCTTAGGTCAGCAACCATCTAAAAGGAGTCAGGCTGTGACAGCTCAGTTGTCCCTAGGACAGGCATGGAGGTGGTGGTGGCTCTAAGCAACACAAATATAATTCCAGCTGGAAGGGCATTTCTTTCCCTTGACTGTGCTTCTTATTGAGAAAACAAGATCAAGGAGGTGGTGTTTGTCTTTAGCATTTATTTATCATTGGGAAAAGAAAGAAAGAAAAAAACCCCTTTGAGCAAGCAAAGATCACAAGCACGTCACAATCAATTGGCTATACATTAACTTGTGGGTGTGTGTGGTTCTGTGTGTGTGTGTGACTCTCATCACAACAGCAAGAATGAGAAAAAGCACCACGAGGAGGTGTGCTTAACACATTACAAGAGACAAATCGTGATACGCAACCAAACCCAGGCCACAAAATATTAATTAGACACTTCCTATCTGCCTCCAAGAGGCAAGAGTTTGTGGAATTCATGGGAGCCATGTGGTTTTGTGGGTCGTTTTGTTGTGGTTTGTTTTTGTTTTTTTTTTTTCTAAGTATATAAACACGTTGCAAATGAAGAAGCAGGTGATCAGTGTGCAAAGCAGTCAGAAAACAGGAGCTCAGTCAGCAGTTAGCACCATTTTGCAGAAAGGAGTCACAGTACAATACAGTGAAAATGAGAAAGCAAGCAGTAGACAGCACAGGAACTTTCACAGGGTTAAAATAAAATTTTTTAAAAAAGCAAAACCATTTTTTTTTCTCTCTCTTTTTACAAGGGAAGCAAAACATACTACAAAGAAGTAGCAGTGCAACAGAAACAGCATCGTGGTAGCTGGAAACACAAAAGAGCAGAGCACTCTTTCCCAGAGGGATTGACAAGCTCAGAGTCCAAAAGTAAACTTGAAACTGGCAGGGAGTTGGTCTCCTTTCTGATAAAAACCTGAGTGGGTCGGATGGACATAAAAGTCTGTGGAAGGTGGAGCCATGATGGATTTCACCCTGAGGCCTGGCTCTGCTGCAGTTCCTGGCATTCAAAGCAAAGCTAAACTGTAGGCTTGGGTGTCTGCAAGTCTCTCAGGTCTTTCCAGGTGTTTTCCCAGTCTCTCAGGTCCTTTCTGCAAAGGTTGAAACCTTCCCAGGGCCATTCATCCCACTCAAAGAGAGGTGCCCAAACCAGGCAGCTCGATGGCCCTTGGAATGTTCCTTCACTAGAGTGGGAATTCAGCACTTCCTACCTGGCTTTGTGGTTAGATGCCACCAAAGACTTCATGGATTGAGGAGATGGAAGGCCATATTCTGACCACTGACTGTGCATGTTTCATGGAAACATCATGATGGATGCTCTTCATTAAGAAGAAGCAACCCTGAGGCCTTAAATGATGAGAAGTTGATAGGGAGTCAGTGAGATGTTTGGATGAGGTGCTCTGAGCATCTTTATGATGTTCCTTGGGCAAAATTTGGTTACTCTTGAAGCCATGGGCTAAATTCCCACTGAATTCAAGGTGAAATGGTGGCCTCTTAGAACTCAAAGCTTGAGGTCAAAAAATAACTGGGAGAACCATTTGGCATGATCTTCCCTTGAGTAGAGTGAGAGTGTTGGGTGCTGTTGGTAACTGCCTACGTGTCTTCCTGACATGTTCTTGAAGTCATGGGCTAAATTCCCACTGAATTCAAGGTGAAATGGTGGCCTCTTAGAACTCAAAGCTTGAGATCAAAAAATAATTGGGAGAACCATTTGGAATGGTCTTTCCTTGAGTACAGTGAGATTGTTGGGTGCTGTTGGTAACTGCCTACGTGTCCTCCTGACATGTTCTACCTGCTGGGACACGTCATCTTCACGCTGTTGCTATCTCCTGAGATAGGAAAGGACATAACTGAGGAGTGTGAAGATGGATGAAGCACCTAAATGCCGAGGAATCACACCAAGTCTTGGAAACTTGAGCTTCTCTGGCCAGTTGTCCCTTGTGAGGTGGGGTGGGAAGAGCTGTGAGCTGGACTCCTCTCCACCAGCTCAACACAAGCCTTTGGCCGAGCTGCTCTGGAGATGGAGCTGAGCTTTGCACTGTCTTGCAGGGGCTTCTGAGCACTCAGAAAAGCAATGGTCAGGATGGACAGGTCAGCATCTCCATGGAGCATGCACATCAAAAAAAATGCACCACATTCGCAAAGATTTCCACAGTTTTACTTCCTGGAGGATTTTCCCTGGTTGCCTCCTAAACATCGGAGGTTTAAATATATATATATATTTCTATATATGAATATATATTTTCCACAGACACAACCTGACTAGCTCATAGCACACAGTTCTAATGCAGCTAAGCTTGGAAATACACCACTGATTTCAGAACACTACACTTACTTTATACTCAAAGCTTTAGGCTGTCAGCACAAGGCAAACGGGACACATCACACAATACACTGAACTTGGCATTTATTCATTACTAAGGCCAGCAAATGTCACTATCTGTATACCACAGAGCTTTCCTCCTCTTTGGAAACAATCTCTCAGCCTTGTAGCCCATTTATGTTTCCAAAAGACCCACTTCTAAAGGGGGATGAGACCCCAAAACCTGGGACTCCTCACCCTTTTGTCCCATATCTTTTTTTTTTTTTTTTTTCATGAAGATGGTTTCTCATCTCTAAAATATCCTAGCAGCCAAGACTTTTCTCCTTCCCTACTATAGCAACACAGGTCTGATACTCTCCCCTTACACGACCTCCTTACCCTACTTCCCATCTCTCCATTCCTCCCAAATCTCTGTTCTCTGGAAATTTCAAGATGGGTGGCATGTTAGGACAGAACCATTGAGCTGCAAAAATGAAGAAGAACCCTGTGTCCTGACACGCAGCTACTCTGCTACAGGAGACTCTAGCAGCTCAGTTTGGGGGGATCAAGCTTGATCCTTACAAATTCAGAACCCACTCCAGGAGTTAAGACACCTAAGTTTGGATTGGGACCATGCCTCTCCCAGATTCCATGGACTCAACCACCCAAATTTTGGGGTGTGCAATGCCAGTCTATCAGGTCAGTTCATATTTGATGCCGAAACATCCCACTGTGTTTACAGCTTCCAAACTGGTCTTGCTGGGCATGGGGGGTTTCCTGGAGTAAGAGCACAGTAAGTAAGATTGAAACCCTGAGATCTTGCCTGGAGGGAGTCTGGGGATCCCAGAAATTGGTTTGTGGCCCTCTTAGGATGCTTATGAGCCAACACAAACTCCAACAGCTGGTAGAGTCAAAACAACAAGGGCTGACAGCTCTAGCCAACTTTGTAACTTCATTTCTTTCTACCCTTTGGAAGGTCTCATCTGCAAACTGAACCTCTTTCTGAAATTGAGCTCTGTCTACTGGCACCCCAGAAGTGAAGAAAGCAGACCAAGATTCAAACCAAACCAGGACTAACTAAAAAGATCCATAACCTAGGGAAAACAATAGGGAAGAACCACCTGCTGATGACCCAGTCTGACCTGCCACAGGCTTGGGAAGTCTTCACTGCTCTCTGCACCTTCCCTCACTCCTATTTTTGAAAAAAAATCAAGTTTTTTCAGTGGTGTTGATGGGCAAAGCTGCTCTGACACAGCTAAAACAATCCCTCAGCTAGGCTGGGGGAGGATTTGGCCTTTTACTTGCAAGGGATCTCCTTCCCTGTTGCTTTTTGGAGCACAAATCCCACCAGTGTCACCAGGGGAAATTGCTCATGGCCACACCACTGATTCTAGCAGATTTCTGGCAGATCCGTGGCACCACAAATGAACCTCTAATCCTCTCTGCCTCCAAAGCCTTTCACCTGAGATGACCAAACAATGGCCAACCCCCAAAAAAAGCCTCATGGGATGAGAGCACAGCTCATCCATGGCTTGACAGGTTCTTCCAAGCTGTCAAAAGCATTGAAGGACCAAGCCTGAGGAAAGGGACAGGCTGTTGGACACCATCCCAGCTGATCCATCACCTTCATCTCCTACGACCCTCCTTGTGCATTCCCACATCCCTCACTCTGTGCAGAGCCGTGTTGTGCAGGCAAAGCAGAACAACTTGACCTCAGAAACAAGGATTCCCTAATCCTCCTCGGAAATAAAACAGAAAAGCTTCTAATACAATCAGAACAAAAAGCAGATTAGAAGCCTCTAATTAATTTTGTGGCCTTTATTTAATCAAAGGGAAATTAAAAAAAAAAAAAATTAAAAAAAAAAAAAAAGGAAAGAAAGAACGAAAGAAAAGGAGGAAAAAAACAACCAAACGAAAAGAAAACCAAGAAAGAAAGGAAAGTGCAGTGACATTTACTCTTTTGCCTCAGCCAGTTTATTGTTCATCTCTTTACTTTTCTCCTTGTCCTCTGGCTTTGCTGTGTTGGAGGTCTCGGCGCTCTTTTTCTTGGCAGCCCGGCCAGATGTGATCTGCTTGTCTTTGGCCTTTTTCAGGGGTTTATGGCTTGTTGTGGTCTTTTTTGGTTTGGAAGGCTTTACGCTAGGCTTTTCCACCTGCACATAGGGCAACACACACAAGGACAGCACGAGAGATGGAGAGAGAGAGAAAGAAAGACACAAGAACAGGTGGAAAACAGGATTTAGATCAGAAAAAGCACAAATGTTATTTCTCTTCTCCTCTATGTCCTGCCCTCCAACTTCTAGAGGGGCTTTGCAAGCCCAGGGAGGATTGTCTCTTTCTCCAAATTTGAGAAAAGAAGCTCAGGACAATGAGGATGGTATAAATCCCCACCTTTCTTGAAGGCCATAACTCCTCCATGTCCCTGTGAGATTCCTACAATAGATTGCTTGAGGGAACTGGGGTGCAAGACACCTGAGCAAAGTTCACAACAACGTCTTGCATCCACTTGTTCCTACAGCCTTCCCACGTAACCAAAATTAAGAAGGAACAGAAACCATCAACTTCTCCATGCTGGCCCTGCCATCCCTTGCAGACCTCACAGTTCTAAGGACTTCCAGACTCTGGGAAAGACTAAAACTGCACAGGATGACTCAATTTATATGCAGATAACTGCATATAAATCCTCTGCTGCTCCTAGAAAACAAGGGTGGAAGACATTTCAGCCCAGGCCCTCCTTGACAGGTCCCCCATCTGATCAAAATACCAAAATCTGTGAAACTCTCTGAATGAAATGCAGATGAAGACTTGGCTCTTACCATGTTATTCCTGGGATAAAGTGTAATGTGGGCTGCCTATAGTTTTGGAGAAAGGGAAAACTGTCTATAAATCACCTGGGAAATGATGACACAAACACCTCAGGGCCCTACCCTCACTTCTTAACAGTTTGACATAGGGCAATGTTGTCTCCAAAGTGCATCTACCTGTGCTTGAGCCCACAGACTCACAGAATGGTTTGGGTTGGAATGGATCTTCATGATCATTTAGTTCCATCCCCTTTGCCATGCACAGGGACACTTCCCCCAGCCCAGGTTGCTCCAAGCCCCATCCAACCTGGGCTGAGACACTGCCAGGGATGGGGCAGCCACAGCTTCCTTGGACAACCTATTCCAGTATCTCACTACCCTCTCAGTGAAGAATTTCTTTTAATATCTAAACTGTCTTCCCTCTTTCAGCTTAAAACCATTGACCCATGCCCTATCACTCCATGGCCTTGTAAAAAGTCCCTCCCCAGCTTTCCCATATGCCCTTTGGGTGCTCTAAGGTCTCCCTGGAGCCTTCTCCAGGCTGAAGAACCCCAATAATAATTCTGATAATCTAAGACTGATAATCTAATCTATGACTGATAATTCTGTTCCCCTGATTATCCTCTGGACCCACTTGAGCAGGTCCCTATTTTTCTTATGTAGGTGACCTCAGACCTGGAATGAGGATTGCAGGAGGGGTTTAAATAGAATGGATTGGAGAGGAGAAACCATCTCCCTTGACCTGCTGGCCAAGCTTCTGGATTTGGTTGCCTTTCTGGGCTGCAAGCACACATTGGCTGTCTCAAATACAGGTTTCCATCCACCAGCATCTCCGAGGTGGAACCTCAGATGCACCCGCTGGTTGGAAAGATCCCACATAAAGGGAATACAGCCCAACCTTATTGTGTTGGCCATGTCCCACCAGGAGTAGTGATGGCCCCGGGTCCCCTCCAGACTGCTCCTCACCTTTGGTGGTTCTTTGTAGGGTTCACTGTAGAGAGTGCGTATCCTTCTGCGCTCCAGGTATTTGTTATCAGCTGGAACAGGTTTGTTGGCTTCCCCCTTGAACTGAGCACTGTAACTGGTTTCATGGGTCATTTTCTCCTCTGGTGGCTTGTACTGGGCCTTTGCTTTTACAGCTTTCACGGGTTTGATATCTACCCAGGGTCTGAATTCGTTTCTGGAGAGCAAAAAAAAAAAAAGAAAAGGGTTCAGGAATTAAAGCAACGGGAGAGGGGTGGGAATGTGGGAACAACACTTTTCATTGCTCAGCAAAGACTCACAGGTCTTTGTGGCCTTCCAGTGAGGTTTACAAAGAAACTGACCCCCCCAATAGGTGATTTTTGACATCCCCTAAGCCTCAATGACACATCAGGACAGGTTCAAATGAAATTGGATCTATAAAAATCAGGCAGTCCTGGGCACCAGACAACCTTCCACTTGTGTGACAATGGTCAGGTGCCCTCTGAGAAGCTGGCCTCAGATGTGATTGTGAAATTAATTTGAAAATGTCATTTTTTTTGAAAGTGTTGATGCTTTTTTGTCTCTACAGCTGGACTGAAGCTACATGCGTGCAGTTCCTGACTCTCGCAGAGAGGATGAAAAAGAATATTTAGAAAGGAACATCAAAATTCAAGTTCTGCAACTCAATGGAGGACACTTCTCAGCAAATGTCCCTGAAAGCAACTCAGTTGGGTGATTCAGGAATAAAAGTTGCCAAGATTTTCTACAGCCACCACTTACGCATGCCTGTAAGTAATGAATTGTATCCTTTTGCCTAAATTGCACCAAGTTACACTCAAAAGCTTTTCTAACTTCCATAAAGGAATAATTCAATATAAAACTTTCACAGAGTAGGAAGTGAAGGGTTTACCAGGTATTGTGAGCTATGGCTTCCCTTCATTGGCTGATGGTGAATGCAAAAAATAAACCCATCATCTTTCATTCTCTTGGACAGAGGACTTTTTGGAGAAAACAAACCAACCACGTTTCAAAGATTTCTAACATCTGCCGGACACATTCTAGTTCAACCACAACCTCATTCTCCTGCATTTTCATGTTCTTCCCAAAGGAGCATCAACATCATTCTAGTTTGGAAGCAAACTATTTCATTTTCTCTCTAAAAATTGCCACTGTGGATGGAGAAACCCCAAGTGTGTTGGGACCTTACATGCATCATGCTCAGTGTTCAGATCCTTAAGACTCCAGTGCAAGCCAGGAGCTATCTAACAATGGTGATACAAGCCCTCCACAAAGGGGTGAAATTTCCTAGGAAATCAAAGCCTTTGCTTAATTGGAGGATCTCTGAGCCAACGGGACCTCTAAGTTGCAGACCTCGTCCCTCCTGCCTTGTTCCACTCAGCCACCCGTGGATCGGGTTATTTGTTTCCAGTCTGCTTTATTAGGGAAATGAACTCCAAGTGAGGGTACTGCCACTTAATCCCTTCCCATAATAGCTTTGAACATCTTAATCAGCTTCAACCACATTTGACAAACGGCCCTGGAGATATTCAGCTTTTACTTTTATGGAGATAAGCACGTGGAGCGAGTCCAGAGGCTCAGGGAAGCTTCAATATAGATACACACATCCCATTGGTCACCAGAGGACCAGCTTAGACAGCAAGGTTAGGCTTCAGAACTTTATCTATTGTCCTCAGAGGACGGTGTAAATGATCCCTTGAGGTGCAGGATCAGTGCAGCTCTCTGCTCATCCAACACTACATTTCCCACTCTTGTAATCTCACTGCAAAGACAGAGAAAACCTTGTTCTTCCAAAGCAACTGATGGTTCCAACAGTCCCCTGGGTGTGTTTCTCCTCTTCAGATTAATGTCTCACCACACCCTCAGGGTAACTGAGCCCTTGTGGCAGTCCATGTGGACCAGAAACACAGTCAATGGAGCCTGAAGAGCCCTTCCCTGTGCTAACGCTGGGTGAGTGTTTTAGGATGAGCTGAATGCCTCTTAGGGCTCTGTTATCTGATGAGATCTCCACTGGTGGGAATCCAAACACCTAGCACACATGAACACGCTCATCTCTCCCTCCTCTAAATGTAGGTATCTTAATCTATCAGCCAAATCCCACCTCCAGCTCTCCATGCTTTCTGAGTGGTGATTCTACCTACATCTGCTTTTTATTTTCTCCGTATGTTTTTCATCCCCCTCCCACTCTTTTACTTTCCTTGGGCTTGGATACCACTGCCAAAGGCCAGGGGATGCTGCCTGTTTGAAGGATTCTATTCATGAAACTGAACAAGAAATGCATGAATGGGCTCCTCTGTGTCCCCTTTCCTGTGCAGTGAATGTCACCCATTTATCCACAGGTTACTTCTCTGCAGTCCTTTGTTAAAACATCCCTCTGGCAAGAAGAGCTGAGATAAAGGAAAAAGAAACATCTTTAAAGACCTGGATTAAAGATGTGAACACATGACTGACAAACCCAAAGTTCATCTTAAACTCCCTGGAAGATAAGAGGTTCTACCAAGGATCCACTTTGGTTCCTAAGTAGACAATGTATCTTCAACTGCTGTGCAAAAGGAAATAAAGTCATGCACTAAATATCAGTGTCTATCTGTCACTCAGATTCCTCCCTAGCAACTTCTGAACCCAGTGGCTATTTCCTATCATATCTGTGGCAGAGGTAAGAAATCTCAGAAGTGAAAATCCCAGTATCACAGAGTTGGGGATGGAAGGGATGTTAAAGACCATCTAGTTCCAGCCCCAACCCATGGCAGGGAGTGGGGCCAATCACTACGTATTTTCCCAAAATCAGTGAGCAGGCTCAGGAGGAACATCCAAACAATGTTCTTCAGCTGAGGGCAAGAGAGATAAAATGCATTTTCTCACCAGTTCTAAGGCTAGCTGGACAATGAGCCATGGACCACCAGGTCAATCAGCAAACCCAAGCACAGGTTGTATCTACAGAACCAGAGACAAAGGATGGAGGCTCTGATACCATGCCTGTAGGGGCTGGAATTAAAAGAGGGAACACAAACCAGGACTTATTTCTCCTGCTGCTCATAAAATCATGGTTTATACAGAGGTGAGCTTTGAAGAAGCAGGATTTTATTTGTTACCATAGTTCCAGGCAACCTCATTAGGTGCTGGACAGCATGAAGACAAACATGAAGAAACAAACATGAAGAAAAAGATGGGCTGTGCTCTGAGACACCTGTGATGTCTGGAGAAAAGGCAGATGTGAGGTGGGGAAAAGGGAGAGAAGAAAAGCTTGGTGCTACCTGCTGGTCAGCATTTCTGTACTCCTGTGTCCTGGTTGCTGAAATGATGAAGTGAGAGATGGTGCAATGGAGCTGGGCTGCTAATTCACCAACCCATCTCATCTAACTGCTAAAAAGTGAGCAAGAATTCCTCTTCTCCATCTCTTTGCTTTGCTGGTCTTAATGAAGACATAACAGCTCTGGGAGGTACTCAGCTCCTTGACACTCAGCTCAGGACTCTTGACAACCCTGAGCCTGGTCCACCTGAAGTATTGTGTTCAGGTTTGGTCCCTGTTGTACAAAAAGGATGTGGACAGGCTGGAGTGGGTCCAGAGAAGAGCCACGAGGATGATCAGAGGACTGGAGCAGCTGGCAGAGGAGGAGAGGCTGAGGAAACTGGGTCTGGTCAGCCTTGAGAAGAGAAGGCTCAGGGGAGACCTTCTGAGGATGTTCCAGGGGGCTCCAAAGCAGATGGAGACTCCCTGTTTCCATGGAGTTCCATGGAGAAGACAAAGGGCAATGGGCACAAGTTGCTCCTGGGGGAGATTCTGATGGGACATGAGGAAAATTTTTCAGCCTGAGGACAGTCAGAGATTGAACTGTCTCCCAGGGGAAGTTTTGGATTCCCTCACTTGGGGAAGTTTGAAGTCTCAGCTCCATGGGATGTTGGGAATCTCATATAAACAATAATATTAGAAGATATTAATAAGATATTAATAAGGTAGGAATATGATCCTTGAGGTCCCTTACAACCTGACACTGTATAATTCTGAATTTATGAGCCTCCCAAGATGAGCTTTCCTTCAGGATAGATAAACGTTTTGAACTGGAAGAGGGGAGATTTAGATTAGATCTTAGGAAGAAATTCTTCAACTGGAGGGTGCTGAGCCCCTGTCCCAGGTTGCCCAAGGAAGCTGTGGCTGCCCCATCCCTGGCAGTGTCTCAGCCCAGGTTGGATGGGGCTTGGAGCAACCTGGGCTGTGGGAGGTGTCCCTGCTCATAGGGGTTTGGAACTGGATGATCCTTCCAACTCACACCATTCCATGATTCTAGGATTCTAAAATCCTTCTCAAGCAAATGTTGGTTTCCCATCACCAGCTATTGCACTAGAACTGGTCCCATCAAGCATCTGACGACCATGGGCCACGTCTGTCTGAGTCCTACCACACCTGGGATGAACCAGGTACTGGTGTGACCATGTCCCCAGCATGCCCAATTCTACAGATCCAGAGCTTACAGAAGCAGTGGAAGGAAGAAAAAACTCAGACCTTTTCCTACAGATATGCCTGGTGCAGCACCCTGATCTCAGTGCTTATTTTTGATGTATCAGGCAACACAAAGACTAAAAAAAAATAAATTGTTACTAGACAAAAGACAGGTTATTCTGTGCTGATTGCATCAGTGCCCAGGAACTCAACTTACCATGGTCAATTAGCACCAAAATACAGATTCTTAATTCTCTCTGTCTCCACCACAAATGAGGGAGGGAAAACAGCCCACTGGGAACTGCCCTTGGAGTGTGCCAGCTCCTGAACCCAGCCCAACAATTGCTTGGAAAAGTACTGGTTACCTGAGCCAAAAATGTAAGCAAGAGTGTGCCAGCCACCTCACAGCCTGGATTACAACCTTTAAGTGCCAGGGACGTTGAATTTGCTAATGCAAAGGCACAAAATGAGGAGACAGGTGGCTTGCTCAGGGTGTGAGTCTCTACTGATGGCAAGGATGAGGGGCACGTCTCAGAAGGGTGACCTAAATCCAGGTTATAGAATCATCAAATGTTGGGAGGGAATTCAAAGATCAGCTGGTCCAGCCCTTCTCAGATGATTGGTTATGTGAGATAGCTCAGAACCTTTTTGAGCTGAGACTTCAAACTTTCCAAAGTGGGGGAATCAACAACTTCCCCTGACAGAAGGGCAGGGGGAGGTCTGCCTGACATGGCCCTGTGTCACCATGAACTCATGTGCTGTCTGGATCTGGAGTGATGCCCCAGGATATTTCTGTCACTCTGAGATGCTCTTTTATAAATTGATACCCTCCCTATATCATGGAATCATAAAGTTCCTGGAAATTGCTGGAAGGGACTTTAAAGATGATCTAGTTCCAACCTTCTGACATGGCCAGGGACATCTCCCACTAGGCCAGGTTGCTCCAAGACTCATCTAATCTGGCCTTCAGCACTTCAACAAAAAAACCACAAACCCCTCACCTAAAACCTGAGCAAAATCCTTGTCTCATGGTGCAAAGATGAGACATGAGCACGGATGAGCACCAGCATGGGCACACCCAAGAGGCCCAGCTCAGCCCAGCTCTGTAATTCTTTATGGAAAGGATTTTTCTTGCTCTTAATTTTGCTGAGGAAGAGTTTAAAAATTGCTATCTTGGCACAAAACAGAGGGCCTGAACTGAAATAGAAGCAAATTACACATCTCCTAATTTTCTGCTTAGCTCTCATCCCAAAGAATAATTAAAAGCAGTCGGGAACCTGGCGCTGACCTGAAATGGGAATCAAAGTGAAACTCAACAAAAAGGAGAATGTGAGGCCTCAGATGACTGTTTGCAAGCTCCATCCAACAGGGAAAATTCCTGGGGGAGAAAAAGGGAGTTGAGACATCTACAGACCTGATGAGAACACAGGGCTACACAGGATGGGGCAGACATCTTGCCAATGAATAGGGAGCAGATCTTATTAGATGATATCCTGGGGAGGCATTGGCCTGTTCTAGATCCATCAGAGCCAAGAGCTGCTGGCCACATGTATCAGTGGATGCCACACTTGCACAGGGCTTCATCCACTCAGGTTCTTTTATTTTAACTGCATTTCCCCCTTGGCTGAGAATTTTTCAAGGTGACCTCAACACCTTCTTCCTTCAGCCCATCCAGGGGCCATGGGGTGGAAGAGAGCTCCAAGCTCTCTTCATCAACGACTTGGATGAGGGTATAGAATGTACCCTCAGCAAGTTTGCTGATGACACTAAGCTGGGAGGAGTGGCTGACACACCAGAAGGCTGTGCTGCCATTCAGAGAGACTTAGACAGACTGGAGAGTTGGGCAGGGAGAAACTTGATGAAATTCAACAAGGGGAAGTGTAGAGTTTTGCATTTGGGGAAGAACAACACGATGTCCCAGTATAGGTTGGGGGCTGACCTGCTGGAGAGCAGTGTAGGTGAAAGAGACCTGGGGGTCCTGGTAGACAAGAAGATGACCATGAGCCAGCAATGTGCCCTTGTGGCCAAGAAGGCCAATGGCATCCTGGGGTGCATTAGAAAGGGTGTGGTTAGTAGGTCAAGAGAGGTTCTCCTCCCCCTCTATTCTGCATTGGTGAGGCCGCACCTGGAGTATTGTGTCCAGTTCTGGGCCCCTCAGTTCCAGAAGGACAGGGAAGTGCTTGAAAGAGTCCAGCGCAGAGCCACTAAGATGATTAAGGGAGTGGAACATCTCCCTTATGAGGAAAGGCTGAGGGAGCTGGGTCTCTTTAGTTTGGAGAAAAGGAGACTGAGGGGTGATCTCATCATGTTTTCAAATATTTAAGGGGTGGGTGTCAGGAGATGGAGTTAGGCTTTTCTCAGTGGTGACCAGCGATAGGACAAGGGGTAATGGGTACAAATTGGAGCATAGGAGGTTCAAATTGAATATTCGAAAAAATTTTTTTACTGTAAGGGTGACAGAGCCCTGGAACAGGCTGCCCAGGGGGGTTGTGGAGTCTCCTTCACTGGAGACATTCAAAACCCGCCTGGACACGTTCCTGTGTGATGTGCTCTAGGTGGCCCTGCTCTGGCAGGGGGGGTTGGACTAGATGATCTTTCGAGGTCCCTTCCAACCCCTAGGATTCTATGATTCTATGAAGCTATGGTATGTGGCCATATTGATTGCCTTCACCTATTGATGCCAAAGCAAAGCCAAGAAGGGGAATTATTGGGAGATGAGGCCATGTTTAACCACTTCAAAGCTTCCACCTACTTTGGAGAACTTTAAAGATAGGTTATGTTTGTTCAGAACCAGCACAGGATGCTAAATGCATTCTGCTGACTGCAGCTTCCTCAGCCCAGCTCCCTCATCCTGATGCACACATGGGACATAAAGGATGATGCAGAAAAGGGAGACCAGGAACATCACAGTGGTGTCTTACACAGATGGGTTGTTTAGAGATGAATGTGAAAAAATTGAAAAATATTCAGATTTTTCACTGGAAAAAAAAAAATCCTCTATGAAATGTTTGGCCTGAAATGTTTCATTGATTCTAAAATCAAAATATAACTTTCTTTCCCAGCTTCTTTAACTGTTCCAACCTATATTTTTTTTCAGAACAACACAAAAGGACTATGAATCCTCTCATGAAGCAAAACACCAATTGCTTCATGAGGAAGATTTCAGGACATCACATATCTCCTTAATATTCCTCTAAACAAAACAGCAATGAAAAAATACACATTTTTGGCCAAGCTAAATAGCAAATTTGTCTGAGATTTTCAAATTATTTTGCCTCTTTGGAACAGAGTATCTTTTGCTCTCAGATATTCTCCAGATCCCTTTTTTTTTTTTTCTCTCTCTTAACAGAGGAAAAGAGATGATCAGTGAAATGAAACAGTGAAAAACCCCAAATCAATGATAATGCCTGGTCAAACATTGAAACTCAATGCCAAAGAAGGTCGCTGAAGTCCAGGATATAATGAGATTTTATTAAGCCATGGCTGTTAAGATGGATATTGAGACTATTCAGAGTTATCAAAGGAAATTTCAGTAACACATTCTTGGGAGAATCATTAGCACCACTCTCCAGCATTAAGCTGTCCTCTACAATACAAGGGCCAAAGCAGGAGCTATTCCATCCTGTAGGAATCTCTCCAATCTCCCTCTGGTTGCCTGGTTCTGGTATGATCAGCCAGAAAATGCTGCTCAGAAAGGATTTCTGATAGGAGAAGTGTGCACGTGTTTTCATCCTAAAGCTCTTCTCTTTCCTAATGTGAACAGAAAAATTCCATTGGGGCTCAATATCAACAGGCTGTGGAGCCTCCTGCAAACATAATTAATTTTAAAAATAATAAATATGTGGTTACTCTTCTGCAAGAGCCAAAACATGACTCCCCAACACCTTTTCAGCACTAAAAGGCCCCGTGCTGAGGTTCCTTGGGCAACAGCAAAGGGCACAGTGTGTGTGTTATTTGGAATTATTTCTCCCAGAGAAGTAACTCCCAAATCCTGGATCTGGTTGATTCCTTGCTGCTTGTGACACATTGCTGCAGCACAAAAATTTGCCCTTTGCACCCCAAGAGACTGCCTTCAGCCATTTCACCCCATCTCCCACCCCAGACCTGGTTAACCGGGTCTTTTCCAACCATCTCCTGCTCTTGTCAACACAGGAAATTGCCACCTCAAGTGGAAGAACTACCCCCTCATTGTCCATCCTACGTGGGTGCTTAATGACAGCTTTATCCTCTAATGCCCACACTATTATCCTGTACACAATCATTTACTGTAAAGCTCCCCTGAGACCATGAATGGTACCACGAAGCTCCTGGTGCCCCAGATTTATTTTATTATTTTTTTTTCCCAATAATGAACCTCTCAGATGTATACACACATACAACTATATGTACTCAGATGAGGCAGCATCTAATTATGTCCAAAACCTAAGCTAATGTGGTATATCAATGCATGAATCTGACACATGGATAATGCACAATGGAATAAATGTGAGTAGGACAGAGAGGGAAAAGTATCTCTGGACATCCCTGGTTAGGGCCCATTAAGTAGAGCACTGGGATACAAGAGGAGGAGGGGGAGGAAAAGTGCTGAGCCTTCAGCAGAGCAGGTTCTGAGCAGGATTAATGTACCAAAAAGGATGAAATCAAGTCATTTGGCAGAGCAGAACCATGCTGTGATCCATTTCTGAAAGTTGCTTGAGTCAGCAGCTCACAAATGATGGATATTGAGTTGCCTGAGGGCCATGGAGCACGGCCTTCCAAGGAGGCAGAATTATTGCACGTACTGCCAGGGCTAAAATGTCCGAAATACAGGACTGAAGGTGATGCTCAACACTGCAGAGGGTCAAGGAGCTGAGAGAGCAACCAAGTTGTGGCAGAACAACCCCAAACCTAACAACCCTGCCCCTGCTTATCCCTCAGGAAAGAGAAATAGGAGAGGTGAGGACTACGGATCACTGAGACGCTGAGCAGCATGGAGAGGTCCATGTATGGCAAGAAAAGGGAAAAAAATCCCCGTGCTCAGACTAAGTGGCACCTTTGACACACAAAGTTCACTTTGTGGACCTCAGACTAAACACCAGAACCTCCAAGATCATTTCTTTCCTTTCACTGCTACCTTCACCATCATTCCACTCCTCAGCCTGCAGCATCCACCCATGTCCCTGTGCTCAGCCAGCCATGGGGAAAGCAGAAGGGGAAAGGGTTTCAAGCTGAAAGAAAGGAGATTGAGATGAGATATTACAAAGAAATTCTTCACTGTGAGGGTGGGGAGATACTGGAACAGTTTGCCCAAGGAAGCTGTGGCTGCCCCATCCCTGGCAGTGTCTATTCCAGGCTGGATGGGGCTTGGAGCAACCTGGGCTGTGGGATGTGTCCCTGCCCATGGCAAGGGGGCTGGAACAAGATGATTTTTAAAATGCCTTCCAACCCAAACCAGTCTGGGATTCAGAACCAGATATATGATATCCATCAGCATTTGCTACAGCCCAGCAGCCCACAGCCCTCCCTACCACCTGAGGGCTGAAAAGCCACCAAAAGGAAAGGTGTGGACTCTGTGGAAGATAACCCTGTGAGATCCCACTGCAGAAATGCCAAAAACCAAGGGAAGAACCATCAGGAGGTGTGAAAAGAGGTTATACCCAAGAGAAATGAGACCTCAGGAACCCTCTTGATGGGAATCACAACCCCATGGAGATGTCCTGATTTATAACTCTGCCTTGCCCTTGATCCTCCCAAGTTTTTTGGGTCCTGCTGAGGAAGGGACACATGTTGGTCATTCCACACAGCAGCTGCTGTGCTATAGCCTGTAAAGGTGGTGAATTCAACGTTGGAGTCACTGATGAAGTCAGTTGATGCAGGCTGTTGGGAAGGTTCCCAGGGTGATCACAGCCTGATGGTTCTGAGCATGGTTGCAGAAACAAGTCATCTGTAAATGTTGTGTTCACCCTCAGAAAATGGGTCAGGCCCAGGTGGAAGCTCTGCTAACGTGTAATTTAACAGCCTGTCTGTCTGTTCTCCCCCTTGTCCTCAAAACCAGCAGATGATAACATTTGCCACAAGGTTAAATAAAGCAAGCAGCTCCTGGCATGGATGCTTGGACACAAAAGCATCTTTATGGATGGGGTGCTGTAGCAAGATCAGGACTGGGAAAAGCATTGCCACAGGCAGATCTGGATGGGCAGCAAAGAGGTGAAAAAGGTGAGGAAAGCCAAAGTGCTCCTGTCAGAGTCTGTTGAGCCAAAGAGCACTGTGCCTGAATCCTCTGCAAGCTGTGCCTGTTCCCCTTGCATGCAAACTGCCTTGCAAGACAAGATGTCCAGCTGCATGACTGCAGTCAAGGTACAGACCCAGGAATTAACTGGGCTCATCCATTAAGGTCACAGAATCATGGAATGGTTTGGGTTGGAAGGGACCTTCCAGCTCCTCCAGTCCCAACCCCCTGGATGGGCAGGGACACCTCCCACAGCCCAGGTTGCTCCAAGCCCCATCCAACCTGGGCTGAGACACTGCCAGGGATGGGGCAGCCACAGCTTCCTTGGGCAGCCTGAGACAGGGGCTCAGCACCCTCACACCAAAGAATTTCTTCCTAAGATCGTCTCTCCATCTCCCCTCTTTCAGCTTGAAACCAATCCCTCTTGTCCCATCACTCCAAGCTCTTGTCCAAAGTCCCTCCCCAGCTTTCCTGGAGCCCCTTCAGGCACTGGAAGCTGCTCTAAGGTCACACCAGAGTCTTTCCTTCTCTAGGCTGAACAACCCCTACTTGCAGGAAAATCCTTGAGGATAAAATTTTGGATTAGGAAAACTGAAGACTTAGCAAAGACATCACAACCTTGGAAAGTCTGTTCTTCCAAGCCCAAAGTTTTTCCAGTGCCATTCATGCTGAGTGCAGTGAACTCATTCAAATATCCAAGAGGGTACAGAGAAGCCAGCCTCCATCCTGGTGAAGAGATGCTTTCAGCACCCCATTTCAAGTGGTGAAAACATGAATTCAAAGAAAAAATGAATTATATCAGCAATATTTCAGTCCAGCAAAACACTTCAGCATGTGCATGTGAAGCTGCTCCTTACATGTAAATATGGGCCTAAATGACTTCCTGAAACTGAGCTTGGCTGCAAAATCTCTATGTGAATCCACAATATGACTTAGAAGAGAAGGAACTGGTGCAGCTAGACGTTCTAAGGTTGGGGAAAACTGAGCTTGGTAGGTCAGATGAAGTGATGACATTTCACAACCTCGTAGCATGATCAGACCATCTCAGACATCCAGGAAATGTCTGAATCATCTTTCAACAACAACAACAGCTCAGACTCTCAGAGAAATTAAAGAGGGAATCATCTTTCAGCAACAACAGCTCAGACTCTTGGAAAAATTAAGAGCTGCTGCCCGAGGAGATGAAGGAGGGGGCATCCCATCAACCAGCACTGCTGACAGCACCTCAGGTCCAAACTGTTCCATTCATCCTCCTGTTGAATCCCAGAATCATTTTTATAAGAAAAGACCTCTTAGGTCACCAAAACCATTAACCCAGCACTACCAAGTCCACCACTAAACTATCTCCCTAAGCAGCACATTTACATGTCTTTAAAGTACCTTCAGGGGTGGTGACCTGACCTGGGGTGTAGTGCTGAGGGTTTTCATAAAAAAAGGATTTTTCTGCTGGAGAAACCTCCCTGTCCTGATGTTCCTGAAAGCTCTGATGTGGAGCTTCTTGAGCTCACTGCCAGCTCCTGTTCCCTACATCCTGGCCCTTCTCCAGCCTGGGGATGCTTTAGTGCTGCTGCAGCTCATAGGAACCTCAAGGTTTGCCCTTGAGGCAGAAGATGGAGATGCTTTGGACAACAGAGTTTGTCTGAATTTGTTCAATTATCACCCAAATTACAGCTGCAGAAGGATGGGTCTCACCGAAGGAAGGCCAAGAAATGGCTGTTTGAGATGAAACAGAAGCTCTTTTGTGTTCTTTGTGTTTTTTTCTACTCCCTTCAGGGAACCATCCCTTCCCTCCTTTTTTTGCTTCTAATGCAGCTTAAAATTAGTGTTGCTCTTTGATTTCAATTCTAATCTGCCTGACAGTGTAATTGTCCAGCCTGACACAGGAGCAGAAATAGATTCAGCAGTAAAAAGGGTAAAGGAGGAGGAGGAATCCTCTGAAACTGAAATAGCAGCTATTGCTTTGCCACCACATGAGTGACCTGGGGCATCCTCATGGTAGTAGCTACTATATGACTGTATCTGAATATCTTTCACATGCTGATTGGGCATCACGGGTCCTAAGACTTAATTGTACCCATAAAAATGAAGAAACTGGTCAGTCACAGCTTCAGTTTCAGTTAATATATAAAAGAAATGCTGGTATAGGCTTTTATTGAAGGCCCAGTCACTCGATTTCAAAAGGCTGACATGTCCAAGATGGCACCAAGACAGGAAAGGGAGGAAAAAGGTAGGAAAGGGGAAAAAGGTAGGAAAAGGGAGATCACGGATCAAGAGCCCCATGAACATTTGTGGATGAGGCATTAAGGGAACAAGGACCTCGACCACAAAGTAGCAGAGCTGTAAACCAAGCCTCATGGCAAATTTAGTGTCCAGAATGTGTGGTATTCAAATTTTTCCTTGCACTGGGCTGGAGCAGTTACACACTCCAGGAAAGCCCAATGCAAAAAAGATCTTAAACACAATCTATTACTTCTGTATGTATTGCTCATGGCAGGTAAAGACATGGTGTAACCCTGTTGTCTTCTGGCAGCATCCCACTTCCACCTTCAAATGTTCCTGCAGAGCTGATGGAGATCCTGATGCAGCCTCAGTCTCTGCTCACATCAGTGGATGTCTCCTAAATGCCTAGAGGATAGAGAAACCTGCAGCTCAGCTTCCAGGCCAAACTGTAACCAGGATGACCTCTTGTTTTCTGTTGGACCACTGAGATCTTAGTGTAGTAACAACCAAATCCCTAAGTGACCTTACACGTCAGCAACTCAGAGCTTCCAAATTTAAATATCACCTGTGAAAGTCAGCTCAGGCTCCAAGGCATCCTGCAAAGTAAAATCAGAATTACAGAATCATAGGATGCAGTAGGTTGTAAGGCACTTTTAAAGCTCATCTAGTCCAGCCCCCTGCTTTAAGCAGGGATGCTGTTAATTCCATCAGCCCAAAGTTCCATCAAGCCTACAATGTCTATAGGGCTGGGGCCCCCACGACCTCTCTAGGCCACCTGAGCAAGTGTTTCTGATGTTATTAAAAAAAAGAAACAACTAGAGAACAAAAATATCTTATCTAGAGAAGCTCTGGAGGCATAATAAATACCTCTTGAAACAGGAAAGGGAATTTAAATCCATGACACTTTAACCATCCACATGGCACGTTCATGGGGGCATCCCCACCACAGATGGGTTGGTGGTTTCCAGGTATTTTTTCCAAGAAATCCCTTGAATCCACCAGCTCCAACACAATGAATATTCAACCAGAAATGGCTCTGCATGTCCCCTGTGCCCCAGGGGTGTAACACAAGGAGAGAGGTGGGACACAGGCAGTGTGGCCACTGCCCAGCCTCAAAAAATGAAACACAGGAGATGGATGAATGCAAGATTAACCTGCACCTGCCTCTGCCATGTCTCTGTGTGTGTCTGTGTTTCAGGTCCTGGTATTTCTTTACAAGATTTTATATACATATATATATGTATATATTGAATCTGAAATATTTAAATTTCTTAGCATGTTTTGACAGAGCTGAATTCTGCTTTCCCCTGTATGCTTTCCAGTGCAATGTACTCACTGAATATTTCTTTAGTTTAGTGTTTTAATTATTTTAACTGGAAGAATCCTAACTGATCTGAGTTCATTACAATAATCAGGGGACTGGGACATCTCTGCCATGGGGAAAGGCTGAGGGGTTTTTTAGTCTGGAGAAGACTGAGGGGAGATCTCACCAATGCTTATAAATACTTAGAGGATGGGTGTCAGGAGGATGGGGCCAGGATGTTCTCAGTGATAGGACAAGGGGTAATGGGCACAAAAATAGGACAAATTTCCTCATCTGAACATGAGGAGAAAATTCTTTGCTTTGAGGCTAGCAAAGAACTGGCCCAGGCTGCCCAGAGAGGTGATGGAGGCTCCATCTCTCCAAACCCTCCTGGTCACCATCCTGTGCAACCTGTCCTAAGAGAACCTTGCCTGGCAGAGGGGTTGGACAGGATGATTTCCAGAGGTCCCTTCCAACCCCTAACATTCTGTGATTCTCTGAGTGGCGACTATGTAGATGAAAGAAGAGAGCTCAGGCTTATCCAGGATCTTAAAGAGAAAGGATTAGTGAACTCAGGGAAAGCTGAGCTGGATTTTCCAGTCTTTACATTAATACAGTCTGATTTCAAAGCCTGCAAAATCTGGATGTAAATATGATTTGTGCTGTGGAGAGTAATGTGAAGAGCTCTTGTTCCAGAGCTTGCTTGAGCTACATAGAATTCCTAGGGAGGAAAGATGGAGGAAACAGTTCTGGGGTCCCCAGAACAAGTGCTATTGGGGTGAGCTGAGAGAAGGCCATGAAGATGCTCAGAGGGCTGGAAAAGCCCTGGAGCCAGGCTGAGAGAATTGGGGGTGTTCAGCCTGGAGAAGAGAAGGCTCCAGGGAGACCTTAGAGCATCTTCCAGTGCCTGAAGGGGCTCCAGGAAAGCTGGGGAGGGATTTAAAATAAAGGCATGGGGTGACAGGACAAGGGGGAAATGTCACAGGCCCTGCCTCAGTTTCCCCATCAGGAAAATGATAGTCCTGACACTCATCAGCAGCACAGCCCTGTGCTGGAAAGCAGATAATGGTTGCAGGGAGTCAGATAAATTAAAAATATTTCTATTTTTCATATTTCTAATATGACACCAACTTCTCAAGAACAGGATTAGTCCCATGATACCAAATCAATAAATACTGGGACCATCAAAACTGTCTCAGGGGAGGCTGGGAAAGAGACAGCACAAGACACTGGAGCAGATGGCCCTATTGTGAAATCTCTTCTTAATGAGGTAAAACAAAGAGCATTGCAAGGGCATGGAGCAATTACTGGTCACTGCTGGTACCAGGCTGTCTGCATGAAAGCTCTCATGAAATAAAAAAAGGATAAGAAGGAGTGCTGGAAAGCTTTAGAGGGGAAATGGTGAGAAGACAAGTTGTGGAAGGAGGTTATTTTATAATGAATTGGTTGTTTTCAAGGGCTTCTTCAGTGCTCACAAAGAAGGGAAAGCCCTAGAAGGGAAGCACAGACAGAAGGGACTGTGTCCTGACACCAAAGGTGCTCATGTTCAGAGGTACTTCCCTGTGTTTGATTGAAAACCACCCTCTGAGCACACTGAAACATCAGGGAAATGTTTCACACCCAGGGGATGATGGCCAGGTTCTCCCCAAAGATGCTGGTCTGCTCTGAAGGAGAGGAATGAAGCTGAAAGAAGCCTTGAAATCATAGAATCAATAGAATTGTTTTGACTGGAGAAGAATTTTCAGATCACCCAGTCCAACCATTAACCCAGCACTGCCAAGGCCACCACTGCCCCATGGCCCTCAGCACCACAGTTCCAGGGCTTGGAAATCCCTCCAGGGATGGGGTCTCCACCACTGCCCTGGGCAGCCTGGGACAGGGAATGACAACCCTTTCAGGGAAGAAATTCTTCTTAATATCCAACCCAAACCTCTCCTGGCACAACTTGAGGTTATTTCCTCTTGTCCTATCGCTTGCCCTTGGGAGAAGAGACAGACTCCCATCTTCCTCCAACCTCCTTTCAGGGAGTTGTAGACAGCAAGAAGGTCACCCCTCAGCCTCCTTTTCTGAAGACTCAGCCACTCCTTGTAAGATTTGTTCCCCAGACCCTTCCCCAGCTCACCTTCACCAAATTGGAGTGGCTGGAACCTGAAGGCACAGCACACAAAATGCTGGATTTACTGCCTTCAGAGGAAAAAGTGGAGTAAAGATGTGGTTTTTTTTTTTTTTGCTCCCAGATGCAAGAAGCCTGTGTGTAAGCAGGCACTGGGGAACTAAAACCAAGAAGAGATGAAAGGAAATCCCAGGGCATGTGCACAGCTGTCTGTGCCACTAAAGGGGATTTAGAGATGCTGTGCACAGGAAAACAAAACCCCAAGAGATACACAGACTGAGATAAAACCCCAGAAACCGGTAAGACTCTGAGATCATTCCCGTTTTCAGAAGCATCTTGCAGGAAAATGGTTTTCTAAGTCCATTGGGATGTCACCACCCAGGGATCTGATGTCCAGGGGTCTTTTGGCACCTCCAGACCCAGCCTGGAGCATCTGGAGGAGGTTGGAAATGTGCCACGTGCTTTGATACCACGCTGCACCAATGCCCACACGTCCAGAGATACCTGGACTAGAGGAAGGTGCCATTGTAATGGAGCCATAAATCACTTTGAAAGAAGGATCTTGTTAATACAGGAGTGACTAAAAATATCCCTCTACCAACAAATTCTTTGCAAGTGTCAGCAGTGCCAGCCAAAACCCAAGCCCAGCTGCCAGCACACCCAAGTTCACCACGATCCCTCTCCTGCAGCAGAAAAAAAAAACCCAACCAAAACCCCAAACCAAAATTTGAGGAGTAAGAATCAAAAGCACTGCTTTTATAACCCTTCTTCTGAAAAGAATTGGCAGGAGCATTGGTTATTCCTAAGCACTCCTGTGCCCACAGCAAAGGTTTGGAGCCTCCGGGAGCCACCAGGTAAATAATCTGCGTTTGGAAACGAGATGGATCTGCAAATACTTCTTTCTTTTGGCACTCTTCCAAGCTTAACTGGGAAATAAAATATGCTGGGGACAAACATTTTAAGCAGGTACTTAATTGAGAGAGAAGAAGGCATCGTTCTTGTCTCCCAGGAAGAGTCTGCATGTTTTAAACACACCCCGAGATGGAGATTTATTGCGACCGACAGAGCAGAGAGGCTCAGAAAAAAGCACTCCTTCCCCTCCCATAAATAATTCACCCGTTGTAACAGTTCATAAAATGTTTATATTAAGTAATATTTAAATACTGCGTTGCAAAAAGCAAAAAAACAAAACAAACAAAAACCAAAACCCATGTTTAAAAATGTTAATTCAAGCCAAGAGAATAATCAACCCCAAAGGAGGGGAGGGGAAAATGATTCCCTTGAAGCTGTAGTGTTGGGTTTTCTCTGCTGAGAGCAAAGCTAAAGGAGTTTAAAGGGGTGATTCTTGGCTTCACTCCATGTTCCCTCTGCTCTGTCAGATCAAATCCTGATTCTGCCCTGAATGATAAAGCTTTTTCCATTGGTCTCTGTGATATCCACATGGAGCTGGCTACGTCCATGCAAGCTCCCCCAGGTTTGCAGCCAGGCAGGGCAGGCTCAGCAGTCCCATATTAACCTCTGCCATTGAGTAATGATGCTTTTGACTTCAAAAAACAAGCTACACACACCTGTAAGCAGGCCCTGAGCTCGCTGATGGGTTACTGGGTGTAGATGCAGTGATGAGGGACATGGTTCAGTGGTGGCTTTAGCAGTGTTGGGTTAACAGTTGGATTTAATGACCTGAAAGATCTTTTCCAACCAAAATGATTCTATGACACACAAAGTCCAATACAGGAAAGGCTCCAAAAAACAGATCCCTACAGGGGATGAAGGAGTGGGAGTTTGACAAGGAGGAGAGAGGGTAGTGGGGTCATGACTGAAGATCAGCAGAAGCCATCAAGATACTATAATCAGATGTCATCTTTTATTAAAACTGTAATTGTTTGATCCAACCTGTGCCCTGGGGACCATAATAAAAAAATGCAAGCAGCACCAAGGTCACTGCAGACAGAAAATCAATGTAGGGAATGAATGGTAATGACTTTTTTTTTTTTTCCTGGTTTCAAAGACAGGGACTGTGGAGATACCCTGCTGGCACCTCCAGAGATGGACTCACTCCAGCAAAGCACTTAGCACATTGTTAACGTCCACATTCAAGTCTTCCTCCTTTTAACCATGACTACAGCAGTTTTGAGCATCCTAATGGACCATCAGATTTCATCCAGGCAAAGACCATCCACCACTCCTCCGTGGTACCCAGTTCTCTACCCAAAACCACCAGTGCTTTGCAGCTTTCTGCAATGACCATGTCTTCTGCACTCCTGACCTCTCTGATGGGACCCTCAGGACTTCCTCAGGTCCACAGTTCCAGGGAAGTGCAAAGCCAAAACCCGAATAAAAGGGTCAGCCTGAGGCATTCCTCACGTGGAAGGATGTCACAGCATCTCCGTCAAATTCCTCTACATCCATCTCCCAACATTACTTGCCCCACAGTTTTATTTTATTTATTTATTTGAGTGGTTGGGAGGGTTGCTTGATGGATTGATTGATTTTCCATGCAACACAATTGCTGACATGATTTGTGATTCACTGCAGAATTGCTCCTGTGCCAGCAGTTCCATCTGCATAGGTACTGCTGATGATTCCTCCCTCGATGTCATTCCCGTCCCTCACCTCTCCTGAACTGCTTTCTCATTTATTTCAGGCTGCTTCCCCAATATGTCAAGATTCTCTTCAAATTCCAGTGCCAGCAAGTGAAATGATGAAGCCACATGAGAGTGAAGGACACGGGACAAGACTGCACGGACGAAATACAACACCCAGACAAGATGTCCCTAAGGCCCCTTTCTGCCCTTAAAAAAAACCCGTTTAACTGCACTAAGGTATCAGTTACAACTACAGCAGTAAGTACTGATGGAAATTTAAATTGTCTGGAGGATATTGAAGGCAGATTGCAGCCTGTACAGAGGGGATGAAGCTGCTCTCCACTGTGCTGGGAGTCTGAGCCAACCTCAACCCTTTGAGTCTGCTCTGGGGAGACTCAGCCCCTCCACCCCCCGGCAGTGCTGGGCCCAGTTTTAGGGTCCCCAACACCAGAAGGAGATGGAGCTGCTGGAGCAAGTCCAGAGGAGGCCACCAAGATGCCCTGAGGGTTGGAGCAGCTCTGGAGCCAGGCTGAGAGTTGGGGTTGTTCAGCCTGGAGAAGGATCCTGGGAGACCTTAGAGCATCTTCCAGTGCCTGAAGGGGCTCCAGGAAAGCTGGGGAGGGACTTTGGACAAGGCAATGGAGGGATGGGACAAGGGGAAATGGTTTCATACTGAAAAAGAGGAGATTTAGATGAGAACTTTTAGAAGATGAGAAATTTAGAAGAAATTCTTTGGTGTAAAGTTGTGAGCCCCTGTCCCAGGTTGCTCAAGGAAGCTGTGGCTGCCCCATCCCTGGCAGTGTCTCAGCCCAGGTTGGATGGGGCTTGGAGCAACCTGGGCTGTGGGAGGTGTCCCTGCCACATGGCAGGGGGTTGGAATTAGATCTTGAAGGTCTCTTCCAACCCAAACAATTCCATTATTCTAAAGTCTTGGGAGATGTCTCTACAGCTCCAGAGAGTCCCTGTCAATTGGATATCAAGGGTGATTCTAAGACCAGTAATTCCTAAGTGATATAAAAGATCTGTCCAAACAGGAGTTTGTGTGACAGCTGAGAAAAAAACAGAGGGGTGAAAAGAGATCTGGAAAGTTGGTGTCACTTCACCCTGAGCATTGCTCATCAGTGATCCTGGCCAGACCTGAACAAGGACAGCTCTGTGCCTGCAAACATAAGTTTAGTGTAAATGAATTAAAACTGTGAAAGGAGGAGGAGAAATCAAGTTATATACATAATTTGAAAATAAATATCTTTTTCCACACGGTGTTACACTGAGCATTAAATACTCATTTCCTATTATATATTTTATGAGTATATGAACACCTGAGTGTGTTTCAAGACGTGGTTGCAGCACAACAGCTCTGCTTTTGTCCCATGATGCACTGAGATAACTTCATTTATCCTTGCAGAAGCTTTGAACACATCTGCAGCACCTCAACAGCTTCCTATGGGATGGCTCCCATCCCTGGAAACAGTTAAGGTCAGCTTGGAGGGCTCTGACCAACCTGATCCAGATGAGGATGTCCCCACTCACTGCAGGCAGAGTAAATGACCTTTAAAGGTCCCTTCCACCTCCAACCATTCTGTGATCCTGTGATCTACTACTGCAGCAGAGGGATGGAGTGTGCACAGCAACTGAATCGTGGTGATTCCCCTCATTTCACCTTCACCATTACTCATCCAAAGGGAGATATTCTTCACCATGAGCACGGTGAACCCCTGGTCCCAGGTTGCCCAGAGAAGCTGTGGCTGCCCCATCCCTGGCAGTGTCTCAGCCCAGGTTGGATGGGGCTTGGAGCAACCTGTGGGAGGTGTCCCTGCCCATGGCAGTGGGATTGGAAAGGGATGAGCTTGAAGGTCCCTTTCAATCCAAACCATTTGATGGTTCTACAAACTTTCAGAGAAAGCAACTCCTTTGCTCTCTGCACAGTGGGGCTGCTGAAACCCATCCCAACTCCCCAGAGGGAACACGTGGATCTCCTTGTGTCCTCCCTCCACTGGGAGAAAACCTGCCCAGGAATGTCCTCTGGCATTGGAGCCTGGGACTGCCCTCACTCATATGATGAAACCCCTTAAGCCCTTGGGCCAAGGTGGTTTGCACATAAGCTGCTTGCTGGGATCAGTTCTTGCTTTGTACCCAGTCCAAGACCCAGCCTGGGACATGGGGTTGAGACCATTTCAACAAGTGAAGAGTGTAAATGGTCAGGTCCCCACGCAGAGGAACATCTCCTGGAACTGTACAATTTACTAATCCAGACATGGCCTATGGATCTAATCAGAAATTTCAGGGGGTAACAGAAAAATTCCCACCAAGCCTGGCACACCAGAGAGCACAACCTCCCAGTACCTGAATGTGACCTACAAGACATCTGGGAAGGGACTTTTTATAGGGGCAGGGAGGGATAGGACAAGGGGAAACAGTTTTAGACTGGAAGAGGAGAGATTTAGGTTAAACATTAGGAAGAAATTCTTGAATTTGAGGGTGGGGAGAGCCTGGAACAGGTTGCCCAAGGAAGCTGTGGCTGCCCCATCCCTCGCAGTGTCTCAGCCCAGGTTGGATGGGGCTTGGAGCAACCTGGGCTGTGGGAGGTGTCCCTGCCCATCCAGGGGGTTGGGACTGGAGGAGCTGGAAGGTCCCTTCCAACCCAAACCATTCTGGGATTCTAAGATGGGACACATTCTCCACTGGAGACTTTCAATAATAGATAAGATTACAGCAATCTGATGGGGTTGAGATACATCATCTCCTTTCCCTAAATTCAGATGTGGATCTTAGGAAATTCTTCTAGCCCTACATCTCCACAACTATCATCAGGGAATTCCAGAATGGTTTGTGTTGGATGGGACCTTTAAAGCTCATCCAGTCCAACCCCCCTGCAGTGATCAGGGACATTTTCCACTAGATCAGGTTGCTGAGAGCTCCAACCTCACCTGGAATGTTTCCAGGGATGAGGCATCTCCCACCTCTCTGGACAACCTGGGCCAGTGTCTCATCACTGTCACTGTAAAAAAAATTTTCTTTTATAATAATGGAGTAGGAGTTCTCCTCTCGTGTAGCATGAACATCCATCCCTCCCTGAATTATCTCAGAAAAACACACAGAAAGTCTCCAGCCCTGACTCATTCATCTCTATAGCTACTACAAATTCTCATTTGCTCCACATCTTCAGTACCTCCAGGGCTCGAGCTGAATGACAGAACATGAGCAACAGGCAATTCATTAATACCAGAGGCAGTCCAAAAATTTCCCCATTGAAGCCTTACTGGTTTTGTTTCTTCTGACAGGGCAGGAAATGGGTGGTGGGGAGGAAAAGTAATAATTGTTTGGGTTAAAAGAAATTTTAAAGAACTAAAAAATATTTTGGTGAAGCAACTGAAAACCAGGTTTAATGTTGTTTTGTCTCTGGGGAAAATTAATCACCTTATTACTCATTTTGACACTGGAAAAGGGGTGAAATTTCTCCTTTCCCTGCTATGTCTTTGTTTGTTTTGTTTTGGTTTTTTTCAGGGAATAAAGGCAACAAAAGGAGAATGATGCAAGACAAAGAAGAAGGGGAAAAAAAAAAATAAAAGGCCCCCAAGGCTGGGTCCTGGCTCCTATCCAGAGGTCAGGTCATCCCCACAAACCTGATTTTCCTGGTTGCTGAAGGACACCTTGGTTCTTAGGTGGTTCCTCAGGGTCCACAGATGAAGGACAACAGAGAAAATGGGGGTGCAAAAAGATGCAACCTGCCCCTGGAGCACTGCTTTGGCAACACACACTCCAGAGGGGGAAACTGAGGCAAGAAGCACCTGTATGCTGGAATCTGCATCACACCAAAGCTCATCTGGTCACTTTGGTGGCTTTCAGCACCTCAGCCTCAGAAAAACAAGAGGAAAGAGGAGAACAATGCCCTAGAGGTGCTCCCTGAAGCATTGTGTGGGCTCAGCATCACCTCTGCCTCAGTTTCCCCCCAGCCAAAGAGAAATAAAGGAAGAGAAATAATGTAAAAAATAGAAATAAATCCAGTTTATTCTGTAGGAATAGACACGCTCAGCCCTGTCATAGCTGCTCTGGCCTCGCTGAGGGCTTCTGGGCTCAAACACCAATGCAAACAAATCATCCATCCTCAGGCTGGAAGCTGCATCCATGTTCTGTGACCATCACCTGCCAGGGCATCTCCTCTGCTTTGTAGGTTTGGGAAGAGCTGGGAAGAGGTCCCAGCTGCACAGAATTTGAAATATTCATTTGTCTAGGTATAAAGAGGTTAAAAAGAAGTGCGGCCAGCAGGTTGGGGGAGGTGGTCTCCCCCTCTGCTCCACTCTGGTGAGATCCCCCTCGCAGTGCTGGGGCCACAAATATAAAAAGGATTTGGAGCTGTGGAGAGAGGCCAGAGGAGGTCAACAAGGTTATCTGAGGGCTGGAGCAGCTCTGCTCTGGAGCCAGGCTGAGGGATTGGGGTTGTTCAGCCTGGAGAAGAGGAGGCTCCCAGGTGAGCTCAGAGCAACCTCCCAATATCTGAAGGGGCTACAAGAAAGCTGGGGGAGGGCTTTGGACACGGGGGGG
>JAAWXA010000007.1:583748-641248 GCA_038090715.1 Florisuga fusca
GGGGGGGGGGACAGGGCGTCCGTGGAGGAGCACGCGTGTGCAAAGCGCACCCGTGTGTGAACACGCGTGTGTCTGCCCCATGTCGCACATGCACCTGCGAGGCGCGGCCGTGCACACGCGTGCAGAGTCACACGCGTGAACGGCACGGTCCGGTGTGGATGTCCGCATGCACGGTCACTCACGTGTGAGACAGCCCCAGAGCTGCACGCACGTGTGCAAGGCGCGCCCAGGCGTGCACAGATATGTGCACAGCACACCTGTGCATGCACAGACTGATGCACAAAGACACCTGTAAGAGGTGCCCCTGCATGCACACGCACCTGCACACGCGTGTGCAAGACGCACCCATGCATCCGTGCAAACACATCCACAATCACACGTGTGCAAGAGAGGCCCGTGCTTCCATGTGGATACATGCACAGTCACGTGTCTGCACACACGTGTACAAGGCACACCCATGCATGCCTGCACACTCACCTGCACACGTGAGGCATGCCCCTGCGTGTGTTCACACACATGCAGTCACATCCATGTGCCCACATGCAGATATCCACACGTGTGCATTCACACTCCTGTGCATACATGTGAATGCAAACACACGTGCAAGACTCACCACTGTGCACACACTTGCACACATCCATGTGCAGCTGCACACACACCCCCTCGTGGTGTGTCACGCACCACACATGATTGTACAAACACATGAACATACACACATGTGCACAAACTTCTGTGCACACGTGCATGCACGTGTGTCCATGCATGTGCACACTCACACCAACACACACGCCTGCACACAGATATGCACACCACAGGTGAATACACATACATACGTGTACCTGCAAGCACATGCATGTGCACAAACGTGCATAAACACAAGCACCATCACCAGAATGCAGCCCCTTGCACACACATGCTAGCACTATGTGCACACCCGTGCCTGGATGCAGGCATGGACACAATATAAATGCAACACCTGCACACGTAGGAACACACACAACTGGACACACACTCACACAGGTGCACACACAGAGATGCACTCGTGCTTGCACACACAGTGCATATGCACACATGCATGCACTAACATGAGCACGTGCATATCCACGTGCACACACAGCTGTGCACACACAGCTCCTTACACGTGCACAGCAGCACGTTAACCTGTGCACACACACACATAGAATCATAGAACTGGCTGGGTTGGAAGGGACCTCAGAGATCATCAAGTCCAACCCTTGATCCACTCCCCCCGTGGTTCCCAGCCCATGGCACTGAGTGCCACATCCAGTCTCTTTTTAAATATCTCCAGGGATGGAGAATCCACCACTTCCCTGGGCAGCCCATTCCAATGCCTGATCACCCTCTCTGTGAAGAAATTCTTTCTAATATCCAACCTAAACCTCCCCTGGCACAACTTGAGACCGTGTCCTCTTGTCTTGTTGAGAGGTGCCTGGGAAAAGAGACCAACCCCCCCCTGGCTCCAACCTCCTTTCAGGGAGTTGTAGAGAGTGATGAGGTCTCCCCTGAGCCTCCTCTTCTCCAGGCTGAACAGCCCCAGCTCCCTCAGCCTCTCCTCATAGGATCTGTGCTCCAGTCCCTTCACCAGCCTGGTTGCCCTCCTTTGGACCTGCTCCAGCACCTCAATCTCCTTCCTGACCTGAGGGGCCCAGAACTGGACACAGGACTCGAGGTGTGGCCTCACCAGGGCTGAGTCCAGGGGCAGAATCACCTCCTTGGACCTGCTGGCCACGCTGTTCCTGATCCAGGCCAGGATGCCATTGGCCTTCTTGGCCACCTGGGCACACTGCTGGCTCATGTTCAGCTTCTTGTCAATCCAAACCCCCAGGTCCCTCTCTGTCTGGCTGCTCTCCAGCCACTCTGTGCCCAGCCTGGAGCTCCCCATGGGGTTGTTGTGGCCAAAGTGCACGTGTGTGCCCTCATTTGCATGCATAGGTGCACATGCATGCAAAAAGATGCATGCACACACGTGGGCACTAACACACGTGTGCACAATCACACGTGCACAAATGCTGGCACACACAGGCACCCAAATGTGTTCACATTCATGCACGCTGAACTGCACATCTGCACACATGTGTGGACACTCGTCTGCACACACAGACACAGTGTCACAGACAGATCTGAGCACACATGCACATCCACATTCACTTTGACACGTGCAGACACTCAGAAACACATGGATGCACACACACGTGCACACATGTGCACCCACACCTGGTCACATGTACACCAGCACACACAGTGCAACACGCACACACAGAGGCACTTGTGTGCACACACAAACCCTCCCTTGTGCATGCACACGCCCCCTTGCACACAGGTGTGCCTTCAGCTTCATGTGCAGGCACACGGGTGGACATCCCTCCAGAGATGCTTGCACACACGTGTGTACATGCACGTGCACACATAGATACCTGCAATCACATTTAGACCTGCACACATGAAGATATTTGCACACGCGTGTGCAGCCACACACACACACTCAGACCCTTTATTTTTCCCTTTTGGGCTGGGGGGGATTTTCCTGCTTCACTGCATGCTTCCAGCTGCAAACCCAAACCAACCCCCAGCCCACTGCTGCTGTCGGGGCAGAGGGCATCTGCTTCCTGATGCTCATTCCCAGGATGGATTCAGATCCCTGAAGCCCACCTTGTACTCCATTCCCCATTTTCCTGCCCAACCTTGCTTCCACCTTCTCCCCTCTGACCTTCACTCCATCTCTGTTTCTCCACTCTATTCCTCCACCCTCCATCTCTCCACCTCTCCATCCTCCATCCATTCATCCCTCCATCCCTGCATCCTCCATCCCCTCCACCTTTCCATCCTCCATCCATTCATCCCTCTATCCCTGCATCCTCCATCCCTCCACCCTCCATCATCCAACCTCCATNACCCGGGCTTGCTGCATCGCCCGCTTCTGGAATCAGCTGGATAAAGCGGACATCGCCGTCCCTTTGGTTTTTACCAAATATTCGGAAGCCACCGAGCATCCCCTCCCTCCCTCTCCCTTTCTCTTTATTTCCTTTCTTCATCACTGAACCCAAATAAAATCCATTTTCAGCCTAACTGCATCCACCTGCTGGGCTAACCACACAAAGATGACCCCAGGCTTGAAGCCATCAGGTTTTTATCAGCAAGGCTGCACCGCTGGCTGATTTCCACTGGGAGCATCCCTCCAATCAAACCAGTGATCCCAGTGTCTCCGAAACCCTGCACTCAGATCCGGAATTACAGCAAGAAAAAGAACAATTCCCACCAGGCAGCCACGGCAGCTGTGGAGAGAGCAATGAAAAGCAGGATTACTCCTGCCAGGATTGTTTCTTTAATCCAAAGCATTGCATTTCTGTGTTGAGTCCTGGACCCCTGAGGGTCTGGGTTGGTTTATGTTTTGTTTTGTGGGGCTTTTTTTTTTTTTTTTTTTCTTGTCTTTGCCTTGATTTGCCTCATTTCATTCCTTGCCTGTAGGTAAACTGTGGAAACCCCTTTCATGGATGGGCTTGGAGAACCTGCTGATGGGGGGGAGGCTGAATAAAAGAGCTGCTGGTGGAATAAAAATAGCTAGAGGACAACTGGAGGTGTTTCTGCACAGGCATGGCTTTATCCATAAGGATTCTATCATCCCTGCATTTACACCCAATGCAATTAAAAAGATTGATTATAATTAAAGATTTAGGAAGCTCCTCTGCATCTCCTGGGTTGGGACCATGCCATGATTTTTTTCCAGACCTCAATGCACCATGTGTTGGCAGTAAGTTGGCTGCTCCTTTGCACCCCTGATGGCAGTTCTCATCACTTTTTAGGCTGATTTTTACTTTAAAAACCAATACTTTAAAGTCACATGGCTCCTGCTGCACTGCACTTGCCTTCTGCAGAAGATGGAGCCACCACCTCATCCAGGTCATGCAGCAAAGGTGGAAGAATCATCCCAAAACAGGCACTGTCAGACCCCAGCCCTGTGTTTCCAGGCAGGCTGCATCTGGCACAAGGTGATGGCAAACATCATTTGGCAGCTGATGGACCGTAATAATAATAATAAAATATTTATCTGTAGGAACAGCAAGGAGGAAAACTGGAAGAACATCACCCTACACTGGTGACCCAAGGTCTGTGAAGAAGATTTGCAACCAAGATTGAGTTCCCTGAGTGATAGACCTCAAGGATGTGCATATTTTTAAACACTCTCAGTAATTTTATTTATCCCAAAGCTGCCACAGTGATTTTTCAAGGTGTGAAACTCATCTTGGTCTGAGATCTGCTGCTCACAGTGGCTCTGCCCATTCTCAGATGCTTCCTGGAGGAAACATTTTCAGGTTCCTTGGTGTTGCTGTTTTGGAGTTTGCTTCTTGAAGAGCTGTTAGAGCAATGCAGGGCCATGGTTAGTGATGGACTTGGCAGTGCTGGGTTGATGATTGGCCTTGATGATCTCAAAGGTCTTTTCCAACCAAAAGGATTCTATGAATTAATTTGCCTTAGTATAAAACCACAGAATTGCAGAATGGTCTGAGTTGGAAACGATCTTTAAAGCTCATCTGGTCCAACCTCCCTGAAGTGAGCAGGGACATCTTCAACTAGAACAGGTTGCTCAGAGCCCTGTCCAACCTCACCTGGAATCTTTCCAGGCATGGGGCATCTACCACCTCCCTGGGCAACCTGGGCCAGTTTTTTACTAACCTTGAAATGGGGTTATATATGATATGATATGATATGATATGATATGACCCCTCTAGACCCTTTGCAGCAGGTCCCAGTTTGGTGCTGGGGGTGTCCCATCAGTGCCCCCATGCTGGGGATTTGCACAGCCCCTCACACCCATTCAGGGACGGGGGATTTGCATCTTGCACAATGTGACTTTTGAACCTTGCACAGAGCTTTCCTCGTCTGCAGCAAGCCTGACCCTCAGCTCACCCAAAAATGCTCTGTCATGCCCTACCCATCTTTTTATTCCTTTGTTTTATTTTATTTTGTTTTAGAGAAGACATGGGTGAAAGTGCTCTGGGAGGTTTTGCAGCATCAGGAGACTCCTCACTGCTCTGCAGATACCAGATGCAGAATGAAAAAAAAAAAAAAAAAGAAAAGAAGAAGGGCTTAGCATCTCCTGCAACAAAATCTATAGTTAAATATAAATCCTGCAGCGTGGCTGCTCACTGCCTTTCAGGAACCTGCTTTGGAAATAATTTAATTGCTTATGTCAAGTAAAACCCATTAGCTTTAATCATCTGGATTGATTTGCTGGCTGCAAACCTCTCTCAGAGAGAACGAGGGTTAAAAGAAATAAAAAATGTCTCTGTGTTTAAATTACAGCCTCCCCAGCAGAAAGCAGGAATAGCTTTTCCAACCCTTTTCTGGGAAAAGGCCACATGGTGGAACATTGGTCTTGGGGCTGGCCAAGGGCAGGGGTGGCACTCAGCATCATCCTGTGCCAGGCTGGGGTTTGATTGTGCCCTTTAGGATGCTAAAGGCACCGTGGTGGGGTGCAAGCAAGGGTGAATCTGTTATTTTGCAGCACCCAAAATCAGTGTTGGCTTTGGGGAGATCCCCCCCCAACCCCCTCCAGGCAGTGGTTCCCTGTCCCATCCATGCTGGGATCTGCTGGTGTTGGAGGTAGGGAATACCACCCCCTGTGCAAGGATAACTGGGATGTTTGGGGAGCTGATTTATTGCCTGGAGGATCTTCTTCTCCTGGAATCCTCCAATGAAGCCAGGATGCTTTTCAGACAAACCTGAGCTACTGGAGATTATTCTGGGCAGGTCTGAGAGTCCCTCCTACATCTCGTGACAACATGAAGAGCATGTTCACCAGCTAGACAGTGGGAGTGGATGCTGCTGCCAGGAGAATCACAGACTGCTTTGGGTTGGAAGGAACCTTAAAAATCGTCTCCTTCAACCCCTGCCATGGGCAGGGACCACTAAGACCAGGTTGCTCCAAGCCACATCCAGCCTGGCCTTCAACACTTCCAGGGATGATGGATCAATCTGCAGGACCTGTCCCAGTGTCTCACCACCCTCACACTGAAGAATTTCTTCCCTGTATCTTGCCTGACCCTCCCCTCTTTTACAGAATCACAGAATTCCCATGGCTGGAAAAGACCTCCAAGATTACCATCATCTCTCAACATCCCCCCCTCCAATAATGTGTGTTTATAGATCAATATCTGCATCACCCACTGGAGCATGTCCTGAAGTGCCTCATCAACAGAGTTTTTAATACCTCCAGGGATGGTGACTCCACCACCTCCCTGGGCAGCCCATTCCAGCCCCTGCCTGCCCTCTCAGTAAAGAAATTCTTCCTCAGATCTACTCTAAACCTCCCCTGGTGCAACTTCAGGCCATTTCCTCTGGTCCTGTCATTGGGACAGGACTTTCAGTTTCAACCCATCACTACAGGCCCTACTCTAAGTTCTGCCCCCCTCTTTCTTAGAGGACTTTTTCAGGCACTGGAAGATGCTCTAAGGTCTCCAAGGAGCCTTCTCTTCTCCAGACTCAACAACCCCAACTCTCTCAGAGCTGGCTCCAGAGATGCTCCAGCCCTTGGATCATCTCCATAGCATCCTCTGGACTCACTCCAACACCTCCACTGGGGCTGTGTTGGGGACCCAGCACTGCAGAGGGGTCTGAGCAGAGCAGGGCAGTGGGGGACAATCCCCTCCCTTGCCCTGATGGTCACTCTGCTGGGGATGGAGCCCATGACACTGTTGGTTTTCCTCTATTTATCTCCCAGGACACTTCAGTGTCCATGTCCTGGCCATGGTAGGGCTGTCCCAGACACTCCCACATCTTTGCAGGTTTTAGCTCTGTGTTAATGACATTGCTCTGAACTGCTCCTGTCCCCAGCCTGGAGGACCAGGGACAAAAGAAGATGACAGCACTGCTGGTGGCAGCTTTGCAGGGTTTTTTAGTGCCTTCTCATGGCTTAAATCATTTTATAATGGCATCCAACTGCTGGGAAGGAGGATCTGCCTGGGGTGTTGTTGTTTCCCTTGTCAAATTTGTTTATGATTCACACATGTTGGGAGGGTGCTTCAAGGACAAATGGGACGAGAGCCAAAGCAAATCCATATCAGAGTGTTCCACAAAGCAAATAACTGAAGTGCATGAAAAAAAGAAGAATTGGGCTGATAACTCAAGTGTTCTAAAAGATGTGAAGCTCTGTACTGAAAATCACTGGTGTAACACAGCCAGGCTGCAGAAGAAATGATTCTGCAGCAGGGAGAAGAGGGAGTTAAAAAAAATCTGAAAATATGTATTCTGGAAGAATTTGCACTAAAAAAAAAAACACAGCGGGTAGAAGTGGGCTTCTCTCATCCCTCTGCTCCTACCCAGGGCTGGAGATGGATGAAGACCAAGCTTGGTGCAAGGGTATCACAGAAGTTTGGTGTGGTGGGAAGATCTTGAGCAAGGAGGACCTGAGAGGGGAGTTGAACCCACAGCTGGTGGAGTGATGGGTCAGGAAGGAATGAGACTCAGAATTACCATTGGACAGCTACTAAAAACCCCTCCACCTTTAGTTTTCTTTCGGATGAAGTTTTCTTCTGATGAACTTCAAAGTTTACTTCTGATAATTTTGCCCCCTGGAGGGGAAAAAAAAATTGGCAGGAGCATCTAGGAGCAGACATGAGAGGATTTAGGGAAAAAAAAGAGAGCTATCTGGGATTAGAAGGGAGGAGCAGTGATCTGGAGAGACCTTCTAGGTTTTCCTCTGGGGCTCCAAGTCCACGTGTGGTGGAGTTCCAGCAAGGGACTCAAACAGGAGCCATGACCATCTCCTTCTGGGCAAAGCAGGACAGCTGTGTAATGTCTGTCTTCTCCTACATTCATTGACCTTTGCATGGGTCCTTTTGGGTCCCTCATGTCAGGCTTGCTCAGTTCTGACCCTGGGGCACAGCCAGGGCTCTACTCACGGCCAAGTCCCACTGGGCTGACTTGCAAAACTTGGGGACTTGAAAAGTCTGCTACTGCTCAGTGACTCAGGGCCTTAGGGGTTTCTTCTCCTGCTCAGAGGTGGATATTGATCAACTGAGTCATAAGGGCCTCTGATAAAGTGATTACACTGAAGGATTTCTTCCTAATGTCCAACCTAAACCTACCCTCTCCATTTGAAACCATTCCTCCCTCATCCCATCACTCCATGCCCTTGTCCAAAGTCCCTCTCTAGCTTTCCTGGAGCCTCTTCAGATACTCAAAGGTGCTCTGAGGTCTCCTCAAAGCCTTCTCCTACCTACTTCTTAGCTAGTTTAGTACTTCAGAGAGACAGCAATGCTTTTCTCCAAAACAAGCCACAGATTTTATTCTATCTACACACAACAATGAGATGCATCTCCCTTGGCTCCTCCTGACTATCTGGAAGTCTCTGATCCATCTCTAATTTAAGCAGAGAGTTTCAAAGCCCTCCTTAGGTAGGTATTTTTCTCTCCTGATTTCAAGAAGTAGAAAGACAAAAAGCCAAATATCCACAGCAGAGCAGGACATGAATATTTATGACCCGGCTGAGCCTTGCTCCACTCCTAGGTCAGCTCTTCCAAGGAGCAAACTTATTCTCAATAAATCCAGAACTTGAGCATTTTCCTTGTCATAAAGAAACACAAGCTGGGATTCTTTGCAATCCTGGTGCTTCAGGAACCAAAAATCCTGCTGCCCCAGGGCTTAGCCTGAAATTTCTGGGAGCAGAAAATGCTTCCCATGTGTCCAGGTAAACCCAGGGCTCAGGTGTGACCCTTGGCACTAGCCAGAAGATCTCTCTGGCATGGATGAGATCCAACAAGGATAAGGCTGCAGGATGGAAAACACCCTGAAGCATCATCTCAGGGGTGTCCCTGGAAGGACTTTCCTCTCCTTTATCCCCCCATGAGCCTCCCTGACACCATTCTGGGGGCTGCACAGCCCAGGGAGACCAAGACCCCTGGATTTACACATATTCCCACAGCATTTGGGAACTTTTTGGTGGTTTCTCACCTGGAAAAATCTCCAAAGAGTTCAAAACCTCCTTTGCTTTCTCAAAGCAGACAGGGGCCTGACCTTTGCAGCAGGAGACAAAGGATGAGGAGAGATTCAAGCAAGGTCTAAACCAGTTTCCACTCAATGAAAGCAATGGATTTATTTGGGAAAGAGCTTTTGGGATTCCACCAGGGCTCAAGTGAAAACGAAGTCTGTCAATTACTCAGAGCCCGGCATCTTCCTAGGACCTGGCAAAGAGGAGGGATGATTTTTCAGCTGACACCTTTGAATTTGATTTTGCCAAGGGTTGGGCTTTTTTTTTTTTTTTTTTTCAGTTTTGATTCTGTAATTCTTGGCCTTTGTGTCTGGGGCTGATGCTGCAGCAGCCGATTGGCTTCTTATTGAATTCCGTCTGTGAGCAGCATTATTCTGTATCCTGGTTACAAGGAGACCCTTGGTTTTCCCAGGCTTCCAGCCAGATGATTTCTTTGTTTACCTGAGTGGCTTGTCAGTTCCCTGAGGATTTTCTCTCCCCAACCCCCCTGCGAAACTTCTCCATTTTAAAATTTTCATCCAGTAAATCGCAGCTTTTGGATGGTGATTGGGCAAGTTCAGATGTTGTACCTGCTTGGAGGTAGAAATGGGAAAAAAAAGGGAGGTAGTAATTCCTGAGGGGGCTCCTGGAAAGCTGGGAAGGGACTTGTGACAAAGGCCTGGAGGGATGGGATAAGGGGGACCAGTTTCAAAGTGGAAGAGGGGAGATNAATCATTTGGGTCGGAAAGGAGCTCTGAGAGCATCAAGTCCAACCCTTGATCCACTCCCCCTGTGGTTCCCAGCCCATGGCACTCAGTGCCACATTCAGTCTCTTTCTAAAAATCTCCAGGATGGAGAATCCACCCCCTCCCTGGGCAGCCCATTCCAATGCCTGAGCACTCTCTCTCTATGAAGATTTTTTTCCTAATATCCAGCCTAACCCTCCCCTAGCAGAGCTTAAGCCCATGGCCTCTTATCTTACCGAGAGGTGCCTGGGAGAAGAGCCCGATCCCCCCTGGCTCCAACCTCCTTTCAGGGAGTTGTAGAGAGTGATGAGGTCTCCCCTGAGCCTCCTCTTCTCCAGACTGAACACCCCCAGCTCCCTCAGCCCTTCCTCACAGGATTTGTGCTGGAATCCCTTCACAGCCTCCTTGCCCTGTGTTTGCAAGGGATGTGATGTGGATGGGATTCAGTCTCAGACAGGGAGGTAGAAAAAAAAAGGAAGGAAGTTTCACTGCTGAGTGTGGGGGTTTGTGAGCAACCTGGTAACTCTGCCAGGAGATGGATGGATGGATCAGATAAGTGTCCATGCCCACCCTTGCACACACTTATGTGGATGTATAAGAATGGAATCACAAAATTCCATCTTGGGTTGGGTTGGAAGGGACCTTATAGACCATCTAGTTCCAACCTGAGCCATGGGCAAGAACACCTCTCACCAGACCAGGTTGCTCCAAGCACTGTCCAGCCTCACCTTCAACACTTCCAGGGATGGGGCAGCCACAGCATCCTTGGGAAGCTTGGGCCAAGGTCTCACCACCCTCACAGCAAAGAATTTCTTCCTGAGATCTCACCTCAATCTCCCCTCTTCCACTTTGAAACTGGTCCCCCTTATCCCATCCCTCCAGGCCTTTTTCACAAGTCCCTTCCCAGCTTTCCAGGAGCCCCCTCAGGAATTACTACCTCCCTGTCTGAGACTGAATCCCATCCACATCACATCCCTTGGAAACACAGGCCAAGGAGGATGTGAAGGGATTCCAGCACAAATCCTGTGAGGAAGGGCTGAGGGAGCTGGGGGTGATCAGTCTGGAGAAGAGGAGGCTCAGGGGAGACCTCATCACTCTCTACAACTCCCTGAAAGGAGGTTGGAGCCAGGGGGGATCGGGCTCTTCTCCCAGGCACCTCTCAGTCAGACAAGAGGCCATGGGCTTAAGCTCTGCCAGGGGAGGGTTAGGCTGGATATTAGGAAAAAAATCTTCATAGAGAGAGGGTGCTCAGGCATTGGAATGGGCTGCCCAGGGAGGGGGTGGATTCTCCATCCCTGGAGATTTTTAGGAAGAGAGTGAATGTGGCACTGAGTGCCATGGGCTGGGAACCACAGGGGGAGTGGATCAAGGGTTGGACTTGATGCTCCCAGAGCTCCTTTCCAACCCAAATGATTCTGGGATTCTGGGAAGTGACCTGCCCATCCTTATCCCTTTTGCTTGTTCCTTCCTGCCCTGCACAGATGGTTTGTAGGAGAACAGGGACAGTAAAGCCTGGCTCAGAGGCACAAGTGCCTCATCCTCTCTGCCAACACCTAAATATTGCAAAAGAGCTCAGAGATAGGCACCTGAAGGCAGGATTAAGTCCTGAAGGGAGTTTACTCCCCAGATTCCAGTGCCAAAAAGATGAAATCCTCACCTGGATGTCACATTGACATAAAGGTGGTGACACCTGGTGGGAAGGAATCCCTTGTCCCCACACCAGAGGGTGACTGTGGGCAACCACCACCACTGTACATTGCACAATCCCCTGTACTGTAAGACTGGGTAAACATTGACTTTGCCCTTTGCATCTGCCACCTGCAGAGCTTCCTCCTCCTTTTGAGACGTCCCCAGGGAGCCCAGGATGAAGGTCGAGTTTGCTCCTCTCTCCACACCACTGCCCAGAAGGCTTCAGACAGCAGCAGTGGCCCAATGGGTCTTCAGCTTCCTAGCTCTAGGTAAGAAACATCTCCTTTTTCTTCTCTGAGAAGCCAGAGCAGCTTTTGCCCCCAACCTCTCCCCTCCTTGTGCTCAAGGAAAACTCAGGACTGAAGGGCTGGAACCAAAGGAAAGTGGTATTAAAGACATTTCCTGGGAATCTGCAGGGGATGTTGGGTCATGTTAGGATGCTCTCATATGTCTCTGTCTCACTGTATGAGTGGTGTGGAGGTTCTGTCTTACTAAAGCAGTTCATTCTCCCCCTTTTTTTATCTTCCTAAAATCCCAGAACGGTTTGGGTTGTTCTTAGAGATCATCCAGTTCCAACTCCCCTGCCATGGCCAGGGACACTTCCCCTTAGACCAGGTTGCTCCAAGCTTCATCCAACCTGTCCTTCAACACTTCCATGGAAGTTTCAGCTTCTCCTGCCCTTTAGGTTTAGTGTCTTCTTGGTGCAAGGTGCTGCCTTGCTCAGTCTTGGCAGTGAGAAATGGCATTTCATGTTTAGTGTCTTCTTGGTGCAAGGTGCTGCCTTGCTCAGTCTTGGCAGTGAGAAATGGCATTCCATGTGGAGGATGTCAGGTGATGATGGAAATGCAAGCCAGGAGGTTTTGGATAGGATGCACTGGGAAGTTAGGAGATGGGAGACCCAGAGCCATGTTAGCAGACTGGCTGGTGGGATTTACAGCCCATCAGGAGCCAAGATGGAAGGTGACATCCCAGAGTTTTCCAATGTCATGCTGATGCATCTCAGATGGGGTCTGTATGAAGCTTCTACTTTCTTGTGGCTTGATGGTTGCTGAAGTCCCAATAGATTTTTGTGGACATCCAGGTTCTGGCACACAAGGGTGTCCCAAACAGCCTGCAAAGAGAGGCCAGGCCATGGTTCAGAGCCCCAGTAAGCTGCTGAGATGGCTTCATTCAAACCCTGCTACAACCCTGGGGTTAACTGGCCACCTCTGCACCAGAGCACTGGGCCATACTGGTGCAGGTGATGTAGCTGTTTGCCTGCTTCTTGGCACAGGTTTGGCCTGTGCTATGTGACCCTTTTCCAAGCTACATTGGGGACAATGTGGGCAATGACAGGGACCATTGCTGGTAGCCAGGCTGGGTGAGGTTGCCCTTCACTGGATGTGACTGGGCAGTGCTGGGTCAGCAAAGAGGCTCTGGAGGGGTGTGAGCAGTGTAGCTCCTTGGGTGGCTTTGGGGACCATCCCTCTCCAGGTGGAGGGGACATCCCAGTGGTAACGTGGCCACCTGAGCTGCCACAAAGCGTGGTTGGGTATGGCAGAGTGAAATCTCTGAAATCTTGGTGCCATCTGAAACTTTCATTTTAAAACTTGGCTTCTCCCAGTGAAGAAGAGAACCCAGCTGTGACCAACCCTCCCTTCCCCATCAGAAACCACCCTGCAAGAGGAGACAAAGGTGTTGTTAAGAGGGGAGGGGACATCTGCCAAAAACCATGCAGCCATGGACCCAACTGGCCAAACTGGGACGTTCTGGGATGCTCTGTTGCCTACCTGGATTTCTATCCATGGTATAGAGTAGAGATGTGGCTTTTATGTCAGTGAGGGATGCAGCAGCACATCTCTCACATGGTTGCAGCTGGGGCTTTAACAGTGTTTTCCAGCAAAACAACTTGCACTTGAGGTGTTTCCCTTCTTGGGGTTTGGAAGGAAGGTGGCACGTGGCTCCTCAGTGTTGGGAATGACTCCTGGGAGCAGAAGAAAGTCAGAAGTTGGGCAGGAGGGATGAATCCTCTGCAGGCAGAGGGTAAGAGGGAGCTATTGGAAATGCAGGTTCTGCCTCCTGCAGGGAAATTCAGGTTGCTGAGAATGAGGAGGAGACACAAACCCCCATCCCCTCCATGGCTGGCCCTCCAGAGATTACAGTTCTTCTCTGGGACTGTTTTATTTTGTTATTTATTTTCCTGTCTGTGCTACGGTCTGAAACCAAATCCAGTTTAGAAATCAGACAGTCACAGAATGGTTTGGGTGGAAAGGACCTTAAAAATCATCCAGTTCCAACCGGGACACCGCAGGGACACCTCCCACAGCCCAGGTTGCTCCAAGCCCCATCCAACCTGGGCTGGGACACTGCCAGGGATGGGGCAGCTTCCCTGGGCAACCTGTTCCAGTGTCCTACAAACCTCATAGTAAAGAATTTCCTCTGAATATCTAAAATAAATCTCCCCCTTTTCAAGCTGTAAATTGTTCCCCCTTATCCTCTTTGCTAAACACTCATCATAGAATGGTTTGTGTTAGAAAGGACCTTCAGTGCTACAGGAAAGGCACCAGAAAGGTGAAAACCAAACCATGTGGAGAGATTCCAGCTGGTGGGATTCACGTTAGAAAATTACTTTAAGCCTGGAGCTTTCCACCCAAAATCCCCCAATTAAACCACTGCCAGAGCTCGATGCTAAGAGATTCCATTAATTCCCTCCCATGAGCTGCCAAACACCCCACCCCACACCCACTTATAACCCCTGGGCACAGAGATCAGCCCTTCCCTGGGTAGGATTTGGCTGCCAGCTGCTCCTTTCTCTCTGAGATGGGTTTGTGCTTCTGCTGCCAGAGAAAAAACAAACCAAACCAAACAAACCCCAAACAAAAATTAAAAAAAAAAAAGAAAAAAAGAAAAAAGAAAAAAGAAAAAAAAAAGAAAAAAAAGAAAAAAAAAGAAGAAAAAATAGAAAAAAGAAAAAAGAAAAAAGAAAAAAGAAAAAAGAAAAAAGAAAAAAGAAAAAAGAAAAAAGAAAAAAGAAAAAAGAAAAAAGAAAAAAGAAAAAAAGAGCTTAGGAAAACCCACACTCACCCACTGCCAGATCCCAGGAGCAGCAGCTGTTGCTATGGTTCTGCAAATGCTTTTTCCCTGAAAACAAAGCAGAGGGCGAGGGGGTTCAATCATTCTCCACAGGATGCTGGGTGAGGGGGGGGGACCTCAACCCCACTGCTGGCAGGGAGCTGAGCTCCTGTGTCTGTGTGTGCTGCTGGTTTTCTTGAGGATGCTCTTGGCAAAGGGAGAAAAAAAAATAAAAATCACATAGTCACAGACAGGTTTGGGTTACAAGGGACCTTAAGGGTCATCTAGTTCCAACCTCCCTGCCAGGAGCACCCTCTGCTGATGCCACCTTTGCACAAGGACACCATTGCCACTTGGTTTTCCTCCCTTGGAGCTTATTTTTAGAAGTTGGGGAGCTCTAGGGTCAGTCAGAGAGAATTTGGGTGATTTTAAGAGAAGGATGAGGAAAAAGGCACTGAGAATCCAAGGGCAAGTCCAGTGCATCACCCAGGGGAATTCTTTCTGCTTCACCCCCTGTATTTTAACCCTGGTTTAGTCCTTTTTTGAACACCTTTATGCTAGGCATGCAACAGATGCTTGAGCTCATCTAGGTCTTAAAAGTGGGAAAAAACTACACCAAAATGTAAAAAATTAACCCATTTGGGCAGGGTAGAGTTAAACAGATGTCCAGTGGTTCCTGTTGTGGGTTGATGTTGCCTCCAGAGAGATTTTGGATACCCTGGACTGCTCTACCTTTCCAATGTTCAATAAGTTACTAATCTTGCCAGTTCTCTGCCCAAACCCTCATCTCCATTTGCATAATCCCTTCCCCATGATTTATCACTGAATCATCATGGAATGGTTTGGGTTGGAAGGGACCTTCAAGCTCCTCCAGTTCCAACCCCCTGACATGGGCAGGGACACCTCCCACGGCCCAGGTTGCTCCAAGCCCCATCCAACCTGGGCTGAGACACTGCCAGGGATGGGGCAGCCACAGATTCTCTGGGAAACCTGGACCAGGGTCTCACCACCCTCACAGCAAAGAATTTGTTCCTAGGGTTTCACCTCAACCTCCCCTCTTCCAGTTTAAAACCATTCCTCCTTGTCTTATGCCTCCATGCCCTTGTCCAAAGTCCTTCCCCAGCTTTCCTGGAGCCCTTTCAGGTACTGGAAGGTGCTTGAATGTCTTCCCAGAGATGAAAGGGGCCATGTGCTTCAGATGCTGACAGCTGCTGGAAAGATAGGAGAGTGCACGGTGGAAAGTTGGGATGCAGGGGATAGAGTGGGAATCCCATTGCTTCCCCACTGCAGGATTCCAGAACTCAGCAGTGTCCCCTCCTAAAGTAATGGAACCAGGCAGCCTGCAGAGCTCTGAAATCATCAGGCTGCTGCCCAAAACTTCTTCATCACTTCCTGCTACCTCGCTTATCCTCAGCCTCCAAGGACCTGGGCATCCATCCAGACACACCATGCAGAAACATTCCTGTTGAACAGAATCAGCAAATAATTTTGGTTGGAAAAGATCCTTAAGATCATCCAGTTCAACCACTAACCCAGCACTGCCAAGGCCACCACTGCCCCATGGCCCTCAGCACCACAGCTCCAGGGCTTGGAAATCCCTCCAGGGATGGGGACTCCACCACTGTCCTGGGCAGCCTGGCACAGGGACTGAAAACCCTTTCCATGAAGAAATTCTTCCTAATATCCAACCTAAACCTCCCCTGGTGCAACTTGGGGTTGCTTCCTCTGGAGAAGAGACTGACCCCCACCTTGCCACAACCTCCTTCCAGGGAATTTTAGAGAGCAAACCAGAGCTGAACCCATGCAGACAAGCTCAGTGAGGGGGAATCAGACCTGTAGATAATTCCTCTGCAGATCCAGCCCCAGACATCCACCCTTTGAACCCTTCCAGACAGCAGGTTGGCTCAAAGGGCACATGGTGCAAGCTTGAGGAAGGTTCCTTTTGACAGCTGAGCATAGTCCACAGCCTGGGAGAGCCTGGCCAGGCTGCCAGGAGTGGCTGTAGGGAGGGTACAGGATCTGTCAGTGTCAGGGAGTTTAGGCTGACACTGGGGACCTCAGAGATGTTCATCTGGCAAACCCTCCTGAGGACTGCAGCGTGACTCTGACACACACTGGGGCTGCTCTGATGCTGAAAAATCTCTCTCCAGAGGCTGCTGTGTTCCCTGTTTCAGGATGAAGGAGCAAATGCTGGGTTAGCAGCAGCATTGGGTCCAGCAGCACTTGGGTGGGACGTGGTCCCTGTTTTGACTTGACCTGAGCAGTCTTCTGGGGGCTTCTAGGCTGTTGGCTCACTTGGAGCCTGTAACATACAGAATGAAATACAGAGTGCTTTGGGTTGTGAAAGACCTTAAAGACCATCCAGCTCCAACCTCCCTGCATGGGCAGGGACACCTCCCACAGCCCAGGTTGCTCCAAGCCCCATCCAACCTCATCTTCATCATTTCCAGGGATGGGGCAGCCACAGCTTCTCTGGGCAGCCTGGGCCAGGGTCTCACCACCTTCAAATTAATGAATTTCTTCCTAATGTCTAAGCTAAATCTCCCCTCTTTCAGTTTGACACCATTCCCCTTCATCATGTCACTCCATGCCCATGTCCAAAGTCCCTCCCCAGCTTTCCTGGAGCCCCTTCAGGCACTGGAAGATGCTCTAAGGTCTCTCCTGAACCTTCTCTTCTCCAGGTTGAACAACCCCAACTCTCTCAGCCTGGCTCCAGAGCTGCTCCAGCCCTCCCAGCAACTCCATGGCCTCCTGTGGATTCACCCCAACAGCTCCATCTCCTTCTCCCAGAACTGGACCCAATATTGCAGGGGTGTGTGTGTGTGTTTTACCAGAGCAGAATAGAGGGGGAAAGTCCTTTTCAGGGACCTGCTGGTCACACTGCTGGTGATGCAGCCCAGGATACTTGTGTTGGTGACAGTGGCTTTAATCCAATCCTATTGCAGTGGTTGGTGCTTCCCATGGATTGTACTTCCCATGGATTGTGCTTTCCATGGATTGTGCTTTCCATAGCAGTGCAGACAGTGGAGCAGCTTATCTCAGTCCAGCCTGGGCTGATCTGTCCCTTCTCACATCACCCAGTTGCTGTGATGATTGCAGAGATGTCCACGATGACCTCCGAGTTCCTCTTGCAGACCATGGGGATGTCTGCCTTGAAAAGGTTTCTCTGTAAGGGCTTTAAGAGAATTTATAAAAATTTGGCATCTCCAGTAGAGCTGACTCACAAGGGTCCAGACCTGCAGAGGAAGGAGAGGTCAGGATCCCAGCTGTTTGCATCTGCACCTCCCAACCTTTCTGTTCCTCCTGCCTGTGCCACCACGGCTTGAGAGATTGCAGCCTGAGGCTGGAAAATGTGGAAGGTGGATATGGTGGTGATGATGGTGGTGATGCTCTGGCTGAGTAGGAAAGTTCTCCCCTCCTTTCCCTTGAAGAATAATGTAGAGGCAGAGCCATGTTACAGTCCCATCTTCCTGACATTTCTCTGCCTGATGCACCTTCAGTCTCCATCCTCACCAGAGAGCTTGCTCACACAGAATCACACAGAAGGATTTCATCTTTTTGGCACTGGAATCTGGGGAGTAAACTCCCTTCAGGACTTAATCCTGCCTTCAGGTGCCTATCTCTGAGCTCTTTTGCAATATTTAGGTGTTGGCAGAGAGGATGAGCCAGGCTTTACTGTCCCTGTTCTCCTACAAACCATCTGTGCAGGGCAGGAAGGAACAAGCAAAAGGGATAAGGATGGGCAGGTCATGTCACAGAATCCCAGAATCCCAGAATCCCAGAATCATTTGGGTTGGAAAGGAGCTCTGGGATCATCAAGTCCAACCCTTGATCCACTCCCCCCGTGGTTCCCAGCCCATGGCACTGAGTGCCACATTCAGTCTCTTCCTAAAAATCTCCAGGGATGGAGAATCCACTCCCTCCCTGGGAAGCCCATTCCAATGCCTGAGCACCCTCTCTCTTTGAAGAATTTTTTCCTAATATCCAGCCTAACCCTCCCCTGGCAGAGCTTAAGCCCATGGCCTCTTGTCTTACTGAGAGCTGCCTGGGAGAAGAGCCCAACCCCCCCCTGGCTCCAACCTCCTTTCAGGGAGTTGTAGAGAGTGATGAGGTCTCCCCTGAGCCTCCTCTTCTCCAGACTGAACACCCCCAGCTCCCTCAGCCCTTCCTCACAGAATTTGTGCTGGAATCCCTTCACAGCCTCCTTGCTCTGCTCTGGACCTGCTCCAGCATCTCAATCTCCTTCCTGAACTGGGGGGCTCAGAACTGGACACAGGACTCAAGGTTTGGGCTCACCAGAGCTGAGTACAGGAAAAAAGAAATACACAGAAAGCTTGTCCAAGCTCAGGGTTGGATCCAGGTGGTCTTTAAGTTCCCCTCCAACACAAACCATTCTTTAACAAGGAAAAATACCAGTGGAGGGTCATAGAAATTATCTGAGGGTTGGAGCAGCTCTGGAGCCAGGCTGAGAGAGTTGGGGTTGTTCAGCCTGGAGAAGGCTCCAGGGAGATGGGGAGAGACTTTCCAGCACTGTCTGTAGCAACTGAACAAGGGGTGATGTTTTTAAGCTGAAGAGATCAGACTTAGGAGGAGAGAGAGGGGAGAAATATTGTACAATGAGGGTGGTGAGACACTGGCCCAGGCTGCCCAGAGAGGTGGGAGATGCCCCATTCCTGCAAACATTCCAGGTGAGGTTGGATGGGGCTGTAGAGATCTGATCCACGAGGCTGAAGTGAAGTCCATCAGCCTTGTGAGAAGAGGGGGACACGGTGGCCTTTGGGCAAACAGGGGGCTGCAAGGATGCTGTTTGGTTGCTCTCCAGGTTTCTGGGGCAGATAGGAAAGAAACCACCATTTTACATCCCAGGTACCTTCACAATGATGATATAATTCAGCAGCAAGCCCAGTTGGCTCCCACCCAGATCCAAAGAGTCTCTTCAGGTGGGTCATTTCTTCTCCCAAAGCCCTAATTCTCTTCCTGGCTTTTCTCTCAGCCCAGTGCTGCACAGTTGCCTTCATCGCCCTCTTCTTCACCCGATTTTGGCTGCTCAGTGTCCTCTATGCCACGTGGTGGCTGATCGACTGGGAAAAACCCAGGAAAGGTGGGAGGAGGATCCATGCCCTCCGGAAAAGCATCGTCTGGAGGTACATGAGGGACTATTTCCCCGTCACAGTAAGTGCCACCAATTCCATCAGCTCTTCATAGATTCTGGGACTAATTTTATCCTTGGTGTTTGGAAGTGGGTCTGGGGCCAGCAGTCATGGCATGAGGTGCTTAGAAGTTGGTGCTGAAAGGTTGTTTTCCCAGCTTCCAGATCACTGCAAGACCCAGGAAAAAATGTCAACCATGGTTTTCACAACCACATCCTTCAGCCATCTCCATTTATGCACCCATTTGACCTCCCTGCAGCTCAGCAAATCTCCCCTTGCCCCTTTGCCATGTGTCTTTTGTCACACTCCATCTCTTTGGTCACTTAACATCTACACAGGAGGCACATAGACAAGTTGGACCAAAAATCCAGGATGTCCTGGCAAGGTCAGCATCCTCTTCTGCTGGGGGAGAAGTTGGATGAGTAAAGCTGTGTGCTTTGGGCAGTCTCAGAGAGTTCTCAGAGGGACCTGTGTGACATTTCCAGATTTAATTTAATGCATGTGGCAGGTATCTGACCTTACCCTTCATCTGGTAAGTCCTTGGCATGGCATGGATGCATGGAGCAGTGTGAAGTCCACCCTCAGAGCCATCACAAATGGGTCTGAGTCTGAGAAAGGAAGCAGAATTGCTCATGGACCATGCTAAGGAGTGAGTTCCCAAGGTGGGAATTTGGGAGATCATTCCTTTAATGAAACATTGAGGGAACTCAGATGGGATGCACACATCTGCTGAGGGATAGCCTGGAGTCAGGACCAGGGTGTTGCAGTCCAGGTAAAATGAAGTGAGGAGCTTAAACAGCCAAAGGACTCCTCAGCTCAAGGAAAAAACAAGACCCCAGCCTGAGAGTCCATCCTGCATGGAGCAGATCCTGGGATAAAGATTAGGGGGAGTTGGAGCAAAGTGAGGACCAGAGTTGATGTGCCCAAGGTCACCCATGAAGTTTGCTGCTCAACAAGAAGGGAGAGACAGCTCTTTCAAATCCCAGCTCTGCACTTCAAGAAGACGTGAAGATTCCTTCTTCAGGTTTGGGGGCGAAAAAAAAAAAATACATCTCCAATAAAACACATTCAGAATTTTCAAGGTGCTGGAAGGGTGGTGTGGAAGGAAATGAATTTACAGCAGAAGTCAAGGCTGGGACAAAAAATGAGGAGATGGCCCTGCTGGTGTATTGTTGGATGGTTCACAACTGTTAGAACTGAAGATAAATCCAAATACCACGTATCAAGCCCAGCAGGGCAGCCTGATTGTTTGGTGAGAAGCAGAAAACTATGATTTAGCAGTGAATTTTCAAGAAAATAAAAAGCTGACTGTGATGAAATCTGGGGAAGAATCTGCCAGGTTCAAGGTAAGGATCCTTCAGTGGAAGTCTCAAAGGATAAATTCCTCCAGCACCAAGTGGGTTGCCAACAAATTATTCTCCATTACACCCTTTGTAAGGCCATGCAAACCCCTCCTGAACACCACCAGCCACTGTCTGTCTGTCCTGCCCTCCCTGGACCAGTTAGACCAGTAGAGGGAGCATGGCTACTGGTTTTGGCTGCAGCTCACTGGGTGAAGGCAGAGAAGGTTGGGTAGAGTTTTTATCCCTGCTGGTCTGGGAGAAATCAGAGGAGATTCTGAAAAAGGAGAGTGGAAAACAAAAATATAATAAAAAGAGTATTGTAACCAAGCAATCCCATAGTATTCTTCCCTTCCAAAAAATATTCTCAGTCTTTCACACCTTTCCCAAGGACTTTCTATGATGGAATATAAGATTTAACAGCCCTCACTGCCGGTTGTCCCTACATGACCATGGAAAAAATCACTTGGCATCCCCAGCATCCCACAGCAAGGAGTTCCCCAGGTGATGAACAGTGGGGAGACTTCCCTGTTCCTTTCACTCCCTGGTGAGCCCAGGCAAATCCTCTTCCACCTACCCATGTCACTGTGGATTTGGATTCTGTTATTACCCCCCACCACCCCTATCCCCAAGCTTTTTATTCCCACCCAGAAACCCCAAATGTGTTTTCTTGATTGCAGGGAAAGTCTTTCCTTTCCAAACATGGGAGGGTTTATTCCCAGCAGCCTGGAAGTTAAGCATCATAAATAGTGCCTTTATCATCTTCTGCACTGCTCTCACGTGGACTTGACTTCAGCTTTTGGTCTGAACCCACATCTGAATGCTCCCATGGACATTGCACTTGCAGAAGAGGGACCCAAGGGGAGTGGGATTTGGGGAGATGGAAGGGTGGACACCCAGCACCCTTGCCTTTCTTTATCTGTAGATTGAATTTGTTCAGCCCCAGAGGATTAGTCATTCTGGGAAGATTAAATGTGGCTCCTAATCCCCCCAGATCCTGGCAGCAAACTTAGCGTGGCCCAAGCACCAGTGTTTGGAGGCAAGAAGAGTTATTTTATTTTAGGAAGAGCCTTTAAATGCTGCTTTTAAAGGATCCCTGGGCATTTTTTTGCTGTTGCTGAAGCAAAAGGGAGGTCGGGATGAGCATCTGATCCCCAGGGATTTGGACAAAATGAATTTACACTTTGCTGCCCAGAGCATCTGGCAGATTGGAGCTCTGAGCTGTGTCTGCAGCGTGTGCCAGGAGCACCCTCTGCTGATGCCACCTTTGCACAAGGACAGCATTGCCACTTGGTTTTCCTCCCTTGGAGCTTATGTTTAGAAGCTGGGGAGCTCTAGGGTCAGTCAGCAGCTTGAGTGAGTTTGGGTGATTTTAAAAGGCACTGAGAATCCAAGGGCAAGTCCAGTGCATCACCCAGGGGAATTCTTTCTGCTTCACCCCCCGTATTTTAACCCTGGTTTAGTCCTTTTTTGAACACCTTTATGCTAGGCTTGCAACAGATGCTTGAGCTCATCTAGGACTTAAAAGTGGGAAAAACTACACCAAAATGTAAAAAATTAACCCATTTGGGCAGGGTAGAGTTAAACAGATGTCCAATGGTTCCTGTTGTGGGTTGATGTTGCCTCCAGAGAGATTTTGGATACCCTGGACTGCTCTACCTTTCCAATGTTCAATAAGTTACTAATCTTGCCAGTTCTCTGCCCAAACCCTCATCTCCATTTGCATAATCCCTTCCCCATGATTTATCACTGAATCATCATGGAATGGTTTGGGTTGGAAGGGACCTTCAAGCTCCTCCAGTTCCAACCCCCTGACATGGGCAGGGACACCTCCCACAGCCCAGGTTGCTCCAAGCCCCATCCAACCTGGGCTGAGACACTGCCAGGGATGGGGCAGCCACAGCTTCTTTGGGAAAGGGGCTCAGCACCCTCAAATTAATTTTTTTTTTTCCTAATGTCCAACCTCAATCTCCCCTCTCCAAGTTTTAACCCATTTCCCTTGTCCTCTCCCTACCCCCCCGTGTCCAAAGCCCTCCCCCAGCTTTCTTGTAGCCCCTTCAGATATTGGGAGGTTGCTCTGAGCTCACCTGGGAGCCTCCTCTTCTCCAGGCTGAACAACCCCAAGTCTCTCAGCCTGGCTTCACAGGAGAGCTGCTCCAGCCCTCCCATCATCTTCTGGACCTGCTCCAACATCTCCAGGTTTACCAACGTGGCATCTTTAATATGAGGGATAAACACAATATCTCAGTAAAAATAAACTCCTGCATCACTTGGCCAAGCAAAGGAACATCTTCACTGCTTCTTCTCCCCATCCCCAGATGAGGAACAGCATGGATGTGCAGAAGAGATCTGGGGTGAAATGGGGAAAGCATAAGCTTGAGAAGCTCCATCTCTAAACAGAAGTCTCTGTTCTCTTGCTGGCTATAAACTGGAGCTGGATGCCTGGTTCAGAAAGGACATTTCACCTCTAGACACACAGAGCTACAAGTGAAATGTAACAACACGAAGCTAAAATTAAGGTCTTAGAGGGACAAATCTCATCTTCAGGTGCTGTCACCATTTAGAGCATCTCCAGAAGCCACCAATCTGAAAACTGCCTGAAAAATTGCAGTCTGAAAAATGCCTGCTCTGTGGAAAGGTCCTTGGCAGAGTCCCAGCCTCTGTCACTGTGCTGGGGGACTTGTTGGCATTACTGGGTTTTTTTGTTGGTTTTTTTTTCTTGTGGTTCTGGGGAAGGACAAGGTGTCCCAGAGAGTGAAGCAAGCCCTGCCAGGAATGTTTTCCCTCTTTCCCTAGAAGAGTGGTATTATTTGTAACTGGGGATTTGGTGTGGTGGCCCATGACATTCAATATCCTTGCTGATTTCCAGCAGTCTTGGCTCTTCATTTGGCTTCTTTCTGTTGGCTGAGGGCTTGGTAGGCCAAAAGTAAGACATGGCCAACTGGCCCAAAGCCACCCCTCTCTCCTTTTAAGTTGAACTTCTCTGTCCCATATCTTCTCCCTCTCTTCAGAGGGGCCACCACAGAGGTCAGGGCCACCAGAGACCTGTGTCCCACCATCTGCATTGCCACGCAAGGGAGGTCTCACAAGACCCCAAAACAGCATCGTGCAAGAACAAGGGACAACTCAGGCTTTTTGGAGCTGTCATCCAACTCTGGGGACTGAGGGTGATGAAGTCCCATCCTAACTCAATTTGAACCCACCTGCCTGGTCAACCTCCCCAGTATTTGCTGCAAACACAGCTCTGACCTGAGAGAAAAAAATGAAGAAAACCCCAGTGCCCAAAGCCCTTTTTCTCCAAATGTCCCTTTCAGATTCTTGCCACTTCTGGGAATTAAAACTCATCTTCCTCAGCAGCTTCTGGCAGGACTCACATATTTCCCCTCCCCTTGGTCTTCCAACCAGACACCCACTTCTCTTTGCCTTGGCATAATTTTATCCTTCTTTGCATCTGGCTGAATTTTTGGATTTCTCTGCTGGGTTTCATCCCTCAGAGAATCTGGCTGCATGTTTCATCCTGCAAGAGATCCTCTTTGGAGGTGCCTGGGTGCACAAGCAAGGGACCTGAGGATTTGCTCAGGACAAAGTTGAAAGGAGGTTTATCCTCCTTAAGAACAGATTAATGAACACAAACATCCTTGGAAACGGAGCCTGGGGCCAGAAAATGGATAGAAATACAACAGCAATTCAATTTTGGAAGATTTTAAATGAAGAAGGCACAAGCTGGAAGATCAACTTTCCTGATCACAACCTCCTCTCCCCTGTGAAAGGCTGAGGGGGTGATGTTGTGCTATTCCATGTCTCCCACCCCATGTCCAGCCATCCCTAAGGATGTGATTTCATGGTGTTCTCCCTAAATCCGGGTTCCCCTAGCAAGCAAGCCCCATGGCAAGCACCATGCAGTCCCTACACTCATCACTTGATGATTTTTTAATCCCTGCAAACCATGGGGATGCAGCATCTCCACCCAACTGAAAAATCAAGATTTTTAATTCCCTGGAGCATCATTGCACTGGGAACCACCCACCCTCCCTCTTCCCATGGTTTGGGGCAGGACAGTCCAGGCCGTAGGGGACAATCAAGAAACCTGAGCCACATCTCAAAGGGGGGATTAAAGCAACCTTGTTGAACCACTGCTGAACTCCTGGGCTGATGCAGTCACTCAGAAGCTCTAATTCCAATTAGCTTAATTCCACTCCAAAATTAATTGAAAACAAAACAAACAAAACCCAAATACCCAACGAAGGCTACTTTAATTCCAGCTAAGAGCATCTACTTGGGATGTTAATACAGTTTAACTAATCCAGTTTATAATTAATTTGGATTAATTCGCTTGAGATCCTCGCCAGTACATGGGATTTTGTCAGAGCTCCAGAGAGTCTGTGGATGCATTTCCCTGGTGCTGAGAGTACATGGAGCACCTCTGTGAGAGCTGTAGAACTGGGGCAGGGTTTCACCCGTGTTTTTTACCCAGGTTTGAGCTGACAGAATAAAGAGGGAGTTTCTGCAACAGGGGAATTCAGAGCTCCTGCACTGTGAGCACTGAACAGCTGCAGCTCCTAAAAGGAGGTTGGATTGAGGTGGGTGTTGGTCTCTTCTCCTAAGTAATAAGTGATAGAACAAGAGGAAATGGCTTCAAGTTGCACCAGGGGAGGTTCAGATTAGATGCTAGGAGAAATTTATTGGATGAAAAGCTTTTCAGGCCCTGGCCCAGGCTGCGCAGGGCAGTGGTGGAGTCCCCATCCCTGGAGGGATTTCCAAGCCCTGGAGCTGTGGTGCTGAGGGCCATGGGGCAGTGGTGGCCTTGACAGTGCTGGGTTAATGGTTGCACTAGATGATCTTCAAGGTTTTTTCCAACCAAACAATTCCTTGGCTCTATTTTTCTTCCCTGAAGGAGAAGCATGAAGTAGACCTCACCCTTCGAAACGCTGGGAGGATCACGGTGACTCCAGATCTGGGATCTGGAAGGACCTGTAACACCTCTCCCAAAGGGTTCTTACCACAAGAAACATCCCAACCATGCCAACAAGAAGCTCAGGGAAATCAGCAAACCCATGGCTCAGTTTGGAGAGCACAACCTTGGGCTGGTAACTGCTCTTTGCCTTTGGACCATAGGTCATAGACATTGATTTGGCATCCCTCAGATGCCTCTGAGTTGAGACACTGCTCTTGTCTCACCAAGAAAATGTCAAGCACATGTCTCACTTAGATATTTATGACCAGGCTGGCTTGGCTGGACCTTTTAGTGCTTTGATAATTATTAAAAATTCAACTGACCCAGAATGACCAGAGCAGAAGAAGCCATTGGGTGGCTGTGGAAACAACATCCTGGCCAAACCAGGAAAGTCCTAATCCTCTGTACCTCAACCCCAGCCCTGTTAAGCACCTCAGGGCTGGAGCATAGGAGAGAGATGGACTGCATGGTATCAGGTATTAACTTTCCTGGCAGTCTGTCATGCAGAGATTGACCTCTGGCAGCAGGAGGAGGAGGAGGAAGGAGAGAATAAACACTGGGAACAATCCAGACAGGAGGATTGAGTTTCTGGGTTAAAGAGTTTCCACATGAAGGGTGGTTTAGAGTCCAGAGGTCTGACCTGTAGCAAAAGAGACTTTGCTCAAGGCTCTTCTCAGCTCTAGATTTCCTGCTCAGTCTTGAACTGGTTCTGGGGTTTTTTTCTATAATTTCTGGCCAAATCTTCCAAACCAGAGTGGACACTCTGGTAACACAAGGACTTTCTCTCCATTGCTTTGCTTATGCTCTGGAAGGAACCCAGTTTCCAGTGCTGAAAAAGTCACTGGAACTTAGTGATTGAATAAGATGTGGTCAGTGCTAGTGTAGAAAGAGTTCTTACAGAAACATTGACCAGATCCACCAACTGTTGGGTGAGCTGCCCGTGGCTTAGAGAAGGGACTTGAAACCCATGGAGTCACAGAGTGGCTGAAGTTGGAAGAAACCTCTGGAAGTCACCTGGTCCAAGCCCCTGTGCTCAAGCAGAGCCTCTCAAAGCTGGTTGCCCAGGACCATACCTAGATCTTCTTTGGATTTCTCCAAAGATAAATCACTCCACAACCTCCCTGGGCAACCTGTGCTGGTGTTTGGCTAATGAACAGTGAAAATGTGTTTCCTGCTGCCCAGAGGGACCCTCCTCTGTTCCAAGTTTGTGCCCATTGCCTCTAGTTCTGGCACTGGGCAATTTAGAGAAGAGTCTGGCTCTATCCTATAAGCCCTTCCAGTACTTATATCCAGTGATGAGATCCTTGCTGAACCTTCTCTTCTAAGTGCTGAACTGATCCAGTTCTCTCATCCTCTCTTCATAGCAGAGCTGCTCCAGTCCCTTTATCATCTTGGTTTTCCTTCACATGACCATCTCCTGAATGTCCACCTCTCTCTTGTACTCAGGAGCCCAGAACTGGACACAACACTCCAGGGATATCCTCACCAGTGCTGAGTAGAAGGGAATGATGATCTCCCTCCACCTGCTGGCAACACATCTAATGCAGGCCTGGATAACATTCCCTTTCTCTGCTGCAAGATCCTATTGCTGGTTCATGTTCAATTTGGTGTCCACCAGGACATCCAGGTCTTTTTCTGCCAAGCTGGATGGTCCCCAGCATGTATTGCTCCATGGGGGTGATCTTCTCCAGATGCAGGACTTTTTACTTCTCCTTGTTACACAGGATACATGGAGTCAGATACAAAGATCATGATCAAATTCCAAACTGCACGTGTAGCTTAAAATGCCCAATCCAGAACCTACTTTGGTTGGTAGGACTCCAGACTTTAGTGTCCCTGATGCCACCAGGGAGATGGAGGATCATTTATCAGGGGCAGATGTGCTATTCAAGGGCACCATGAAACATCAGGGGTTGCATTTGGGTTTGTCTGTGGTCAGAATTAGCCTTAAAAAAGAAACAGAAAAAAAAACAAAAAAAAAAACAAGCCCAGAAAATAATGTGATAATGCAGAGTGAGGTGCAAAAATCTGTATTTGAAATTAGGCATGTGCTTCAACAAATAAAACAAATCACACGGTGATCTCAGTGGAAAGTATCAAGAGAAAATATGATCAGCCAGAAATAGAGCTGGAAAGATTGCTGGTTGGTTTGTAAGGGGACACAACCTCCCTCTTCCTTCATTTCTAATTAGAGATGCATAGAATCATGGAATAGTTTGGGTTGGAATGGACCTTTAAAGCTCATCCAGTCCAACCCCCCTGCAGTGAGCAGGGACATCTTCAACAAGATCAGGTTGCTCACAGCTCCTTCTAATCTGACCTGGAATGTTTTCAGGGATGGGGCATTTCCCACCTCTCTGGGAAACCTGGGCCAGTGTCTCACCACCCTCACTGTAAAATATTTCTTCCTTATATCTGAGTCTGAATCTCCCCTCTTTCATTTTAAAACCATCACCCCTTGGCCTATCACTTCTCCCAGCAATTCTTCATTCTTTCCTCTCTTTTCCTCTTCCCTTTCCATCAGGATGAGCACGAAGCCAACAGCTGGGTATCTCCTAAGGAAGGTTTCTAAGGGTTTGAGGTGTCTTAGAGGTGAACTCTCCTGTTGGGTTCACCATGAGCAAGCAGGGTGGTGTGAGCTTGGGGTGCAAGCAGGCATTGGGGTTGTTGTCACCCTCCCTTTATACCACCCGGCACACACACAGAGCCAGAGATTCAGATGTTTCCAACACACCTGAACATCTCCCTTCCCTGTTTATCAATCACCAAGGGATGAAAGGCTGTTTGGAAGCCAAAGATTCATGCAGGAAAAAATGATGCAAGCTGAAAGTACTTCAAAATGAGCAAATGGTGGCACTTAGTGATGCAGCCATCTGCCCCTCTTCCTGCTTAGGCACCTCCACACCCGGGCAGCTGTGGGATTTTTTTGTTTGCCTGTTCCCTTCATTAGGAGAAGGCGCTCGAGTGGGCACATGTGTAAGGTCAACAGTGCCTTGGGACAGATGGGAAATGAGCCACGATGTAAGGAAGTAAAATACACCCTCGTGATGAACCTGCAGTTCTGGCTGCTTCTAGGGAAACACAAGCTCCATTTGCTGCTCCCTGAGGGAGGACGGGACCTGGGTATACTGGGAAAGAGTTGGGGTTCTTCAGCCTCGAGAAGAGAAGGCTCCAGGGAGACCTCAAAGCATCTTCCAGTACCTGAAAAAGCTACAGGAAAGCTGAGGAAGGACTTTTGACAGTGGTATGGATATTAGAATTTCAGGTTGGGAGGGACCTCAAGGATCACCTGGTCCAACCCTTCTAATATTTTTCATATGAGATGTCTCAGCACCCCGTTGACTTGAGACTTCAACCTTTCCAAAGTGGGGCAATCCACCACTTCCCCTGGGAGACCATTCCACTGTCTGACTCCTCAGAGTGAAAATTTCCCTCTTGTATTCAAAAGGAATCTCCTCAAGAACAACTTGTGCCCACAGTGGGAGGTGTCCCTGCCCATGCCAGCGGGGTTGGAACTAGATGATCTCAAAGATCCCTTTCAAATAAAACCAGTCTGGGATTTTCGGATTCTCAATTTTAACTCTCTTTACCATATTAGAAAATGTATTAGAAAATGTTTTTAAAAAAGCAAGTTCCCAATAGCATCCAGGCCAGCTCAAAGCAACAGTGAGGGACCGTGCCATTGGGAATGACCCATCCCAACGGATGGGAGGAGATGGAAAGACATCTCAGTCAAAAATGATGGAGTCATTCCAGTTGACCTTTCCCAACAGAAGGCACGATGGGTGCTAGGGATAACCACTCCAGGAATCTTCTATCTGCTCCCCACAGACAATGCTCCATCCCCCAAGGTGACACCACTAACTCTTGATGTTGCTTTTGGTTCCATCTCTGTGTCCAGCTGGTGAAGACGGCAGAGCTGGACCCTAAGAAGAACTACCTGATGGGATTTCATCCCCACGGGGTCCTGGCAGCAGGAGCTTTTCTCAATTTCTGCACAGAAGCATCAGGATTTTCCACACTCTTCCCAGGCTTCACCCCACACCTGATGATGCTCTCCCTGTGGTTTCGCATCCCCTTCCTCAGGGATTACGTGATGAGTGGAGGTAAGCAGGGCAACAGCATGGGGCAGTGGTGGGGTGGGTGAGTTGGATGCTTTTTGGGGGAGCAAAGAGTGAAAACACCAAGGGGGGCTTGGGAAGAGGAGTCAAGAGCCCATTGCTCCCCATCTGACCCTCTGAAGGGGCACCTCAAAACCCTCTGAAGTTTAGACTTACAGATCAGGAGTAGAAATTAAGAGTTTGTAGAGACCAGCAGGGCAGGAGGGCCTTTCTGTCTTTCTCTTGTTCTTTCTTGTTTTCTTGCTTTCTTTTTCTTGCTCTTTCTTTCTTTCTTTCTTTCTTTCTTTCTTTCTTTCTTTCTCTCTTTCTCTCTTTCTCTCTTTCTCTCTTTCTCTCTTTCTCTCTTTTTCTCTCTTTCTTTCTCTCTCTTTCTCTCTTTCTCTCTTTCTTTCTTTCTTTCTTTCTTTCTTTCTTTCTTTCTTTCTTTCTTTCTTTCTTTCTTTCTGTTTCTCTCTCTCTTTCTCTCTTTCTCTCTTTTTCTCTCTTTCTTTCTCTTTCTTTCTCTTTCTCTCTTTTTCTCTTTCTTTCTCTCTTTCTTTTTCTTTCTTTCTCTCTTTCTTTCTCTTTCTCTCTTTTTCTCTTTCTTTCTCTTTCTTTCTCTCTTTCTTTTTCTTTCTTTCTCTCTTTCTTTCTCTTTCCTTCTCTCTTTCTCTCTTTCTCCCTCTTTCTCTTTTTTTCTTTCTTTCTCTCTTTTTCTCTCTTTCTTTCTCTTTCTCCCTTTCTCTTTTCCTTCCTTCCTCCCTCCCACCCAAACAACATTCAACCTTGAGAAACTATTGTTGCCACAATCTATTTTTCCAAAGATGCTTCTGCTGCTTGCAGGGGAGCAGGAGCCAGGGAGAGAGGGTGCAAGAAGCAGCTCACACTGGTGCAAAACCACATGACAGGAGAGGAAGAAGAAGTGGAAAGGAACAGAGAAAATTGCACAAAGAGAGGGGAAAAGGTGCCTGGAGAGATTTTATGGAGCCTTCAGATCATGTAATCACAGAATGTTTTGGGTTGGAAGGGACCTTCAAGCTCCTCCAGTTCCAACCCTCTGCATGGGCAGGGACACCTTCTACAGCCCAGGTTGCTCCAAGCCCCATCCAACCTGGGCTGAGACACTGCCAGGGATGGGGCAGCCACAGCTTCCTTGGGCAGCCTGGCCCAATATCTCACCACCCTCAAATTAAAGAATTTCTTCCTAATATCTAACCTAAATCTACCCTCTTCCAGCTTATAAGCATTACCCTGGCATCATGGAGATGACCTCCACCTTTCATCAGTGGCCTTGGGGAGTGACCCCTTCTCTCTCCTCTTTCATGTTACAGTCAGGACTCAGTAGCCTAAACACAGGCATCCATCTGAGATATCCCAGGGGACTCATCACCCTGTTTTCCACGTAAACCCTGGCACTTGCTGCTGAAAAAATATTTACATGGAGAGTGAGGAATCAAAACAGTGAGATAGGAGAGAGTTATGACCCAGGAGACAGAAGCTTTAATTGCTGCAATGTCAGAGTTTGGTGCTCAGCTCGTTTTCAGGTCGGTGGAATCCATCTGAAGGGGGGTTTAATTTTTCAAAATATTTCAGCCCCTCAGACAAGGTGTTTGTTTGTTGCTTGTTTGTTTTTAAAAATCAAAACAAGGTTGCTTTGCAATTTCTGAGCTAGAGGTTACTAACTTCTGTAAATAAATAACGAGGGACCGAAGTCTGAGTTAAATTCCATTTTAAATTAGCACCATCCACTTAAATTCACATGGGTTTTGACCGAAAGCAAATGTGTCACTGCCTCTGGAACCATGCAGGGTTAGACATGGTTTATGTAACCACAAACCAAAACAGATTTTCCCTGGGCCATAAGTGCAGCGAGTTCTCAGTTTACAGGTTTTTTTCTCATTTTTTTTATCCATAGAATAGAATCACAGAATCATAGAATGGTTTGGGTTGGAAGGCACCTTAAAGATCATCCAGTTCCAACCCCCTGGATGGGCAGGGACACCTCCCACAGCCCAGGTTGCTCCAAGCCCCATCCAACCTGGGCTGAGACACTGCCAGGGATGGGGCAGCCACATCTTCCTTGGGCAACCTGGGACAGGGGCTCAGCACCCTCACACCAAAGAATTTCTCCCTCTCATCTCCTCTCCATCTCCCCTCTTGCAGCTGGAAACCCTTCTCTCTCATCCCATCCCTCCAGGCCCTTGTCCAAAGTCCCTCCCCAGCTTTCCTGGAGCCCCTTCAGGCACTGGAAGATGCTCCAAGGGCTCCCCAGAACCTTCTCCTCTCCTCTTCCTCTCCTCTCTCCTCCAGGCTGAACACCCTCAACTCTCTCAACCTGTTCCAGGTTCTCCCCACTCTCAAATTCAGGAATTTCTTCCCCATCTCCAACCTCAATCTCCCCTCTCCAAGTTTTAACCCATTTCCCTTCTCCTCTCCCTACCCCCCCGTGTCCAAAGCCCTCCCCCAGCTTTCTTGTAGCCCCTTCAGATATTGGGAGGTTGCTCTGAGCTCACCTGGAGCCTCCTCTTCTCCAGGCTGAACAACCCCAATCCCTCAGCCTGGCTTCCCAGGGAGGTGCTCAGCCCTCTGAGCATTTGAGTGGCTCCTCTGGACACCTTCCAGGACCTCTCCATTTCTCCCTTCTGGGTCAGCCAGCAAAGGGATCATTGTGTATTCACAAAGGTGGTCAGTGCACCAATCCATCACCTTTCAGGGAATCTGAGCTAAGATTGACAAAATGCAGGAAAACTCTGAAAATGAAGTGTCTGACATCCCTCCATGTCTTGGTAATGGGGGAAAAGATGGTACAGAGCCAACCACAGTCATGTGGGTTTTGCAGATGCTCCTTTTTCCTTCCTCTCTGCCCTTCCAGGACTTGTTCCATCTGACAAGGAGAGTGCATCCTATGTGCTGAGGAAGCCAGAGGGTGGAAACATGCTGACCATCATTGTTGGTGGGGCACAGGAGGCCTTGGAAGCCCGGCCAGGATCCTACACCTTGGTGCTTAAAAACAGAAAGGGATTTATCCGCCTGTCCATGGAGCACGGGTGATGCAGGGGATGGGTTCAAGGGATGCTCCAACCCATGGCTGGTTAATGGGGTATCCCTGCTGGTTTTGGAGTTGGGGGTGGAAGGTGTTTTGGGCTGGGCTTTGCTAATCATGTCCCTGCATTGGGTTTGGCTCCCGGCAGCACCCCACTGGTTCCCATCTTTTCCTTTGGGGAGAATGATCTCTTTGAGCAGGTGAGCAACCCCAAGGGCTCCTGGTTACGGTGGATCCAAGAGAGGCTCCAGCAGGTCATGAGCATCTCCCTTCCCCTCTTCCATGGAAGAGGCATCTTCCAGTACAGCTTTGGGCTGATACCATACCGACGACCCATCTTCACCGTGGGTGAGTCCTTCCTTGGCACAATGTTGGTCATTGTCTTCTCCTGGGCACTAGGGACAGTCCTTGGGTTGGGTCACCTTCCTGCTGGGCTGGAGCACCATACCAGAGAGGATGAACTGTGGTGGGCTAGAAATGTGCTGACAAAGGAGTAGCCCAAACTCTTCTTGTGGCATGTTGGTTTGGGACTCTGGTCTGGTCTCCTGTGACAGAGCCCAGGACATCTGGGCTGTGGTGAGAAAACCTCAGAGCAAATATCGCCACCCCCCTACAGTTCTGGGTCCAGTTCTGGGGTCCCCAACACAAAAAAAAGGAGATGGAGCTGTTGGAGTGAGTCCAGAGGAGGCCATGAAGATGCTCAGAGGTTGGAGCAGCTCTGAAGCCAGGGGGAGAGTTGGGGGTGTTCAGCCTGGAGAAGAGAAGGCTCCAGGGAGATCTTAGAGCATCTTCCAGTGCCTGAAGGGGCTCCAGGAAAGCTGGGGAGGGACTTTGGACAGGGACATGGAATGATGGGATAAAGGGGAACAGTTTTAAAGTGAAATTTAGTTGAGACCTTAGGAAGAAATTATTTTCTGTGAGGATGACTGGCCCAGGTTGACCAGAGAAGCTGTGACTTCCCCACTGTCCCTGGAAGTGTTGAAGGCCAGGTTGGATGGGGCTTGGAGAAACCTGGTTTAGTGGGAGCTGTCCCTACCCATGCTAGGGGGTTGGAACTCAGTTGTCTTTAAGATCCCAAACCAACCTTCAGACCCAAGCCTTCAGGATCTTCAGGTTTGCTCAGTGCCCTGTGTAGGCAAGAGGCAATGGATTCAAGTTGCATCAGGGATGGTTGAGATTGGATTTCAGGGATAATTTCTTCATCGAGAGGGTTGTCAGGTCCTGGCACAGGCTGCCCAGGGCAGTGGTGGAGTCCCCATTCCTAGTGGGATTTAAGAGTCACACAGACATAGTGCTTAGGGATATGGTTTAGTTAAGGTCTTGTCAGTGTTAGGAAATGGTTGAACTCGATGATCTTGAAGGTCTTTTCCAAGCAAGGTGATTCTCTGACTCTGCGATTCTGTTTTCCCTGATGCTCAGTGAATCAGCCTGATTACAGAGGCTGTTTGGCAAGGCCAGAGCTCACATCATTGATTAGGTTTGTCAGCTGGCAATTACTTCTAATTGCTTTACAACCTGTTGGATTTGTCTCAATGGTTTTACGAGCTGTGCAGTATCACAAGGTCTTTTCATTATTCTGAGGAGGAGCAGTGGTACCTGATTATAAAACCCTCTGCCACTTGACAAACACAATTGGAGTAATAGATCAGAGCAAGAGAGGGATCTCACAGCCTTCCCTATGCCCTGCAGGCACCTGGTCCTGCTGCTGGGGGCTCTGGGAAATGGGAAGTGTCTTCTTCTAGTCCTGGGAATCAAATTAGTTGGATTTGCTCTTGAAAAAAAACCAACATGATCTTATCAAGGTACATGGGTACTGAGTGGCTAATATAATCTCTATAAAATCTGGCTAATAAATAAATCTTGACAGAAGCTGTATTCTGAGAAAGATGCTATTTAGGGTGTTTAGGCTCTCCCGTGTCTCAGTTTCCCCAGTTAAAGTGCAGCTTCATTCCCAGGGCTATGTGGGAGCAGTTTGAAAAGCTCAGCACAAATATTAGAATGATGTTGTCTTTATCCACAGAACACCTGAGATATTAGGAACAGCTGCTTTGGAACACTGTATTTTTTACTTCCATAAAAAATCTTGGCATGAAACAACTTGGCAGATGGGGAAACTGAGGCAAGGAGAGATGCCACTCAGGAGACCAGGAGCTAAACATCCATCTCCTTCTCTCCTTGGCTCCCAAACCCCAGGGCATGACTGATTTTATCAATCCATCCACCACACCCTGGGGGAGGTGGATCCCAGCTCTGTGCTAAGAGGTGTGAATGGTCCAGAGGGACCTGACACCAGCTCCTCCCAACTCCTTGTGCTTGTTTTCCAGTTGGGAAGCCAATTCCAGTGCAGAAGAAGTTCAGACCCTCCAATGAAGAAGTTGATCAAGTCCATCAGAAATACCTAAATGAACTGAGCAAGCTTTTTGAGGAGCACAAAGGGAAATATAACATCCCAGAAGACAGACACCTGGAATTTATCTAGAGCTGCTGAAGTAAGGTGAAACCATGGAGATCATGCTCCAACTTCTGCCCTGTCTCTGGAGCTATTGCACAATCTCACCTTACACACAGTTAACATGGGATCAGAAGATTTTCCCATCATTTGCATGGGTTTAGGGACAGAGTTTTCATCTTTAGACCCAGTAGGACACATAAAAGCAATAAAAGAAGAAGAAGAAGAAAAAAAAATCCCATCTGTGATCAGAACTGTTGAAACTCCCCAGCAGAAAACTCACACTCCCAGTCTGGATTGGAGTCCTCTTTTCCAAGATATTTCCAGGCAGAGATGAATTATTGAAAGTTTCCTTTTGCCATATTTTTCTTCAGAAATGAGATGATGAGCTGGAATCTCTGCTGAATGCTTACATCTCTCTGTTGGTTTGTTTTAAATATAATTTTTGTCCAGACCAAGGAATGAGCGTTGTTTGCTTGGTGCTCTGTGTGCCTTCAGTTGCTCTGAGCTCTTTTCTCCTCACCTGAAACACAGTTTATCAGAAAGGGAGAAGTGATTTGGGACAGGAAGCATGGCCCTTAAAGCCATGCTTGGCAGGTGACCAAGGCTTTAAATAGCTGCCTCTTCTTGCTATCCAGAACTTTATTAAACTCTGCACTTAATGGGATTTCACAACATGGAAGTTTTAGGTGGCAGGAAGCCATCTACTCAGCTCAGCTTTACATTACCACCACAGAGCCCTTCTACCATCCCCTTCTTCTCTCCTTTCATTTTCCTCTTCCCCAGATCCCTTTCTCCACCTGTGAGGAGGCACCGAAACCCATGAGGAGCATTTCACTGCACCTGGGATTTCTGGTTGCTGCAGCTTCAAGAATTGAATTGGATGTGGAAAACACAGAGAACTGTTTCTGAACTGATGATTCCAGGGTCATCATTGTGTTTTGTTTTCTTTTCCCTTCCCTCCTGCCCTGATCAAGTTACTCCACTGGGTTCCTAATCTGAACGGTCTGCTGCAAATCCCTCCTATTCCCAGAAAAAAAGCAGCAACAGGGAAGAATTTGATGGAGCCCTTATCAGCAATCCTAAACACTCCTGTAATCCCTCACTTAATCCAGTCAAATAAAGCAGGTCACCTGCTATGATTTTCTTGCTTGCCTTCTATTAATAAACTTTTTCTTTTGTCCTTTAATTAATTAAAGGACGGGGGTGCCTAAGCAGGAGGAAGATTTATACACCCAGAAAATAAAAATAATTCTTTCCCAGCCTTTTTGTTTTGGTCTTCATCATCATCCAACCTTTCCCCTAACTTCAGCTGTTTTTTCCTGGCCTTTCCTCTGCCTTCCCTATTAATAGGCCAGGCCACCCCCAAACCCATAAATGTCCCCATCTCAATAGGGATCAGAGCTGGAGGGGAGTGATGAGGATGTCCCCAGAGACACAGTGCTGTGAGGATGGGGGAGGTCTCCAGGGGTGAGGACAAGGAGCTGAGGTCTTGCTGCAATGGGAAAAGGAGCCAGTGTGCTGCTTTTGGGGTGGAAATCAGCAATGTGTGTGAGGGAGGAGGTTTGGGGAGGTGTCAGATGGGAGTTTGAATGTGGGGTTGTTGTGGGGATGGGGAGGGAGGGGAACCATGGCATGGCTAAGGATGGTAAATATTGGTTACAAAGAAGAGGAGTTGGGTCTGTAGCAGTGACATGACTTTGCCCCAAGGTGGTGGAGGAATTTCTTCAGAAGGTGTCCTCCCCAGCTGTCCATGGGCTCATCAGTCTTCCCCTTTGGGGACCTGCCATGGTGATGGCTCTGATGCCAGAGCTGCCCCTACCTGGGAGCTGGGATGGTCCATCACCTTCCTGACTGGTGATGCCACCCTGGAAGAGAGAAAAGGCAGAAAACAGGTGGTCAAGGGAAAAAAAAAAAAATCCCAGGAAGGATGCTGGAGCTTCCTGAGGGCTGATGGAATGTTTGGGTGCATTTGGGATCCTCAGCTCTGGAGAAGAGGGGTCAGAGGAGTGTGGTTCCTACATGCAAGTGGCTTCCTGGAAGGTTTATCTCCCAGACTGGAATGTGTCCTTGATCCCTCAGGGACCCATATAACCCAGGTGAGGTCAGTTCCTGGGCTTGTGTTAACTGTGAGGTTGAGAATAATAATTCACAGGTTCCCAGGTTACTCAGGAGGCTCAGGGTCTTCTTCAGAGGCCAGAGCTGTCTGCAAGCATAATGCTGTAAGACAAGAAGGTTTTGTGCTATTTCAGCCTGACACGGAGCTGTCTGGAGGATTAAAACTCCTCCAGAAGGTGGGAGAAACCTTAAGGAAAGAGAGTCTGGATCAGACAAACAAAACTATGTAGGGGGTTGGACTTTGAAGTTTGGGGCCAGAGGTACAAATTGTAGGACTGGGGGACATCCAAGCCATCCTCCCTCAAATAAGGACCATTGAAAGCTAAAATGACATGGAAACTTTCCTTCCAGCATGTCCATCCCCTAACTTGTGTGATTGGCTTTGATTTAAGAAGTGGGCTCAAGAAGAATCTCTGATTAGGGGTCTGGAGAACAAGTCTCAGGAGGAGAGGCTGAAGGAGTTTGGTTTGTTCAGCCTGGAGAAGAAGAGGTTGAGGGGAAACCCTCTTACCCTCTACAACTCCCTGACAAGAGGTTGTAGTGAGGTGGGAGTCGACCTCTTCTCCCCAGTGAGTAGCAATAGGCCAAGGGGTAATGGGTTCAGGTTGCACCAGGGGAGGTTCAGATTGGATATAGGGAAAAATTTCTTCACTGCCAGAGAGTGGTGAAACATTGGAAGAGGTTGCTCAGGGAGGTGGTGGAGTCACCATCCCTGGAGGCATTAAAGAATGGGTAAGTGTGGCATTTCAGGAGATGATTTCGTGGTTATGGTGGTGTAGGATTGGCAGCTGGACTCAAGGTGCTTTCCAACCATGATGATTCTGTGATGCTATGGATGAATAAATGCGTTGCCTCTTTGGCAGAAATGCCAATTTTTAGCTATTTTTGGGGGACACCTGTGGAAATTCCAGATTGGAAAACACTGCCAAAAAATAAAAGTGCAGTGATTGGGGATTCTCCATCCTTCCTATCTGTTCTTTTGGCTGTTTCCCTGTTGATCTCTCCAGTATTTCTCTTGCCAAAGACTGTAATCTGGATTTGCCTCACTTAGCACGTTCAGGTCATGAGGCTCAAAAGAAAACCTGTGACTATTGATGGATAGAAAACATGGACTAATTTTCCAAGAGGAGGAAAGCCAAATAAAATGCTTTTCTTTTTCTTTTTCTTTTTCTTTTTCTTTTTCTTTTTCTTTTTCTTTTTCTTTTCCTTTTTCTTTTTCTTTTTCTTTTTCTTTTCCTTTTTCTTTTCCTTTTTCTTTTCCTTTTCCTTTTTCTTTTCCTTTTTCTTTTTCTTTTCCTTTTTCTTTTTCTTTTCCTTTTTCTTTTTCTTTTCCTTTTTCTTTTTCTTTTTCTTTTTCTTTTTCTTTTTCTTTTTCTTTTTCTTTTTCTTTTTCTTTTTCTTTTTCTTTTTCTTTTTCTTTTTCTTTTTCTTTTTCTTTNGTATAGACATCAAATACAGCCCCCTTCTGATGGCTTTTCAGCATTACTGTCAGTGTCTGTTGCTCTCTGATGTGAGGATGCCTGAGAAAATCTAAACATTTCCACAATTGTTGAGAATATTTACACTTAACGATTTTACATAGATCATTCCCCACCTTTCTTTTTCTTTTTCTTTTTCTTTTTCTTTTTCTTTTTCTTTTTCTTTTTCTTTTCCCTTTCCTTTTCCCTTTCCTTTTCCCTTTCCTTTTCCCTTTCCTTCTCCCTTTCCTTCTCCCTTTCCTTTTCCCTTTCCCTTTCCCTTTCCCTTTCCCTTTTTTTTATTTTTCTTTTTTTTCTTTTTCTTTTTCTTTATCTTGTATCTTTTATCTTTTTTCTTTTTCTTTTTTTTTTGTCTTTTTTCTTTTTCTTTTTGCCATTTTGTAGCTCTGGTTCTGCAAAACTGTTTCACTGCCTTGGGAACGGGGTTAACAGGTTGCTTGCTGCTGTGACCAACAACCAGAGACAAACATCTGTGGTTTACTGCCCGGGGAAAGATTGCCCCTGCTTTTAATTCAATAAAGTCACAGAAGACAGTATGGGAAACATCCCTCCCTGCAGAGCCTTTTCCTTTTCAAGAAAGGAAATAAAATTGCAAGTGCCTCTGGAACCCATAAATTTGCTTTCAAAACCATTTCAAAATGAACTGAACCCACAGATCTCCCCAGGAATGTGGACATTTTTTTTATTTTGAGGGGCTGTCGTGTCTAATTTGTTGTGTCTTTTTATTTCGACTGATTTGAACCCAATGAGCTGCTTTTTCTGCATCTCCCATCACCTGAGCTCACCTCTTGCCACAGCCTTTCAGGGAGGAGCCATCTGACAGAAGGTTTTGCCAGACTGCCTCATTCAGGTTATTAAAAAAAAACAGAACATCAGCAAAGAAATAACCTGCAATGTCCTGCACAAGGTGGATGGGTTTATGTTGGGTTTAAAGAAATTCTGGATATGGTTGTCAAGATTTACTGCTGGGTTGTCCATTAAATGAGTGACAGATGCTCTCCAGTAGCTTCTTCCCAGAAAGGGAAAGAGAGTAAGGGAGGGAGAGTTACTGGTTGGAAACTAAGCTACTCAGCTTTAATGAAGCAATCATCAGATGAAGAAGAAAATAAAGAAATATGTGCAAATATTATAAATATATATTATAGATGATAAATATATCCAAACCCACTATTGCCTTACCCCTTAATAATGCTCATGTCACCACTGAGGTTGCAGGGCAGGCCCCAAAAAAGACCCAAACTGGATTCCTGGAGTCAGGAGAAGGTAGGAACTGGATTTAGGAATGTATGGATTGAGGAATGAGTGGCTCAGGATGGAAGGCAGAAGAACAACCTATACCAACCATAGAAGAAGAAGTTAGGCCTGGTGATCCCCTAGCTTTATAGTGAGCATGATGTGGATGGGATGGAATAATTCATGTGATCAATTCTGGGTTACCTTCCCAGTCTCCTCCACCCCACAGGAAACTCGCAGGTGTCACCTTTATTCCTCCCTCTCATTTAAGAATTTATCAGAACCAAGCAGTGACCTTGGTTGCTAGAGGAGTAAGAATAAGCAAGAGCCTTTCTGCATATCATTCTCCAGAAATAACCATAAACACTGAGTGTTATCAGTCCTAGAAGCAGCCACTGACTGAAAAACCCACTGTTCATTTCAGCAACCGCAGTTAACTGGGAGAGACTCAGCTGAAAAGTAAAATCTAAAAAAAAAAATTAAAAAAAATTGGTTTTGTCAAGCCAATTGGTTCTGGCTCAAACCAGACCAATGGTTGAGCCACATCTCTAGCTTGTGCTTTCTCTTACTCCTGCCCATCTTTCTTCCCCAGTGCTAAACCATTAATTTTGTGCTATCAGCCTCCTAACCCACCACATCTCCAGGGCATGGGGGGGTCTCATGTGCTTCAGACAGCATAAAACCTGCAAAACACAGCGTGAAAGAAATAGGAGGTGAAAAATCTGTAAAATCAGGTTGTTATGAGCCAGAATTTTGGATGCTGGGATACAAAATAATGCCTGTGAGCTGCGTGGATTCATGTTTTGTTAGATCATACGAGGTCAGCAAAGAGCTGCCCAAAGATGGTTTTGATGAGCAGCTGAAGAGGCACCAAAAGCCACAAACAGAAAACACTATGGTAATGATTTGAAAAAGCCCAGATTCATGAATGCTTGTAAAAAAAATATGTGAATAAAATCACACATGCTCAGAAAATCAGAAAATGGACCATGCACAGCAAAAAAAAAAAAATAGCACGGAAGTAAAAAAATAACGCACTGAAGAAAATGCATGCTTAATTCTTAGAGGAGAGTTTTCTGGGTTACTGATCTCTTCTGGAAACCTAAAATTGCAGGAGAATAAGGGGAAGGAAGCACTGCTTCTATCTCCACCACCATCAGCAAGCACAGAACGGGGCTGTTGATTGCAAGTGATTCATGGCCAAGGGTACGTGTGGATGCAGGAGGAAATCCCTGCACCTCCACATCACGGAGTACTTTGAACTGTGAGAACAACCCTGTTCTGCCAAGAGCACGTAAACACCTCTATAGGATTCTTCCACAGAGGGGATATCATGAGGTCAGGATTTTCAGAAGTGTTTACAAAGTGCTTAGCTTCTGCTTTCCAAAAAGGAGATCCTTTAAGCTGCTGCATGGAAGGACCTCGCGTCGAGGTTAAGCATCTCATTTTATCCATTTACAACCCAAAATCTTGACTTGAGAGACTTGTTATCACTATGTGTTCAGTCCCTGGAGTCACAGTGTGTCCCTCAGATGAGGGAATGAGCTGGGTTTGGGGTTTTTCCATGCTGTATTTTATATTGGTCCCATGACATCACCGACAAATGCCCCGGCGTGTTTTGCTTCCAAGAACTGCCAAGCACTTTGCAAGTAAATATGATCCACGATTCCCAGAGCAAGGAGCTCCTTTAACCCCTTGGCTGGTGTTGTCAACCTGAGACCATGAGGTGCCACCTTAGCCTGTGGCCCATATCCCTGGTGCATCTAGACCCAAACCAATCTGCTCCAGATCCCAGGAATTCTGTTGCTAAACCGAGATGGGAATATTCCATCCTGTGGCCCAGGGTCTTAACCACAGCACTGCCTTTCCCCTTCCAGCTAAACCCCAAACACAAGGCTGGAGGCAGATATCTGACCCATTTCACTCACCAGATTCATCCTTTTAGATGTCCTCTTCTTGACACTGCTTCTGCCCAGCTGCTGGTTTAGGGTCTCATCCTGGTGGCAGATGGACAACCTGGCTCCCATCACTGCCAAAGGATTTGCAGGATTCAGGGGTATATAAAATGTAAAGCTCTAATTAATAAACCAGAGGAGTAGGATGGACACTTTTCCAGGTCATTTGAGTCTCTGGATTTTCCAAGCCACATAGGTGGTGCTGAGGGACATGGTTTAGTGATGGCCTTGGTGATTCTGGGTTAACTGATGATCTGAAAGGTTTTTTCCAACCAAAATTATTTTATGATTTTCTAAACCTGAGGAACCACCCCAGCATCTGCACTTGCCTTTAGGACTGAAGTGCACAATGCACACTCTTGCTCTATCTTCAAATTATTTTTTGCATCAGCAAGAAGAAGTCTCTGTATAAACACAAACCAAACATTGGATTATTTTATACGTGAACCCAGAAAATGTCTGGGGTCTTTTTTAAGATGTTATGCAACATCCTGTGGCTCTACAGGTCACACATTGTGGCTAAAGGTGAAAGAGAAATTCAGATTGTATCTTGAAACTGGATAGCAGCACTGTCCCCCAAGGATGTCTCTGCTCCTCACATGGGGACATTTATTCTGGCCAAGCTGTACTTGACCACACCAAGGACATGGCCACAGAGACAGGGTTGGAGACAGGGAACCTGTAAGGTGCTCCATCCCAGTCTGGTGGTAGCAAGTGGGGTCTGATGTTCTCCTTGGATCAGGGCTTCAGGGTTTGATGTCCTCTCCTGGAATTTTGTTTTTCCTGACTCATTTTGTCACCAGTGTTGGTTTGCTCCTGCTCAGGTTCTGGCTTTAGGGCTTTAACCATTGAGCCAGGTGATCATCCAGTCCTGAGACATTAAGAAATCACCAAAATGAGCTCCTTCCATAAAAGCACAATGGTGCTGTCTCCATGCAGGCTTTGTTCAGCCCTGGGGACTCTGGGTTAACTCTCATCTACAGACAAATCCAGAGGATGTTCTTGGAATTCGCCTTGGGACAACCAGAACCTGCACTACAAACCCTTCAAGGACAGAGACTGTCCCACACGTTATGTGTAACTGACTAAATGTGAGTCTCAGTCACTCCCAGGTAGCCAGGATGGAGGTAAATTTATGGTAATTCTCTGAATAATGAGCCTCTTGCAGTAGGTTATACCCTGAGGTGGCAAACACAGCTGAGCAGCCTCTGCTTCACTTGCTCTCCACTTGCCCAGCCCTGGAGATGACCTTAGGAGAATGGGATAGAAATCAGAGCAACCTTAAGGCTGCTCCAGGGGAGGATGGGAATGGATTTGGCTCATGAACATAAAAGAAGGAAAAAAGATGCAGAGAAGAAGCACCTTGTGCACCTTCATCATCTTTCCCTGATCACTTGCTGAATCTGCCACCTCCACTTTCCCTTGCAGGTTTTATCTGTGATCATGAGAAATTTCTTGGCTGAAAATGGACCAGTGGTTTGGAGATGCCCAAGAACAGACCAGCAGCTTTGAGACACTGGAACACTGGTTGTTTGAGACACTGGTGGTGGAAGCCCCATCCCTGGAAGTTTTTAAGGCCAGGCTGGATGGGACTCTGAGCAACCTGATCTGGTGGGAGGTGTCCCTGCCCATGGCACAGGGTTGGACCTGGATGATCTTAAAGGTCCCTTCCAACCCTGAACATTCCATGATTCTATAAATGGGAAAGAGGGGAAATACTCCTTCTCATGAGCCAACTTCCAACAGCTCTTCACTTTCAGACTCATGGCAGCCTTGATCAACTCATGTTTTCCAGCTCAGGAAGCACTCCCATGTGTGTAGACAAACCCAGAGGGTTTGGCTGGATCCTACTGAACAAATTAATGTGGTATAATGGAGATTGAGAAGAGACATGATAATAGAAGGCAGATGTAAAGAAGGGAATAATCTTGTCTTCATGCCTGTACTGGAATTGGAAAGAAAAAAAACCAGGCTTAATTATGGCCCAGAAAATTCCAGTTAGGAATAGGTTGGCTGGCAAGGTTGTGGCATTTTCATTGTAGAGAGCATTTTAACACTGAGTCTGCTTGGTGACATACAACAGGGAGGGACTTGATCCTCCTTTGAGATAAAGGGCAAGGCCCCACTGACCTCTTAATATCCCATCCCAGCCCTATTTGTCCATGATTGTTGTGCTGGGAATGGTCCTATCATCTGCCTTCTCACCTCTACTGCTCTAAGAGGATTTCCCCCAGGATGTGCCTTAGCTAATAGGCTTTGGCAGATCTTTTCTGAGGCCAGCATCAGCATGACCTCCTAGGAAGTGATCAATACTTCTTCCCTCTTATGGATACCAGTGTCCAATGTTTTGGCCCATTACTGTGTTTCGTTGCTTCTGTGTCAATCAATACAAAAGAAAGTGAGGTGGAAAGAGGCCTCCTTTGGAAAATAAAACTTTTAATGATGATTTAAAGTTTATTTCTGGGCTGAGGTCCAGCATCCAGGCCCTCAGTGTAGGAGGTGAAGGCTTTGAGGTCTTCCTTCTGTCTTCATTCCTCCAGCTCTTGGACTGGGATTTGCCACTGCCTTAGGGTTTTCAAAGTTATGTCCTGGGATCCAGGACTCTGAAGACCACAGAGAAAGTGTTCAGGTCTCTGATGAGCAACAAGGAGGTTGCATTGACACAAATACTGCTCCTTGAGCATGTTCTGCTCCAGCTGTCCACACAGATCTCCTCCCAATTACAGGTTCAGGAGACAGAAGTCTCACTGGTCCAGAGCAACTGGTCCAGCTACCATATCACGGGCTGCATCACCACCAGTGTGGTCCATGTCAAGGGATGTGATTCTCCCCTTCTTCTCCACCCTGGTGAGACCCTCTTCTAGTGCTGGGTGCAGTTCTGGTGTCATCAGCACAGGAAAGACATGGAGCTGCTGGAGCAGAATCAGAGAAAGCCACAAAAAAAGAGATCAGAGGGCTGGAGGACAGCTTGAGAGAGTTGGGGTTGTTCAGCCTGGAAAAGAGAAGGCTCTGCAGAGACCTTATCGTGGCCTTCCAGTACCTGAAGTGAACTTTAAGAAAGATGGGGAAGGATTTTTTAGCAGGCCCTGTAGTGACAGGACAAGGGGTGATGGTCTTAAACTAAGGATACAAAGAATAAATTTTTTTATAATGAGGGTGCTGAAACACTGGTCCAGGTTGCCCAGAGAAGTGGGATATGCCCCAGCCCTGGAAAAATTCCAGGTCAGATAAGACAGGGCTGTGAGCAACCTGCTGGAGTTGAAGATGTCCCTGGTCACTGCACAGGGTTGAACTCAATGAGCTTTAAAGATCCCTTCCAGTCCAAACCATCCTGTGATTCTGTGGTTCTCCTTCAGGTGCATTTCTCCATTGGTGACCAACAGCAGATCCCTGAGAAGAGAAGGATGAACACGATATAAAGTTCATCCTCATCTTACTGAGATCCCAGAAGTTTGCAGTCTGGATTTTAAATAATTTTTAAAATTTATTTATTTAAATATTTTTATTTAACAGGAAATCTCACTCCTATTTTCACCCACACCCTTAGATTTTTTTCCGAACCTTTCATCTTCACACTTGCTGTTATTTCCAAAGTTAGAAACTTCCATGCATTTGGACTTCAAATTTATTTCATCACAGGGGGAAGAGATTTTGGGATGCTTGTGGGTAGTCCTCTGGAAAGGTTGGCTCTTTGCTTAGCACTGGCTTAAAAAAAAAAGGCAAATAGGATAATTTGAATTATTAGGAAAGAAATGAAGAATGGAAAGGCAAGCATCTCTGAATTAACCACTGAATAAACTCATAATGTGAGCTGATACTGAAGCAATGAGTAAAGTTCTGGTCTGAGGAGGATAGGGAAGAATAATTAGGGCTAAAAACCCCAAGGAGGCACATGGTAGCAGTTGTCAGTCCAGGAAAGAGATGATGAAGGGGATGGCAGCAGCAGCCTGTACAACCCTGAATGGAGAGAAGTTGATGAAGAAATTGTTTCTTGGAGCTCAGGAAATGGGGAACATCCACAAAATTCTTAAGGCAGACAGTCTGGGAGTGACTGAAAGAAGTTTTGTTTTGTTTTCCTTTTTTCCAGAGCACACTCTCAGCAGAAGCTGGGGAGGCCCAAAGTGTGAAGGTTCAAAATAACCAGAAAAATCTGTGGAAGATAAGTCCACTGGATTCCTAAAAGCAAAACCTGAAATTCCATCTCCTGCTCTCCTGAAGAGAAAATTACAATCTCCCCTGGTTTGGGAATGCACACCTTTGGCCATAAGTAGAGACAGGACATGGGCTGATGGACCATCAGGTTGATCTGAAACCTTTGTGAGCTCCCACATCCTTCAGGACACTGAAGTAAACCCACCAGCTCTTTCCTCAGATCCCATCACCTCTTGGCTGCTTGGGCACCTTTCAGGTTATCCCTGGTTTTAAACTCATAAGGTGTATTTGTCCATAGAGACCTTGCAGAGGGGTTTGGGAATCCCAGGAGAGGGCTGCTGTGGATCAAACCAAGTGGATCATCCTGTGCCTGGATACTGGTCTAGTACTCACTGCTAGAGCAGTGAGAAAAACCCTGGATCAGGCTGGAGAACATGACCTTTGGATGTTACCATGAAGATGAACACTTTCTAAGTGTGACAGAGGAGGAAATCACAGCCAAGGTGGAGAGGGAAGGGTCTGGTGATGGAGAAGGAAGTGTTTCCAGCAGAAAAATCCTTTCTACTGACCTCAGCATGGACTGGATCTGGGCTGGGATATACAGGTGGCCACACTCCTTGTTTCACTGCTCTGCCATCTCTTCTGCCTCTCTGGCCATGCCCAGCCATAAATTCTGGCAAGGGAGAACCATCAGAAGGTTCTGGTACCATTAGAATCATGTGCTGAGGCAGCAGTGACCTCTGTGCTGCACACATGGTCCAAGTTAGATGTGAAATCTGTCCCATCTCAATCCAGGGCTGAAGGATGTGGACATCCTGGAGGTCTGGTACAAGAGGATTGTAAGTGTTGCTACACTGGAGCTGATGCCAACTAGACTGACAGGTTCAGAGGAAAGAACAAGAGGGGAAATTGAGATGGTCACCAAAAAAAAAAAAAGAAAAAAAGAGATGAGGCTTCAAGGGGATGGGGATAACATGGAGAGAACTCTTGCTTTATCTGTGTCATTTACACTTTCTGAGGAAGGGCACAAGTTTCCTGTGGAATCCCTATCAAATCTGGTCATCACCTCTTCATGTCTCATTTTTTTTTAAGGAGAAATTTAGCAACTCTCCTTGCTTGTTTTAACCAAATCAGTAATTTCAACTTGCTCGCATTAAAATAGTTGTAATTTCGATTTGTTTGCCTGATTTCTTCCTAGACTGATACTCTTCCCTCTCTTTCTCCATACCTATAAATGAAGTGTCTTCTGAGACACTTCAACACCACAGGATGAGTTCAAGAGCCATTTAGAGTTTCTGTAGACAACCTAAGGTGACCAGATGAGGTTTTGTCCTTTAGATTTTTAAACCCCTACAAGTACCACCCTTACACTACATTTCCTGGCCTGGTTTTGCAGCCATGGGGTGCACAGAAAACATTTGCAGAAGCTGTCAACATGACTGAGTAAAAGGGTTGTAGGATTGGGTCTGTCTGGTGCTTATTGCCCACGTGCATCTCTGGAACAACTCTGCTGGGACCTGCAGGAGTTGTGAAAGGAGGTTGGGACCTTTTCCCTGCAGACTTTGTTAAATCTGAGTTGGTTTGTGAGGCAACCCCAAAAATGAAGACCCTGGGGGACTGGGGCNGAACCTTTCATCTTCACACTTGCTGTTATTTCCAAAGTTAGAAACTTCCATGCATTTGGACTTCAAATTTATTTCATCACAGGGGGAAGAGATTTTGGGATGCTTGTGGGTAGTCCTCTGGAAAGGTTGGCTCTTTGCTTAGCACTGGCTTAAAAAAAAAAGGCAAATAGGATAATTTGAATTATTAGGAAAGAAATGAAGAATGGAAAGGCAAGCATCTCTGAATTAACCACTGAATAAACTCATAATGTGAGCTGATACTGAAGCAATGAGTAAAGTTCTGGTCTGAGGAGGATAGGGAAGAATAATTAGGGCTAAAAACCCCAAGGAGGCACATGGTAGCAGTTGTCAGTCCAGGAAAGAGATGATGAAGGGGATGGGGGTAACATGGAGAGAACTCTTGCTTTATCTGTGTCATTTACACTTTCTGAGGAAGGGCACAAGTTTCCTGTGGAATCCCTATCAAATCTGGTCATCACCTCTTCATGTCTCATTTTTTTTTAAGGAGAAATTTAGCAACTCTCCTTGCTTGTTTTAACCAAATCAGTAATTTCAACTTGCTCGCATTAAAATAGTTGTAATTTCGATTTGTTTGCCTGATTTCTTCCTAGACTGACACTCTTCCTTCTCCCTCTCTCTCTCCATACCTATAAATGAAATGTCTTCTGAGACACTTCAACACCACAGGATGAGTTCAAGAGCCATTTAGAGTTTCTGTAGACAACCTAAGGTGACCAGATGAGGTTTTGTCCTTTAGATTTTTAAACCCCTACAAGTACCACCCTTACACTACATTTCCTGGCCTGGTTTTGCAGCCATGGGGTGCACAGAAAACATTTGCAGAAGCTGTCAACATGACTGAGTAAAAGGGTTGTAGGATTGGGTCTGTCTGGTGCTTATTGCCCACGTGCATCTCTGGAACAACTCTGCTGGGACCTGCAGGAGTTGTGAAAGGAGGTTGGGACCTTTTCCCTGCAGACTTTGTTAAATCTGAGTTGGTTTGTGAGGCAACCCCAAAAATGAAGACCCTGGGGGACTGGGGCACCTCCAGGGTGTTGATCCCTCACTTGTGGTCTCTACGTAGGGGTCCTGCATTTGGAGGGCTGTCAAAAATACTTCAAAATTACATTCTTTTCCTGGCACACGAATTGCAGGCTATTCCAACACTGTGGAGAGGATGAGGTTAGGGCTCAGACTGTCTGAGGCAGAAGCAATCCAAAGCCATCACCCTGCAGGATGTCCTCAAAGCCTTTCTGCTGCCTGACTTGCAGAGTGAAGTGGGGATGGTTTGTATGCTGAATTTCCAAGGGAAGGAGATGAATTTCTCTTCTAAGAAAGGGTCCAAAGGAGGCCACAAAAAAAGAGCTGAGGGGTGGAACACCACTGAGGTGAGGACAGGTTGAGAGAGTTGTGGATGTTCAGCCTAGAAAACAGAATGCTCTGGAAAAAAATTTGGAGCACCTTCCAATGCCTGAAGGGGCTCCAGGAAAGCTGGGGAGGGACTTTTGTACTAATAGAACAAAGGGTGATAATTTTAAAATAAAAGAGGCCGAATCCAGACTAGACATAGGGAAGAAATGTTTTCCAGTGAGAGGGATGAGACTCTGGCCCAGGTTGCCCAGAGAGGTGGGAGATTCCTTATCCTTGGAAACATTCCAGGGGAGGTTGGATGGCACTGCACAACCTGATCTAGCTGGAGATGTCTCTGGTCACTTCAGGGAGGTTGGACTAAGGGTAGTAGTCCCATTTAGTAGTCAAGTACTGAACTCTTTTCCTTGTTAAATAAGCAAAGAAATGTCTGAATTTTAATCAGTGTTTACTGTTGACTCAGACAAAGCTGGTGGCTGGTAGAACACCTAAAACCTCTAAACCAACAAACTGGAACACAAACAACCTCTAAAACATCACGCAGAAGCAAAAAAAAAAAAAAAAAAGTAGCTTTTGATAGAAAGAGGCACTCCAGGGCAAGAGAATTTGTGTCTTCTCCTAAACCACTTTGAATCTGGTAAGAGTCAAAGAATCATAGAATGGTTTTGACTGGAAAAAACCTTTAAGATCACCAGTCCAACCAATAACCCAGCACTGCCAAGGCCACCACTGCCCCATGACCCTCAGCACCACAGCTCCAAGGCTTGGAAATCCCTCCAGGGATGGGGACTCCACCACTGCCCTGGGCAGCCTGGGACAGGGTCTGACAACCATTTTATGGAAGAAATTATTCCTCATATCCAATCTAAAACCTCCCCTGGTGCAACTTGAGGTTGTTTCCTCTTGTTCTATTGCTTGTCATTTGGGACACGTTGCAACCAGATTGGCCAAGTGGGAAGAGCTTTTAAAAAACAGGAAAAAAATGTCAGAGTTCAAAATGGTCAAGTTTGGCACAGGGAATGGTAGAATCATAGAATTTCTGGGGTTGGAAGGGATCTTTAAGATCATCCAGATCCAACCCTGTGCCATGGGCAGGGACACCTCCCACAGCCCAGGTTGCTCCAAGCCCCATCCAACCTGGCTTTAAAAACTTCCAGGGATGGGGCTTCCACCACCTCCCTGGGCAACCTGTGCCAGGCTCTTACCACCTTCACAGGGAAGTATTTCTTAATATCTAACCTAAATCTCCTCTCTTCAACCATTTCCCCTTGTCCCCTGGCTACACCCCAGTGTCAAAAACCCAAATGTCCCCAGAGGGCTCAGGAAGCTTTGCTATGGATGTTAAAATCCTTTAAAGATGGGAAGAACCAGAAATGAGCGAATCCCATGGGGCAACTCTTGATTATGTGGGTAATTTGTAGGCTTTGCCTTCTTTTAATCCATTTTTCCTTCTAATTTGGGGATTTGGGGCCTTAGCTCTCCTACCCAGGGTGGTGGAAAAGCCCTTGAGAACTCAGGCTGGCTGGAAGGTCAGGAGCAGACAGATGACCTTATTTAATAGCATTACAGCCTTCCTGGCTGGCCCTGGAGGAGCCCAGGGGATGGAGGGTGTAAGAGGCTTTTGCTGAGGATTCAGCCAGTGCAAGGGCTGGGAGGGAGGCAGGGAGATGAGATGAGGAGGAGAGCTCACTTTGGTTTCATCAGGAAAGCACAGTCTGGCTTTCAGAGGATCACCCCTCCAGGCTTCGTGCCTCAGTTTCCCCACTTGTGGCTGGAGGCTGGTGCTGCCTCAGAGCTGTCTGGTTGCAAACACAGAAGTTTGAGGAGTTCACATGGAAGACTTTAGGGAATTTGCAGCCTTGACCTGAAAAGGTTCATTTTTTTTTTTTTTTTTGAGAACTTTAACACAAGGTTAACATAATGCTGCCAAGAAGAACGTGGGAATCTCCCACCCTTAGGTAAAGGGAAACTGATTTTTCACCTTTATATTATTGTTACTATTATTATTATTATCATCATCATCATTATCATTCTATTAGCTATTAGTTTTATTATATGTTTTATCTATTTTATTATTATACTAGTTACAGTTCTGTCAGTGGTAGGTTAATGGTTGGACTCAATGATCTTGAAGTTCTTTTCCAACCAAGGAAATTCTGTGATTTTACCACTTTCCCCTATCTCACCCTTCTTAAGGAAGGAAGCAAATATAACTGAGAAAAAACCTAAAAATCCTAACCCCACTTTTTTTTTGTTGTTATTTATTTTTTGCTGCCAATTCTTGATAGTCAAAAAACTTGCAGCTGGATTAAAAGTGGAGCTGGTTAAGTGTCTATTACTAATTCTTCCGTGCTCCTTCCTCACAGGGACCAAAGTTCTTTAGCCATACAGTTAATTTTTAGGTGCTCTAATTTTAGGCTGTAGCTAGGCAGCTCTACCCTGACTTGCTGCCAAGAGCCAAAATCTGACTTTGCTCAGTGACTTGCATAAATCTTCCTATCTTCTGGGGAAAAGTGAGAGAGAGGAGCTCTAAAAAAAAAAAAAAATAATTATATTAATGTATTTTGTTTTGGTTTGTTTTCAATGCCCTCCAGCACAAAGCTTGCTGTGAAGTCTCTCTTGCAGTTTTTGGCCTGAACTTTGCTTCCACTTGTGAAAAAGAAAAAAAAAACGAGGCAGAAGTGCAGCTTGAAAAAAAGCAAGAAATGGCCACATTTCAAAACCTCTGTAATGTTAAATAACTTCTAACTCCATGACAAAAAAAAAAAAAAAAAAGCCATGAAAATAGCTGATTCCAGCTTTGGACTCCAAAATGGTTACACCATTAACCAGCAGGTTCTGTGGCCCAGTACTACCAAAAAAAATTGTGGCTGTGTCTCCCCTGAACGTGAGATGGGGGTTCACAGCTTTGATGCTCCTACCCCAGACAGAAGGACCACAGGACCAGAGGATCTGTGCCCTACAGGTGGACCAAAGAAATTGTGGGATTCCCATTGGGCTTTGACCTTCTCCTCTTCTTTCTCTCCACCATTGGGCTGCTCTTCAGTCAAATTTGCTTTTTTACAGTCCAGAGGAAGTGCAAGCTCCACCACACTGGCTGAAAACTTCTTCTTTTTTGTTTTCCCATGGCATATTCAGAGGAAAAAATCCCAGGGATGGACTGATGGTGTCCATGCAGAAATCCCTCCAGAGAAAAGGGAGTGCAAGGCTCTGCCTCACAAACATCCCCTTCCTGAGCTTTTTGAGGGACAAACGTGATAAAAACCTGTGAGATAACAGCTCAGTGTGACACCAAGGTCTTGAGGAGGGTGTAAAGCAAAACTTGGCTGAAAATGAAGCCATGGTGTGGGAGCTAGGAGACAATTTGGGCCAAATGAGGTGGATCCAGGTCCAAAGGCAAAGCCCAACCAGTCCCTGGTGGTTCTCAGACATCTGTGGGGATCTCAGTACAGGTTCTGCTGAGCTCTCCCAGGATGGGGATTGTGATCCTTGCTCACTCAGCTCTTTCTGGCTCTGGATATGGTGCTGGGATGTCTTTGGAGACTGGTAAAATAGGAGCCAGAGTCCCTTGAGTGACTTGGTGCCTCTGTAACACGTTGTCCTGTCTGCTCCTGTTAGGAAGAGTATGACCCATGGTTGTCATTTGAGCCATGGAAAGTTGGGTGAGGGGTTTGGAGATGCCTTGGTCAACAGTTGTTCTGCATGGCTGAAAGGGGGGTTGGTTCCTTGCCCATATTTAAAGACCTCTCAGTGGGGGAGGCATTGGAAAAGACCAACCTGGGCTCCTAAAATTCCAACACCTAACACAAAAATAGAAAAAAATAGAGTCCAGGCACTGCTCTACCCCTGGGGTGACAAAACATTTCCCCCTCCCACATTAATGAACAGGACAGAATCCCCCCAAAAGCCACAGCCAGGAAGCAGGAGAGACCAAGGGGATCTTTGGAGCTGATGGATTGGAGATTAAGAGGTGAAGGACCAAGTGTGACCTTCCTACAACCAACTAAATCTGCAATGCTTCTCCAGAGAGAGATGAGAGCTCTGCTCCCCAGTAAGCTTGTGCCTCAGTTTTCTTCTCCATATTTAGGGTTGACCCAGGTTTTGGGGTTTCTTTGAAGGTCTGTAGAGAAGCAGATGATGCATGGGGATGTGGAAACACTTCTCTTCTCTTTCCCTTAGCTCAAAATTCAGATCCACTGCTCAGGTGATGCATGAACCAACACCACACATCCATAAATATAACCTGGGCTGTGACCTGTTCCTATTGAGGCAGGAATAAAGATGGAGGGGAGGACAAAACTCCATGACTTTTTGCTACCTCTGTACAAAATGCTAAAAATACCCTTGGGGAAGTGATGGATGGACCTTCATCAAGGTGGGTGTAGATGGCTGAGGAACATTTTGGCAGGACTGCTGTTTTTGAGGCCGTTTCAAGTGGCACTTTGAAGCTCAGGTTATATTTTGGGCTCAAGAGAGGGGTTCCCAGACTCTTTCTGCTGAATTAACTGGCAAAGAAGAGGACTCAAAGCCTTGGGGAGAGAGTGGAGAGCCCCAGAAGTGGGCACCATGGGCTGTACATAACACTTTGGCTTGGCCAAAGTGACACAAGAAGTAGAAAAATAACCTTTGCAGGAATGAGAAAGGGTCTTGGCACTATTTTGCCTGCTTGGCAAGTTGACAAAGGAGATTTTGTTGGGTGGCTGACTCAGTTTCTAACTCCTCCTTAAACCCTGGTTCTTCTGGTCTGGTCTGTGGTTTACATGACTGATGATAAGACATCCATTGGTCCTGGTGAGGGGATGACAGCAACTCAGAGGAAGACACAGGGAGGAAAGCAGAAGTGATCTAGAGGGCTCCATGGTCTGCTGAGAGTTCTTAGGAAAGGCACAATTTGACAGGACAAGCTTTGTGTGTTTGCCAAGTCTTCCTTCTCAACTCCAGGTCTTCCCTTCCCGTGAGGATGCTCCTCATGCCCCATGAATGATCTGCAATGACAGAAGACCTTAAATCCACAGAGTCATAGAATCCCAGACTGGTTTGAGTTGGAAAAAACCTTCAAGATCCTCTAGTTCCAAGCTCCACGCCATGGGCAGGGACACCTCTCACTAGACCAGGTTTCTCCAAGCCCCATCCAGCCTGAATTTCAGCATTTCCAGGGATGGGGCAGCCACAGCTTCTCTGGGCAACCCAAGCCAGGGTCTCACCAGCCTTACAGGAAAGAATTTCTTCTTCACATCTCATCTCAGTCTCCCTTCTTTCAGTTTGAAACCAGTACCCCTCATCCTACCTAACATTCCATGTCCTTCTCAGAAGTCCCTTCCTGGCTTTCCTGCATCCCCTTCAGGTCCTAGAAGATGCTCTAAGGTCCCCCCTGAGCCTTCTCACCTCCAGACTGAATAACCCTCCCCTCTTATCTTCACAGCAGAGCTGCTCCAGCCCTCTGACAATCTTCAGGGAATCCCCTGGATTTGTTCCAGCACTTCCATGTCCTTCATGTGTTGGGAACCCCAGAACTGGACCCAGCACTGCAGGGAGGCTCTCACCAGAGTGGAATAGAGGGAAGAATCCCTCCCCTCATCCTGCTGGCCATGCTGCTCTGGATGCAGCCCAGGACATGGTTGGTTTCTGAGCTGCCAGCTCATCTCCAGCTTCTCATCATCCAACACTCCAAGCTCTGATCCAACCTGAATTCCTTGTGCTGCAGATGTCAGTGGAAATCCACAGGGAGCTGGACGTGCTCATGGTATCCAAGCTATTGTGTCCACTGCAGAGATAGCCCCACCATCTTCTTGGTGGACTCAGAAGGTGAAATTGGGGGAGAAAAGGGCCTTTTCAGATGCTTGCAGTCCATGAAGACAGAGGTGGTTGGATTAATGAACAACCCTGACAGCTGTAAACTCAGTGTGTTCAGGGCTTGGATCAGAAATGGAAACAAACAAGCAAAAAATTTCTAAAAATAATACTGCCTGGAAAGAGAAAACATAAAAATCCATAACCAGAGGGTTAATCACAGGCAGGGAAATGACTCCACATTTTTTGAAGTCAGGGAAGGGGAATTACAAAGACAGATAAGCTCAACTTGAGTGCAGGTGTCCCACATACAGGCAGCTCCATCCCAGCATCTGGCCCCTGGGTGAAGGCACTGTGAAAATGGGGCATTTTCTGCTGCTTTAGCAGAACTATAATAACCAGATTAATAATGTAAATAACCTGTACAGAAAAGGGCTACAAAGATGGTGAGGACATTTCTCCTGTAAGGAAAGGCTGAGGATCTTTTTAGTCTGGAGAAGACTGAGGGGGGAATCTTTTCAACCCTTATAAATACTGAGAGGGTGGGTGTCAGGAGGATGGGCTCAGTCTTTGTTCACTGGTACCCTGGTGTCAGGGTTTAACACTGGCCTGGCAATTAAACCAAATAACAGATTTTTCTATTAATCCCCATCTCCTCCCTGATAAGGAAAGGAGAGAGAATAAGGGAGAGAGACTGATGGGTTGGAAACTAAACTACACAACTTGAATGAAACAGGAATGATAAATAGGTGAAATTACTAAATCTATACAAATATACAGGAAAATTGATCCCAGGTTCCTCCTCCCTCTCCCCCAATAACTCTCACGTCACCACCGAGGCTGCAGGGCAGCCCTGGGAAAGTCCAGGCTGGAATCCTGGAGTCAGGAGCAGTTGGGAGCTGGAGGCAGGAACACACAGATTCAGGCTGGAATGGATCAGGAGCACAGGCAGAGGAATGGATGGGATCCTCCCAGGATGCTGAAGCAAACAGGGAACCGGTGAAGGAAGAACAGGAAGAGAGGAAAGGGCAGGAAAAGGTGTTGACCCTCGTGATCCCTTAAATTTATCCTGAGTATGAGGTGTATGGGATGGAATACTCTGTTTGGTCAGTTCTGGCATCTCTCTTGTCTCAGGCCTCCCCAAAGGAGGGGTTCAGGTGGGACCTCTTTACTCCTTCTGCAGGGTAAAATATTCCTCAGAGCTGAGCAGTGTCCTTGGCTCTGCACACCAGTCTCTGGCAGTAACTATAAACATCCAGTGGGATCAGTCCTAGAAGCAGACACTGTCTGAGAAACTTGCTGTTCATTTCAGCAAGTGCAGCTACTGACAAGAAACTGAGCTGAAAGCAAAAGTACAAACCAGAAAATCACCTTTATCCTGGCCCAAACCAGGACACCTGGGACAGGGCAAGAGGTAACAAGCACAAACTTGAACACGGGAAGTTCCAACTAAACATCAGGAGGATCTTTGAGGATGGAAGAGCACTGGCCCAGGCTGCCCAGAAGGGTGGTGGAGTCTCCATCTCTGGAGATATTCAAAACCTTCTGGAACACCATCCTGTGCAATATGTTCTAGGTCAAACTTGCCTGGCAGGGGGTTTGGACTCGATGATCTCCAGAGGTCCCTTCCAACCCCCAAAATTCTGTGGTTCTGGAGTTCTGCATGGAAACACAACTACAGAGCTGTACACCAGCAGCAATCCCACCACATGCCTCCCAAACAGCTCTCAAATCCTTGAATAGAAGTGGGAAGGGAAAAATAAATCTGTCCTCAAAAGGTTTATCAACAAGCATCACCCTAGTAATGCAGGATGGGCATTAAAAAGGAAAAAAAAAAAAAACAAACCAACAAAAAACGTGACTGCACATGGGTGGGTGGCTGCTTTGCTGTGGGATTCAGCTGCTGCTAAAAAAAACAGGAAAAAAAAGGAAACTAAAAGTTTTGTTAACTTTTCTTGACTACAGAGAGCTGGAAGACTTGCTCCTGCCTGTGCCACTGTTCCTGCTCGTGTCACTGCTCCCTCCCATGTCACTCTGCCCACAACCTGTGTAGGTGAAGTGACATTAGGGTATTTGGAAGTGTGTTACTGTCCAAGAATAATCATTCCAGATGGGTGGGTTAATAATAGACAGGGCTGCAGATCTCCTGGGCCAACGTAAGCACCCAGCAAAACAAACCATGAGCATTTCCAAAAACACCCTCCCAACCAGCACCCCAGTGCGTGTCTTCTCAGTGGGAAAGTATCTCCTGGCAGGGAAGAGAGCCAAGAGAG
>JAAWXA010000007.1:647371-682726 GCA_038090715.1 Florisuga fusca
TCTGCAGGATTTGTTCTGGCTGTCGAAATCCAAGCTAGAGAAACAACTCCAAATCATCTCTGTGCTGCAATGGGTTCTCACTTTCCTAGTCATGGGTGAGTAGCACCTTTTGACTGAAAGCAAAGCTGGTTTTTGGGTTTTTTTCTGGTTTTTTTTGTTTGTTTTTTTCTGGTTTTTTTTTCTGGTTTTTTTTTTTTCTGGGTTTTTTTTCCTGTTTTTTTTTCCTGGTTTTTTGTTTGTTTGTTTGTTTGGGGTTTTTTTTGTTTTGGTTTAGTTGTTTTATTTTCCTTTGATACAGAAGATTTTGGAAGCAAAACTGTTAACTTCTGCATAAGCATCAATTACTGGATGGGCACTGCAAGCAGGGCAGTTCCTGGGGCATATAGATTTAGTAGAGCACACTAAACTAGAGCATAGTTTGGTATTTTGGCAATAAATGGTTTTGCCTGGCTCTAGAAAAACACAGGGGCTGTGGAAAGCTCTCCTGATGTTCAGCTCTTGTCTGTGTCTACCATACAAATAAGTCTGAAGCAACTGGAAACCTCTCACCTGACTCACTCGTAGGAATGTCCCCAATTTCTTGGAAGCAACTGGAAACTGATGCAACTGATTGCAACAGAAATGTCTTCTCCTTGGCTTGGTCTCCTTCCAAGAGGTACCAAAGATGGGCAAGAGGTGTTTGTGTTTGCCCAGGAAAACATCCGAGTCTCTTTGTCTCTGGATATAGGAAGGTTTAGGTTTGCTCCACTCCATGGTATTGTTGATAATCAAACTGGAAAAAGGTCATGGAATCATGGAATGGGTTGGAAAGGGCTTTTCAAGGACATAGTCCATCCCCCCCTGCACTGAGCAGGGACATTGCAATTGGATCTGGTTCCTCAGAGCTTTCCAGGGAAAATGCTGATTGCAATCAATCAAGCAAGTTTCCCTCTTCCTTCCCAGTTCAATTTGGGCTAAAATGCCAGGATCCTTTGTGGGTGTCATCTCTGGCACCCTGGTGGGACATGGGGAGAATTTGTGAGCTGTGGAAGGAAGAGAAACCCCTGGGTGTGGGTCACAAAGAAATCTGGATGCTCATCAAGTCTTGCTCTTGCAAGCAGCTGCCCTGCCTGGATATTTTATGGAAAAGGGCCTTGGAGAATCCACAGAGGGGAGGTTGGAGCAGGAACCTTTGGAGGAAGCTCAGTCCTACATAAGGAGTTTTTAACTAAATCCGATTTGATTGAGGATTAATGACCTCAGATGGAGACCAAGACCCCAGTAGAGAAGGGTCAAAAAGCAAGGGACTCCTCATGGAAGTGTCAATGCAGACCAAAACCTGCTGCAACCTTGTTTTTTTTCTTCTCTTTTTTGACCCTATCCAGGTGTTGCTTGCACTTTAATCCTCATGTACATACTGTGCACAGATTGTTGGGCGATTGCTGCTCTTTATTTAGCCTGGCTGGTGTTTGACTGGAATACACCAAAGAAAGGTAAATATTGCAGAACAGATCCTTACTGTTTAAGTATCCCTGACCTCGGATTTAGACAAAGCAGCATTTCCTTATCGTGGGTGATTTCCCTTCTTAGTAGCACTTGGCTGAATCACTGACCAAAAGCATTACTCAGTGAAGCACACAAAGGTCAGCCCTCAGCATAAGATGGTTTTATTGATGGTTGAGGGTAATGCAAGATAAAATTCACTAATATTGTGCCATTGCTGGCTTTTAGCATCATGTTTATTAGGCTTAGGTTATTCCAGCAGGTCAGAAATATCTCTGTAAAGACCCCAAGCTCCTGCTGTCCTCCTCCCCAGCTCCTGCAAGGTTCAGATTATGGTGTGGCTGTTAAGATGTGGCTTCTCCGTGGAGTCAGTGCTGCTGTTAATGGAGGAAAAAGCTTTTTATTCTGGAAGGCAGCCTGGAGAAACCCAGCTCTGAGACCCCACAGCAAGATTTGATGGCATCTCCTTTCCTAGCCAGATGAGCATCACTCTCCATGGCTTTAAGACCACTGAAAGCAGCCAGCATCTCAGCCTTCCTTCCCCAAAAGATGAATCTAAGTCAACATGGAGCTGTTTCCAGCTTGACATATCCAGTGCCCAACTATCAAGTCAGGTCTCACCATGAATTTGTAGCCAGGTCTTGGTTACCTTGAAGTACCCTGGAGTGCTGAGCATGGATGCTTTCACCTGACTTTAGTGAAAGATGCAGCTTTCCCACCTTGAGGAATGGAATTATTTATTTCTCCAGTAAACTCTCTGGGGTCTTCTGGGTGGGCACTCATGTGGAAAGAGCTTTAGAAACATAATTGCCTTTTTTTTCTCTTCAGGTGGGAGAAGATCCCAGTGGGTGAGGAACTGGGCTATATGGAGATACTTCAGGGATTATTTTCCAATACGAGTAAGTCACAGTTTAAGTCTATGTTATGGGTCTTCACTTTTTTTTTTTAATGACTGAATTACAACTGACTTTTGCTAAGCCCTGTGGAGGGGATGTTGGACCTGCACTGGGCTACCCAGGACACTAAACTGCAAGCAGGACATGGGTTACTCATGGTTGCCATACTACTGCTTGGAATTAACCTGCTGAGGTTATAAAATCTGCAATGCCTGATCAGTGGTGGTGTCATGATTTGCAGAATGTGCTACATCTTCTGGCTTTGTCACCAGACTTCTTGAGGCTTTGTAGCATGAAGGCTCCTGTTCATCCCCAGTTCATCTTCTGTGCTGCAGCAGCCCTGAGCTTGGCTCTACCTGTGCTCCTTGAGCTCAGTTTTGGTCTGATTTTCTGTTCCATCCATAGGGAGGGATGCAATAGGTAAGAATATCTGGGAACCCTGTGCACCAAGAACCTTAGAGCTTTACAAGGAGCAGGGAGCTCAGCTCTGAAGTCTGCTCTGGGAAAAGGAGCTTCCAGCAGCAGGAATATCTCCAATTCTCTGTCTTGGAACCTGCTCACGTTCTGCTTGCATTTTCCCTGTTAGTTCAGATGTGTTGCAGACAGAGGACAGGGCTGCCCATCTGCACTGGGCTTTGCAGAATGAGCTGAAGGACTTTGGAGGGAGCAAAGGTGAAATTCAGCTTGGAGGGAGCTCAGTCCTCTTTGGAAGGACACACAACTGCAAGGACTATTGTGGGAGGCTGTTGGCAAGTTTTATTCAGCCTGAGCAAAAGGGAAGGACCTTGTCATGGCTTTTGATGGGCTTTTTTAGGGCTGCTCTGCCCTAAACCCAGCCCCAGGGTAGCAGAGAATCCAGTTCCAGTAGGAAACCAAAGCTACATAGGCTGGATTCCTGCTTTCCAAAGGCACTTGAGCTTTCAGGGTGTCTGAACATGGTGTCATTGAATGGTTTGGGTTGGAAGGGACGTTAAAGATCATCCAGATTCAACATGTTGCTGGTGGACACCCTTGCCACTTTCTTGCTGTTATTAGTGGGTAATTCTTGGCAAGTGTTGGTGTACCTGGAAAGATATATATTACCAGTGCACAGGCTGCAAGTTGGCTGCTTAAACCCAGGTCTTGTAGCTCATGGAGAACAGAGCATCCTCCAGTGCTGAAGATGGGTACCTCTGCTCTGTGAGAAGAGGTTTTGGGTTGTTTCCTTGGAGATTGTGTCTCTCCAGCCTGTGGATCTCTGCTCCATGTTATCTGCTGCTCAGCTCTTCACTTGGCTGGAGAAAAAACAAGAAAGCTGGTGGGAGACTTTTTAGGATGTCAGTGATAGGACATAGGGGAATAGATTCAAACTGGAGGAGGGGAGATTGAGATGAGATGTCAGGAAGAAGTTCTTCACCAAGAGGGTGGTGAGACCCTGGCACAGGTTGCCCAGAGAGGTGGTAGAAGCCCCATCCCTGGAATTTTTTAAGACCAGGCTGGATGGGGCTTGGAGCAACCTGATCTGGTGGGAGGTGTCCCTGGCCATGGCCCTTCCACCTAAAGGTCCCTTCCAATCCTGAAAATTCTATGATTCTGTGATGGGATGAGGGGGAACAGCTCTAAGCTAGAAAAGGGGAGATTTAGGTTGGACAACAGGAAGAAATTCTTTGCTGTGAGGCTGGCAAGACCCTGGCCCAGGTTGCCCAAGGAAGCTGTGGCTGCCCCATCCCTGGCAGTGTCTCAGCCCAGGTTGGATGGGGCTTGGAGCAACCTGGGCTGTGGGAGGTGTCCCTGCTGCATCCCTCCAGAACTCTACCTGGCATCAGGTTTGCTTTGTCAGAGCAGTGCATGAGGAGCAGCCTCTGCTCTGATGTTTATGGCTTGGTGTCCACCTGAGCCAGCTGTGCCTCCTATCCTAAAACACCAGGAGGTCTGTTGTACCTGGAGATTACAGAATCACAGGATGGTTGGGCTTGGAAGAGACCTTTGGAAGTCATCTAGTCCAACCCCCCCTGCTAAAGCAGCTTCACTTAAAGCAGATGCCACAGGATTGTGTCCAGGAGGCTTTCAAATGTCTACAGAGAAGGAAACTCCACAACCTCTCTGGGCATCCTGTTCTAGTACTCCATCACCCTCAAAGTAAAGACCTTCTTCATGTATAGATGGAAATTTGTGTTTGAGTTCATGCCTGTTCCCCCTTCTCCTGTGCCAGGCAGAAAGGGACCTGGGAGTCTGGATTGACAGGAAGCTGAACATGAGCCAGCAGTGTGCCCAGGTGGCCAAGAAGGCCAATGGCATCCTGGCCTGTATCAGGAACAGCGTGGCCAGCAGGTCCAAGGAAGTGATTCTGCCCCTGTACTCAGCGCTGGTGAGGCCACACCTCGAGTACTGTGTCCAGTTCTGGGCCCCTCAGTTCAGGAAGGAGATTGAGGTGCTGGAGCAGGTCCAAAGGAGGGCAACCAGGCTGGTGAAGGGACTGGAGCACAGATCCTATGAGGAGAGGCTGAGGGAGCTGGGGCTGTTCAGCCTGGAGAAGAGGAGGCTCAGGGGAGACCTCATCACTCTCTACAACTCCCTGAAAGGAGGTTGGAGCCAGGGGGGGGTTGGTCTCTTTTCCCGGGCACCTCTCAGCAAGACAAGAGGGCATGGTCATAAGTTGTGCCAGGGGAGGTTTAGGTTGGATATTAGAAAGAATTTCTTTATGGAGAGGGTGATCAGACATTGGAATGGGCTGCCTGGTGAGATGGTGGATTCTCCGTCCCTGGAGACATTTAAAAAGAGACTGGATGTGGCACTCAGTGCCATGGGCTGGGAACCCCGGGGGGAGTGGATCAAGGGTTGGACCTGATGATCTCTGAGGTCCCTTCCAACCCAGCTAATTCTATGATTCTATTTCTGATGACTCTGGCCCCATCCTCTTGACACCCACCCCATGGACATTGATAAGACCCTCTCTGTCTTTTCCAGGTGAAACAGCCCCATGTCATGTTTTGTGACACCAGGTGGGTTTGGAAACCAAGCTGCATCTGGCTGAGCTCCTCAGCATTGAGCAGAGGTTTTCCACCTTCACTGGGGCTTCGTGCCCTGGCAGTAAAAATCTCTTTTAGGGCACTGGAAGCTTAAATCTGTCTGCTGCTTAGTGGCTGTCCTTGCAAATGATGTTAAGCTGAGCAGTGCATGAAGCAGCTGAAGAAGCTTCCAGGGAGCTAAATCCTGATGCTGGGAACTGCCAGGGAAAGCCCAAACCCTTGGTGGTGATTAAGGTGCTGGGTGCTTGGCTGAACTCAACCTCAGGGCAGGCTCCAGCAGCCTCCCAAGCAGATCCTGAGGATGTCACCAGGGCTGTGCCACAATCTAAAGGTCTTGTTTAAGTAAGGAAGCCATCACCTGAGCACACCTGCTGCTTATCTCCAGAACTAATAGAGCCTCAGATAGCCATGGCCACAGAACTTTGCCTCACCTTTGGCAAGCTCTGAGCATTTCAAAATGCTGGGAGATCTCAGCTTCCTGCTGAGATGGGAGAGTCAGCAGCATGCCTGAACAGGGACTCTTACAAAATAGTGACTCTTTCTTGCAGCTTTTGTCTTGGACTCTGGCTTGGCTGGCTTCCTGGCAAAGCTTCCCCTTAATTGCTGTTGGAGATGATGGACAGAATGGAAATGGAAGCTTTTGCTTCTTCTGTGTGATGTAGTGGAGTGGTACTGCTGAGAGCCTGGAGGGGTGCTCAAGTCCTGGCCAGCATTGCTGGGAGAGGGAGATTAATTTATTCCACAGTGCTGCTGAGTGGGATGCAGCTCATGGCAATTATTAGGTTATTTTTACAAGTGTATAAACTCATTCCTGCACCTCGGATCCTGCAGGATGAGCTCTAACTTGCTGCTTTCTGCATGTTTCCATGGTCAGTGGGCTGGTCCTGGTGCTGAGCAGCAGTGTCTCTGCAGTCTTCTTTCTCTGCACTGGAATGTGCCACTTACTCATCCTCTTCCTACAAATAGAATTGGCAATGCTCTTCCCTGGGCGTATCTGGCACTCCAATATTAACACTTTTTTTTTTTTCTCCTGTCGTTGCACTGCTTTATTGCTTCTGTAGGCATGTCAAGATCTGTGTAAAGAAATCTCTTCTTCCTAGAGCAGATGGATGGACCCTTGCCCCCTCTGATAGAGGTTGGGTCTCAGACAGTGGCTTGGAACAGGCGTGTTAGTGCAGTGGGGTGAAGGTCCAACTTAGTCCTGGCTGGGATCCAGGAAGGATATGCTGCCTCTGTCTCATCCCAGGGAGCATAAAGGCTTCAAGGAGCTGAGGGTTGTGTGGAGAAGACCTTGAAGGCCAAAGGAAAAAAAAACAACACAAAAACAAAAACCAAATTAGAGGTTTAGAACAGACTTTGCACAAGCATTGCTGTCAAATGTCAGCTGCAGTGATTGCTGAAGCCAGGCTGATAAGGCATCCCAGCAGCTCAGTGTTTGGTTGTCAGGGGCAAAGGTGCAAGAAAACTAGGGGAATCATAGATCATTTCGGTTGGAAAAGATGTTTCAGACCGTCTAGTGCAACCATGAACCCAGCACTGCCAAGGCCACCACTGCCCCGTGGCCCTCAGCACCACAGCTCCAGGGTTTGGAAATCCCTCCAGGGATGGGGACTCCACCACTGCCCTGGGCAATGACAACCCTTTCCAGGAAAAAATTGTTCCCCATATCCAATCTAAACCTCCTCTGGTACAATTTGAAGCCGTTTCTTTTTGTCCTGTTACTTGTTACCTGGGAGAACAGACCAGCACCCACCTCCTTACAACCTCCTTGCAGGGAGTTGTAGAGAGTAGTGGGTGATCAGAGTCCTAAGGAAAGCTTCAAACTTGCTTGAAATCAGGAATAAGGGATTGCAGCACACCAAAAATTCCTACTTCTAGACTACATAGCCATGACAGCCCTGCCTGGGGTGTTGGCAGTTCTGTCCCTGGGCTGGGTTTCTGCATTTAGCAGCTCTAAGATCTTCACTTGTAGACAAGAACACAAACTTCTCTGATACTTGGCAGTCTTTCATTGTCCTGACTTGACTTGGGTGGAGGAAGAATTAAGCTTCTGTGAACCCACCTCATGAGACAACCTGTGGAGAGCAGTGGCAGCCTGCATGGGACAAAGAGATGGGGAAGAGCATAGACATGAATACCAGGCCTGTAAATCCCTGTTGTGAGCATTTACTGAGTCTCCAGTGCTGCACTGATTTTTTTTTTATTATTTTATTTTTATTAATTTTTTTATTTTATTTTTATTTTTTTATTTAATTTTTTAATTATTATTTTTTTTATTTATTTATTTTTTCCCCACCTTTTCCAGGGGTGGGATGTGAATTGCTTCCCTGCACATCCCTTCCCTTATTCCTGCACTATTTAAGGCCAAGTGAAAGTTCCAGCACCTGGCTTGGGGCATCCCCCAGTATCCATACAGGCTGCAGGAGGAAGGCATTGAGAGCAGCCCTAAGGAGAAGGACTTTGGGGTACTGGTGGATGAAAAACTGGATGTGAGCTGGCAATGTATGCAAGCAGCCCAGAAAGCCAACCATGTCCTGGGCTGCATCACCAGCAGGTCAAGGGAAGGGGATTCTCCCCCTGTGTTCTGGTGCTGGGTTCAATTCTGGGGTCCCCAACACCAGAAGGACGTGGAGGTATTGGGGTGAGTCCAGAGGAGGTCATGGAGGTGATGAAAGGGCTGGAGCAGCTCTGGAGCCAGGCTGAGAGAGTTGTGGGTGTTCAGCCTGGAGAAGAGAAGGCTCCAGGGAGACCTTATCGTGGCCCTTAAGTACCTGCAAAGATCCTCTAAGAATGATGGGGACAGACTTCTCAGTGATAAGAGAAGGGGTGATGGTTTTAAACTAAAAGAGGGAAGATTCAGACTAGAGATAAGGAAGAAAGGGGTTTATGGGGAGGGTGGTGAGATGCTGATTCAGGTTGAGTGTCAAGGTTTAACACTGGCCTGGCAATTGAACCAAGTAACAGCTGCTCTCTATTAATCCCCCTCTCCTCCCTGATAAGGAAAGGAGAGAGAATAAGGGAGAGAGACTGATGGGTTGGGAACTAAACTATACAACTTTAATGAAACAGGAATGATAAATAGGAAAAATTACTAAATATGTACAAATATACAGGAAAATTGATCCCAGGTTCCTCCCCCCTTTCCCCCAATAACTCTCACATCACCACCGAAGCTGCAGGGCAGCCCTGGGAAAGTCCAGGCTGGAATCCTGGAGTCAGGAGCAGTTGGGAGCTGGAGGCAGGAACACACAGATTCAGGCTGGAATGGATCAGGAGCACAGGCAGAGGAATGGATGGGATCCTCCCAGGATGCCCAAGCAAACAGGGAACAGGCGAAGGAAGGGAAGGAAGAACAGGAAGAAGGGGAAGAAGGGTCAGGAAGGTGTTTGACCCTGGTGATCCCTCCAATTTATCCTGAGTATGAGGTGTATGGGATGGAATACTCTGTTTGGTCAGTTCTGGCATCTCTCTTGTCCCTTCCTCCCCAAAGGAGGGTTTCATGTGGGACCTCTTTACTCCTTTTCTCCTTCTGGAGGGCAAAATGTTCCTCAGAGCTGAGCAGTGTCCCTGGTTCTGCACCCCAGGCTCCAGCTGGAACTATAACCCTGGAGTGGGATCAGTCCCAGGAGCAGACACTGCCTGAGAAACTTGCTGTTCATTCCAGCAGTGCAGCTGCTGACAAGAGACTGAGCTGAAAGCAGAAGTCCAAACCAGAAAATCACCTTTATCCTGGCCCAAACCAGGACACTCAGCGGGGTGGGAGATGCCCCATGTCTGGAAACATTCCAGGTTGGGTCAGACAGGGTTCTGAACAACCTGATCCAGTCAAAGATGTCCCAGCTCACTGCAGGGGGGGTTGGACTGGGTGAGTTTTTAAGGTCACTTCCAACCCATTCTGTGCTTCTGATAGTTGTGCAAGTGGTGTGGGTGAGCCTGGTGGGTATCACCAAGCAGTGTAAACACAACCCTCTGCTTCCATCACCTCTGCTTCTCGGGTCTTGGAAAAAAAAGAAAACACGGAGTGATAACGCTGCACGTGGCTGAATTCTGGGCAAAGTATCCAAAGCAGTTGGCTCCACTGGAAACTGGGTGTCCTTGCATGTGGTCAAGAGGCAGGGTGCTTGGCATGGGTGGCAGCAGGAGAACAGAGTGTCTCCTGGCTGGGAGCAGTGTGTGGCTTTGTCACATTCAGCTCACAAATGCCTCGTGCTCCTGAGTGACAAGGACAGCCCCTGTTTCAGCTGGCTTCCTCTTAAAGTAGCTGTGCTTGGTGCAGATGGAGGAAACCACTGCCCTGCTCTGGAAGGAAAAATATCTTCAGTATCCACCACTGGTTTAACCAAGCCAGGGATGTTTGTAGCTCCCAGGATTTAATTATTTACAACTGAGCAAGAGCTGAGAGAGGGGGGAGTTGCTTCCCATACCATTGCCTTGTTGCATCCAGTTTTTCCTGTGGAGTGCTTCCCAGTCTAGACTGGGAGCCCTGGTTGCCTTAACTGGGTTAAAGGGAGTGAAAGCAAAGCCATCTACCCTTTGAGAAAGAAGGGACACAGGATGACTTATGTGACACAGGATGACTTCTGTGACACAGGCTGTGAGGCTCCACAGAGCTGCTGCAAACCACAAACGAAGCTTCCTGGAGACCCTCCATGACCTCAAAGCTGGGGGGAAAGTGGGGAGGAGGGGGTGGTCCCACTTGTTGAAGTCACTGCAGTGTCATGGCTGTGTGGCAGCTGCTGTCTGAAATAGCACAAGAGCCAGAGCATCGTCTGGGGACAGTGATGGGGACAGGGGGAGGAGGGAATCAAATTTCCAAGTGCTGGGCTTCAGCTCCCTGTAGCATGATTCAACAACAACAACAACAAAAAAAGATTTCTTGCTTACTGCCAAAGCCCTTCTTGGCTGAGCCAGCAGGGCCTGGAATGCTGACAGGACGTTTTGGAAAGCTGTGATTTTATTTATTATTTTTTTCCAAGAGGAGGTGACACAGAGTGACCTTGGCATGTACAGATTGAGGGATGGGGTGAAGCACCTCGTGAACAAGGTGCACCTAGGACCTGGAGGTCCTGTCCCAACCTGAGACCTGTTGGGGTGTTGGGAATCAGCAAAAACTGGCACTCTTGCAGCCTAACTAAACAAACAAACAAACAAACAAATCAGAATTTGATCCCTACTTCTGTAGGGTGATACAGCAATCCTGACTGATGCTCTCAGACTTCTTGCATACTGTCTGGGGAAGATGCTGTGATGCAGGAGCAGCAGCTACTTAGTGTCAAAAGAGTCAAAGAATCATAAAATGCTTTGGGTTGGAAGGTGGGCAGGGACACCTCCCACAGCCCAGGTTGCTCCAAGCCCCATCCAACCTGGGCTGAGACACTGCCAGGGATGGGGCAGCCACAGCTTCCTTGGGCAACCTGGGCCAGGGGCTCACTACCCTTCCAGTGAAGAATTTCTTTCTAATATCCAATCTAAAAGTCCTCTGGAAGTAGTGGTACCAGGGCCTGAGTTGTTCTCTGCATGGCTAAGACATCTCTGGAGGTTCCATGCTGGGCAAACAGCTGAGTAAATGGGCAGGAATATTGCACAACCCCAAACCAATTTGATCATTGCTCCTGGATCATGTCCTGCAGAAATCAGGACACTGCTGGCTCTTTGGCACACAGGCCAGAGCAAAAATTTCTTGAGAAGAGGGATAGTGTCCAGTGGTAAGCCACCTTTCTGCACATTTTCTCTCTTGGAGGATGGCCAGCAAGCATGCTAAGTGGTTGGATCTTTTTTTTTTATGTATTAAGTAAACTTCTGTTATGGGACACTGGTTTTTATTCTTCTTTTTCCCCCTCACACTGGGATGAGAGCCACTAATGTGGTGAGAGGGCCTGGAAGGAGGTGTAGCTGTGGCTCCAGGGCCCTGAAGAATGTGGTTGGTTTGGGCAAGAGCCTTTTAAGAATACCTCTGGAAGGAGTGGAGGAACAAAGGACACAGGCTACTGCAACACCCCCCCTGTCCCTGCTCGGCTGACGGTCCCCTCGTGTCAAAGAGCAGCTTGTTCATCCTCTTCCCTCTGCTTGGGGAGCTGAAGTTTAAGGGGCTGCTCTTACCATGGCTTCTGAAATCCAGGAGACCCCAGAGCTGCAGCCCTTCAGATGTTCTCCTTGGTGGAAAGGGAGATAAAAAGCTGGGGACTTCGAACTTTTTCTTCCTTTTATTTTTTTATTTATTTATTTTATTTTTATTTATTTACTTATTACCTGAAAATATCTGTCTTCATGTGACCTCGCTTTTTTTTTTGTTCCTAGCTGGTTAAAACCCACAATCTGCTGACCACAAGGAATTACATTTTTGGGTACCATCCACATGGCATCATGGGCTTGGGTGCCTTTTGCAACTTCAGCACAGAGGCCACAGGTGTTGGCCAGAAATTTCCTGGGATCCGACCCTACCTTGCTACCCTGGCTGGGAACTTCAGGATGCCCATTTTGAGGGACTACTTAATGTCTGGTGGTAAGTGCAAGAAAACTTTGTTCCTTCTCATTATGCCTTTGTCTCTGAGCTGTCTTTCCATCCTCAAACTGAAAAAGCTGTGACAGAAGCTGACATAACCACTTCTTTCTGTAGCATAACAATCGTTGCTTTCACATGGCTGTCAAGAAGAAGCTGTGAATAAATGTGACTATTTTGGGCTGGGGGGACTGCTGCCCCTCTGCTTTCATCCTTAACTCGAGGGCACTCTTGTCCAAAGGCATAGGAAGATACCTGGAATTTGTAGTTGTGGATGTGGGAGATGGAGACGTGGAAGCAAGTTAGAATCAGGGAACAGTTTGGGTTGGGCAAGACTTAAGATCATCAAGTCCAGCCATAAAGCTGGCACTGCCAAATCCACCACTAAACCATGTCCCTAAAAGTTGTCCCCGAGGAGGTACTGATAGATGAAGCTGCACTAACTAAAATGTAAAATATTCCTTAGGCTGTGAAATATGAATACCATGGCTTGCCCTGCTCCTGGGCTCATTCCCACCTGAGCTGGCATGCATCTTGGTTTTTATGGTGGTGATGGATGCTCTCTTCACCCAACCCCACTTTTGGGTGCCCACAAGGGGTAAAGGATCAGGGGCACTGCATGGTTTCAGCTACACAGAGGGGGTCTCAGCCCCTTCCATGCAGGGATGGTTTGCAGGGACCCAAGAGTGGTGTAAGCATGCTGAGTTACATTAACAGGTCTGTTCTAATAGATTTTAATGATGGAGGGCTTGTAGGTTCAGCCTGAGCAGAGGGAGCAGAATTGTTGATAACAACCTCAAGAACAGTGTTCTGGCATGACTTGAGCTCTGTTTCCTGAGCAAGGATGCCCATCAGTTAGGTAGAAAAGAGAGGAGAAGATTTAAAGACCACAAAGTGAGCAGCCTGGTTGCTGTTCCTGGAACAGATTCACCAATAAATGACTTTAAAACAGATATCTTACTGTAGTGTTTTTGGCTGAATCTTGACTAGCTGGAGAGAGGACAGGAGTAGATGCACTTGGCTCTTGACAGCTTTGCCTCTTGCCAAGTTCACTGCCCTAATTTGGTGAGGGAGAGGAAAAATACCTCTTCCTGCTGAAGAAAAGGTATTTATCTCTGCCTAGGAGGGGCAGCATCTCCAGCAAGCTGGTTTCCATCTTCCTGAATCAGATGGAAGTTGCTGTGTGAAGTGCATAATTCCCACCACTTGGGAATCCTGCAGGACAACAGAGCAGGAGAAATTGGGATCTGCTTCTTTGTCTGTCGTGCCTGTAAATTAAACTGTGTGTTGCTTATGTTTCCATGAAGCATCAGCCTTTCTATATTTAGAAATACCCCACATATTCAAGCTGCTCAAGATGACTGGGAGACAAGCTCACCTCTTTTTGGAAGGAAGGTGGGAGTAGACATCAACAACATCCCTGCTGAGAGGGCTGACTGGGCTGTCCCTGAGCATTAAATCAGTAGGAATCAGTTAAATCAGCAGGAAATTCTGCTTCTACTGTACTTAGGATTTAATTAATACTAAAATGAAGGTCTCCTGGACAAATTTAACTTCCTGAAAGCCTTAATTGCTCTTCACTTTCCTATGCTGGAACTCAAGAGTGTCACTACAAAGGCTTTAACACCACTTGGGAAATGCTGATAGTTGGCTCAGTCCTTTGAGGTTTTTTTAATTAACCATTTCAAGTGAAGTCCTGGCAAAATAGTCAATAAAAACCCCTTAGCTGGTTAACAACCAACAACAATGTTTTGCAGACTTGTTGACGTGAGAGCTACAGCAGGAATCCTCTAAGGCATGAAGAGATGGCCAGAAAATCCAATATACTGTGTAAAGGTGCTAAAAACACAGCCTAGCAATTGCCACTTGTCTGACTGTCTGTCTGCTTTTCCTGGAGGAAGGATTTCAATGCTCAGGGCTGTGAGCAGATGTAATCTTCTTTTGCTGACAAGTGTAAAATGGCTGAATGTAAATCTGTGCTGCCCTGCTAGCTCTGTAGTCAGTGAGCCTTGGTGTGGAGAACAGGAGAAATTTGAAGTCTTCTCTCTGTCCTACAAAGCAGAAGGCTTGGAAAGCCTGAGCCTTTCAAAGGAAAGGTGGTCAGAAGGAGATGAAGCTGAAAGAAATGGGGTTTTCATCTTCAAATCCAGCTGATCTATCTCAAGTGCCACCCCTGTACTCTGGAGCTGGGGTTAGTTGGTGACCTTGGTGCTGAGGGTTTCAAGATGGACATGAAAGCTTAGAGACTTGCCCTGTCTCATCCCACAGAACCCATTCATCACTTAGTTTCTTGGATCGAGTGATGAATACCAGGAGATGTGCAGAATCCCCTTCTAAAATTAAATGGTGTGATGCCACTTTTGGCAGTGCTGGGAGCTCCAGCACTGTGGGGATGGGAATGTGAATGATGGCATCTTGCTTCTCCTTGCCTTATGCAGGTCAAAAACAAGGCATGAGCAAGCTCTGACAATCACTAGGATAAAAACAGGAGTTTCAGGAGTAGAGAATCAACATTTTTTAGCACTAGTAGAGCAACAGAGTATATAGAAAGGTTCCCTTTTTCACTGGGCTGAATGATAAGATCCCTGGAGTGGGATCTGATGTTTTTAGAGCAGGGATTGCTTTGTAAAGCTGAAGTGCTCTGACTGGTAGTCCAGTCCAGTTCCTTCTCTGTCCCAAACATCTCTCCCTTCCCAGGGTTACACTCTCTCCATGCAGGAGCATGGGAAGTTAGTTCAGAAAATGTCTGGTTTTAAAGTAATCCATAGTAGATCTGCCACTGGAAGGCTTGTCACTTTATTCTTTTTGTGTCACTAAAGCATCCTCCCAAAGGAAGACTTATTCCACTACTTGGTCTTTCCACTACTTATTCCACTACTTTGACCACTACTGGTCAAATTCAGACTTTTGTACATTAAAAACAACACAATTGCTTTACTTCCCCCTTCAGAATAAACGAGCTCCTGCTGCAAAGTTTGTTTGGAGGGAAGACATTATAAACAATTTTCTTTGGCACTACGAAATACAGAGGAAAATCCTTTTGTGTTCAGGGCAACCTTTTGAGAGCTGGAGCTGGTGGAGTTTATGATCAAGTCTAATGCTGTCCAGGTCTCCTAAGTGGCTGTTTAGTTGAGGAAGAGGTTGCCTGACGTGTCAGGGTTTAACACTGGCCTGGCAAATAAACCCAATAACAGCTGCTCTCTATTAATCCCCCTCTCCTCCCTGATAAGGAAAGGAGAGAGAATAAGGGAGAGAGAGTTATGGGTTGGAAATTAAACTGCACAGCTTGAATGAAACAGGAATGATAAATAGGTAAAATTACTAAATATGTACAGATATACAGGAAAATTGATCCCAGGTTCCTCCCCCCTTCCCCCCAATAACTCTCCCGTCACCACCGAGGCTGCAGGGCAGCCCTGGGAAAGTCCAGGCTGGAATCCTGGAGTCAGGAGCAGTTGGGAGCTGGAGGCAGGAACACACAGATTCAGGCTGGAATGGATCAGGAGCACAGGCAGAGGAATGGATGGGATCCTCCCAGGATGCCCAAGCAAACAGGGAACAGGGGAAGAAGGGGAAGCAGGAAGGGGTTTGACCCTGGTGATCCCTCCAATTTATCCTGAGTATGAGGTGTATGGGATGGAATACTCTGTTTGGTCAGTTCTGGCATCTCTCTTGTCCCTTCCTCCCCACAGGAGGGTTCCAGGTGTGACCTCTTTACTCCTTTTCTCCTTCTGGAGGGCAAAATGTTCCTCAGAGCTGAGCAGTGTCCCTGGTTCTGCACCCCAGGCTCCAGCTGGAACTATAACCCTGGAGTGGGATCAGTCCCAGGAGCAGACACTGCCTGAGAAACTTGCTGTTCATTCCAGCAGTGCAGCTGCTGACAAGAGACTGAGCTGAAAGCAAAAGTCCAAGACAGAAAATCACCTTTATTCTGGCCCAAACCAGCACACTGAATATACACCCAACCTCCTGTGACCACAGAGATGTTGGACAACTCAACTTGGCAATGAAGACCTTATCTTTTTGCTACAAGTATAGCTGCTATCTTCAAGTTCATGCCCTTATCTTTTTGCTCCAAGTGTGGCTGATGTCTTCAGGTTCAGCTTCATCTCGCAGCTTGACCCTTGTGTCTGTCTCTTGGATATCCAGGTATATGTCCTGTGAACCGTGACAGCATAGACTACATCTTGTCCAAGAATGGCACTGGCAATGCCATCATCATCGTGGTTGGAGGGGCAGCAGAATCCTTGAACTGCACCCCGGGCAAGAACTCCGTGACGCTGAAAAATCGGAAAGGATTTGTGAAACTGGCCCTGAGGCATGGGTAAGAGGCAGCCTGGATGGTAGGGCAGTTCTGCTGCTTGAAAGCAGCTGATGGCTTGGGTGGATTCTGCTTTTTGCAGTCTTGCTGGGTCGTGTTGGATGGATGCCCAGAGCACCAGACACATGAGTCTGGCCTCTGGCTTCTGCCTCTCAGCAGAAGATGCCCAAGAGAGATTCCAAGGGAAGGAGAGGCAGGTGTTAGCTCCCTGCATGGGGCATCACTTCTGCAGCTCCTCTGATCTCTAGGGATGTGTCTGAAATGGGATGGCCACCAAAAAGCAGAGATGAGAAGCTGTGGAAGCATATTCCATGCCTTGGCAGAGTTTTCTGGGCCTCTTACAGCTCTTGCATGCCTTAAAAGTCTATCTGTGATATCATGTCAAGTGTGGATGGCTTATGTCAGTACCTTGTGTTAAAAAAAAAAAACCAAAACCCAAACAGATTTGGCCATGGACAGTCTGCAAGGGCACAACAAGGCAGTGAGTGTGGTACTGAGGTGCTGACTGCAGACCAGAGCATGGGTGTGAGCTCCTAACATCTTTCCAATTTTCTAGGGCGGATTTGGTTCCTGTCTACTCCTTTGGGGAGAATGAAGTGTACAAGCAAGTGATCTTTGAGGAGGGCTCCTGGGGAAGATGGGTCCAGAAGAAGTTTCAGAAGCACATTGGCTTTGCTCCATGCATCTTCCATGGCCGTGGCCTCTTCTCCTCCAACACCTGGGGATTGTTACCTTACTCCAAGCCCATCACTACTGTTGGTAAGGTCTTGGTGTCAACATGCTATTATAAAATCAGAGTGATTTGGGTTGGAAAGGACCTTAAAGAACATCTGGTTTCAACTCCCTGCCACGGGCAGGGACACTTTCCATTAGAACAGGTTCTTCAAGGCTCTATCCAACCTGGCCTTCAACACTTCTAGGGATGGGGCAGCCACAGCTTCCCTGGGAAACCTGAACCAGTGTCTCACCACCTTCATCCCAGGAAAGAATTTCTTCTTAAGATCTAACCTAAATCTCACATCTTTCAGTATGAAACTGCTACCTCTCATCCTTTCACTCCATGTCCTTGTCAAAAGTCTCTCCCCAACTTTCCTGTAGCCCCTTCAGGTACTGGAATGTGCTCCAAGTTTTCCTCAGAGACTTCTCTACTGTGGGCTGAACAACCCCAACTCTCTGTTATGTGCCATGCTCTAGGTAGTAGCATCCTCAAGTCAATTCCATACCCCTGCTCCAGCTTGGTCTTGGAGTCTTGACTATAAAACAGTTTTCCCTTCTATGTAAAACCTTCCAGCACAGATAAGGGTGAGTTGGGATAATTTCCTGGGCTACAAGCCTCCCATCATTCTCTAACACAAGCTACTTTTGCATGTGAGCTCTTTTGAGGGGAAATATGCCACAGGTGCTACCTTCTCTGGTCTTGGATAGTCAGAGGCAGCTTGAACTCCCCCCCACAGCTAGGACTGGCAGTGTGATGCTGTCTGATAGCTGAATCTTAAAGCCATCCCTAAAATCTGCCTTTTGAATCATAGAATTTTCAGGGTTGGAAGGGACCTTTAAGACAATCCAGTTCCCATGGGCAGGGACACCTCCCACAGCCCAGGTTTCTCCAAACCCCATCCAGCCTGGCCTTAAAAACTTCCAGGGATGGGGCTTCCACCACCTCTCTGGACAACCTGTGCCAGGCTCTCACCACCCTCATGGTGAAAAACTTCCTAACTTCTAATCTCAATCTCCCCTCCTCTAGTTTGAATCCATTCCCCCATGTCCTGTCACTCCCTGACATCCTAAAAAGTCCCTCCCCAGCTTTCTTGGAGGCGAATCTTCCAACCCAAAACAGAAAGACTTTGAGGAAAAAAAAAAGAAAAAAAAAAAAAAGCCCTTCTTTACTTTTGTGGTGTGTGTGTGTATAGGGGATATAGGGGAATACCCAAGAACTGCAGCTTTTGATCTTGGTTCCTGTTAACTGAGGAGGCATTCAGCACTGGGCTGTAAACCAGAAGCAAGTGGGACTTCAGCAGCTCTGCACTGAATTTGTGGAGCTAAAAAGGATCTGGATATTGCACGAAGGTCCTGGTGGTTGGGCTTCAGAGCCTAGGAGAACAGGAAGGTATAGGGCAAACCCCTGCTTTAATGGCAAGGGGCCATTAAAGAGCCACATTTAATGGCAAATATGCCAGGGGGGATGTGCTGAGCTCCCCTAGCTGTGGCTATAGAGTAGAAATCTTCAGGCTGTACAGAAGCATTCAACCTAACATGTGGCTTTTTCTCTCTTTTTTTGATCAGTTGGGGAACCCATCACCATCCCCAAAGTTGATAATCCATCCCAGAAAGAAGTGGATTTCTACCACAGCATATATGTGGACTCCCTGATCAAACTCTTTGACAAGTATAAGATCAAGTTTGGCCTGCCAGAGACTGAGGTCTTGGAAGTCAACTGAAAGGACTGGCTCAGCAGCATCACCTTCTCTCAAAAATCAACACATCTTCTCCAGGAGTCCAATCTATCATCGTGTACTTGAAAGCATGTGTGGGTGTATGTGTCTTTCAAAGAAAGTGTTTAAAGTATTGCTTAGACCACTTTAAAAAAAAAAATAATAATATTAACTATTAAAAGAAGGCTTTATTTTGGATAAATCCCATTACAAATGTCTTTCTATCCAAAAAAAAAAAAAAAAGCACAACTCCCCGTTGCTGTGAGGATTTGGATGGGGGGAATGATTGCCTTTGTAATCTGCTGGATAATGCTGTTGGATTGCCAGCAATGGATTAGAAGCATTTCTGCAGCTTCTGTACCCACTAGCACAAGCTATTTGGGAAGAGTAGGATCCATCTGGTTTTCAATCAAAAAAACAAACCAAAACCAAACAAAAGCAGCAGGCTGGTTTGACTGGCAATATTACAGGGATGCAGCACAAGAGCCACGTTGAGAGATGTTTATACAGCACATGGGCATTTCTGCTTTGGAAAAGCCCCTTCCAAAGGCACAAGCAGGCTGCCAAACCCCCTCCCCTGGTGTGGTACCTACTGTGGATGGTGCAGGAAACCAAAGGATGTGAGTCTGCTGGACCTCCATCCATGAGATGTGGTGGATACGTTGGTGGCTGTCATTTCACCACCTGTCCTTTGAATGTCAGTTTAGGAGCAGGTTTGTTCCAGGTGTTGCTTGCACACAGAGGCACGGAGCTGGGAATCTGGGATTTCTTCAGAGCCACAAAGCTCCAAGGAGAAGTTCTAGGAGCAGTGGGATGGTGCAATCAACGTGATTTGACCCCTTAGGGGTAAATGCAGGGGGATATATTCATGGAAGTGTTTAGGGGGGGAGGAGAAAAAAAAAAAAAAAAAAAAAAAGGGAAGCAAAAAACCAGATTTGGGAAAAGCTGGGAGTCCTTTCTGCCCAAAGATGGCTTTTAAATATTCCGTCCAGTGAATGTAAAGGAGTAGCCTTGCCATGCATAGGATTGGAAGTTGAGTGACTTTCTCAAGTGTTTATGAAATGTTTACGTGGGTGTTAACACTGCTTGTAGTGAGGTTTCTTCAGAGTACAATGTGTTTATGTATAAAAACCTGAAACATTGCACTACTTGCATGTCTGACCTGCCTTGTCAACAGTTCAGTTGAGTATATTTTGAGCTCCAAAATGTGCCTTTCTTCCATGCAAGAGGATGGTACTTCACATTCCTGGAATCTTGCCTCTAAAGATAAATGCTCATCTGTCATATTTGATAGACTGTTGTATTATGGAGTATCAATTTTTGTACAAAATTTCTAGAAATAAACTTGGGCAAAAAAAAAAAAATATATAATAATAATAATGGGCTGCTTTGGGCTCTTTGCTGTGGTTTGTGGCTGGGTTGATGTTCCAGTGATGGTTTGTGTGATTGTGTCTTGGCTTTCCTGGGGAGAAAACTTTAAAACAGACCCACTCCGATCTGTGTTGTCCCTGCATGGGACATCCAGGATAGGCCAAGCAAATCTTTGTGGTTAAAGGGTGGGGTTTTTTGTCTGTTAATTTATAAGGAGCTGAGTCTGCCTGCACCTCCTTGACTGAGCCAGGTGCAGACAAGTTCAATTCTTGCTTCTCCTTTCAGCAAATTACTGGGGGGTTTGTTGGTGCTTGGTATCCAGAGCTGGATTGCATCCCTGATCCTCAGCTAAGCAAATCCTCCCAGCTCCTATCAGAGCCCTCAGCTTTCCACCACTGGAGGTGTAAAGTGGTCCAGGAATAGCACACACTGCTGGAAAGTTCATGTGGGCTCTTTGAGTGATGAGAGTTTAACTTGGGCTCTGTTGGGCTGGCTGAGGAGCTCTGGAAAGGGTCCATCAGTCCTGGCTGACTTTCACCCACTGGCACAGCTGTTTTACAAGGTGAAAAACTAAACTTATTTCTTCCCCCTTCTCAGGTTTAGGTGGGCAATAGACTTGGAAAGCCTTCTGCTCTTGAAGATGAACTTTATTGTGTTGCTAACCTCTTCTCACCTTTAGTAAAATGGATCTGGTCCTTTGTTTTCCTCTAGCAAGCCATGACTTGGCTTCATCCAGAGGAGAGCTATGAAAATAATCAGGGGCTGGAACACCTCTCCTGTGAAGCCAGGCTGAGGGAGCTGGGGTTGTTCGGCCTGGAGAAAAAAAAACAACAAACTTCCAGGAGACCCAAGAGTGAGCTCCCAGTATCTGAAGGGTCCTCCAGGAAGGCTGCAGAGGGACTGTTTGCCTGGAGGGATAGGATGAGGGGCAATGGCTTTAAATTAGATTTAGGTTGGATTTTAGGGAAAAATTCCTCATCAAAAGGGTAGATGAAAACTGGCAGAGGTTGCCCAGGGAGGCGGTTGAGGTCTCATCCCTGGAGATGTTCAAGGTGAGGCTTGAGGAGGCTCTGAGCACCCTGATCTGTGTGAGGGTGTCCCTGCTGACTGCAGGGGGTTGGACTGGATGAGCTTCAGACATCCCTTCCAAATTATTTTATTATTCTATGGAAGTCCACAGCAAGGAAAGCCATGGATGTCCTGCTCGAAGCCCTTGGAATGAACTGGAGGTGACCAGTCCTCACAGGGCTTTTTCCAAGCAAAGCACACAATTAGCAAGCTTGATATCAAAGCACAGCTGCTGCTGAAGCAGAGGAGGGGGAGGGAGCTATTTAAAACAAGAATCCATTCCTGCAAAGGGCTACACTAATAAATGTCCTTTAATTGTCCATCATGCAAGGTCAGGCCAGCTCTGCTTGAAGCTTTGGCTGTGCTGGAAGTCCCCTTAATCAAGGTCCACTGAATATTCTTCCTATCTATCTACTTGCCACCAGTCTATAAAAGGGGGATTTTTCCTTTGATCTCATATTGACCTCAAGGTACCAGTCCAGGACGTGCTCATCTCATGGAAGTTTCAACCATCCTTCTGAGCTGAGCTCCTGGACAACAAATGTCTTCTTCCAAACTGCTTTTCTGCAGTTGGTTTTCCCTTTCCATGCCCATCTGAGGAGCACAGGGGGTAAGAACCTTCCCTAAAATTCACCTCTGGCTTCGGGTGTTTGATAACTTTAACTGGTTTAGCAAAAAAATCAGTGAGGGTGTCCTGCTACTGTAGGTACCTTCCCCTATGCCCATGTATATTATGCCCATGTATAGGGGTTTGGATTGCCAGGAAGCTGAACATGAGCCAGCAGTGTGCCCAGGTGGCCAAGAAGGCCAATGGCATCCTGGCCTGGATCAGGAACAGCGTGGCCAGCAGGTCCAAGGAGGTGATTCTGCCCCTGGACTCAGCCCTGGTGAGGCCACACCTCGAGTACTGTGTCCAGTTCTGGGCCCCTCAGGTCAGGAAGGAGATTGAGGTGCTGGAGCAGGTCCAAAGGAGGGCAACCAGGCTGGTGAAGGGACTGGAGCACAGATCCTATGAGGAGAGGCTGAGGGAGCTGGGGCTGTTCAGCCTGGAGAAGAGGAGGCTCAGGGGAGACCTCATCACTCTCTACAACTCCCTGAAAGGAGGTTGGAGCCAGGGGGGGGTTGGTCTCTTTTCCCGGGCACCTCTCAGCAAGACAAGAGGGCATGGTCATAAGTTGTGCCAGGGGAGGTTTAGGTTGGATATTAGAAAGAATTTCTCTATGGAGAGGGTGATCAGACATTGGAATGGGCTGCCCAGGGAAGTGGTGGATTCTCCGTCCCTGGAGATATTTAAAAAGAGACTGGATGTGGCACTCAGTGCCATGGGCTGGGAACCACGGGGGGAGTGGATCAAGGGTTGGACTTGACGATCTCTGAGGTCCCTTCCAACCCAGACAATTCTATGATTCTATGTTTTCCTGCATAGCTCCTGCATTTTCCTTTTTCCCTATCCGAGAGAAAGGGCTGGAATATTTTCCCTATCTCCAGCATGTCACAAGGTGGGATGTCACCAGCTTGCTTTGAGACCTTCATCCGTTTCAAGCAGCATAAAGAGAAGGGTGGAATGGTGCCGTTTGTGGTGCAGATGCAGCTTTTTTTCAGTCTATAAGCAGAACAAGGTCTAATCAAGAGGTGATAAAAAAAGAAAAAGAGAGGACATGCTGCCCTCATGAGGTATCTGTCAGTAACACCACGGCAAGGGGAAAAAAACCCACACATTTTGGGGAAATGCCAGGCAGCAATGCTGAGAAACCACAAACCCTGAGTGGAAAAGCCCTGGAGGAGGAGGCACAGAGTAGAAATGGATGCATTACCCTCTGAATAAATATTTTGTCAAGCACCACATGAAATAATAAATGAATTTTCAGCCGTGGAAATCCTTCTGAGCGTCTCGTCCATGATCCTCAGGAAAGTGGTGCTGTTTGGCAAGTGCTCAGTTAAATTGAGGTTTTTTTCCTCTAAAGACAGATCCTGACAATCACAAAAATAGGCAACTTTCTACCTGCTTCTGCCAGGGGTTCATGGGATGACCTTTTGCAGATGAAGAAAAACACCAATGTGGAGTTTTGTCTGCTCTTGTCTGTTATCTTTTTTTACTTCTGGGCTGGGGAACTTGAAGGTAAAGATGTTTTAAAAAGCTTTAAGAGGAGCCTGGTGGGAATCCAGACTCCCTCTATGATTTGATCATTCACTGCTTCCCTGGTTTCTCCCGGATCTGATCCACATGATCACACATCAAGAGTTTTGGTGTTGTTTTGGGGTTTTTTTTCAGAAAACAGTTCCTGCCTTTGCTCTGTGCTTTCTCTTGTGCTTTGAGCAAGGTTGCATGGTGCAGGATGGCCCTTCCATCTTGGTTGACTGAGCCAAATATTAGCCCCCCTGCCAAAATCTCATATTGCCATGGCTTGGCACCCCAAAACCACTCTGAGGGTTGGTTTCATAATACAAACCTCCACGTCTCACAAACTTTTCCAAGTCAGGCATCAGAAAGAGATGGCAATGACTTTTATTTCTATTTTCCTACCCCAAGAGCATGAGTTTTGGAGAAACTACCTTACTGCTTCCTTCTCCAAATATTAACTCCTCTGACTAGAGTTTGCCAAAGACACTGATGGTTGTCATCAAGCTGGTGTCAAGTTTTCTCTACAGTTTGATGAGCTCATAATCCCAACAAAACATGAAGAGCCTTCAGCCTCCACCCTCACCACTACAGGTATATCCTTGACCATGTGTCTGGGCTGCTGAATATCTTGAGATAATTTGGGTTTGATGAACTAAGAGGAAGGCTGGGAAGTTGTACAGCTCTCCTGTATGACCAGTTGGAGGGATCTGGATGGATGGATGGATGGATGGATGGATGGATACTACACACCCATTCTCCCTCCTTGGCATGTCAGATGGCCTGGATGTGCCTTCCAAGAAAATCTTTCTAAATGGTTGTACAGTTGGTTCATCCGTGAAGAGTCAGTGGAAATGTTATGACCTAGAAGTGATACCAAATCATTCAAAGAGCATGAAAATCTTAGAGGGGTTGGTATAATGGCACTGCATCATCCTGGAGGCACTTAGAGCCAGTGAGAGCACAAAATTTTGGTGCAAATGCTCTCCTTGGGAGCCCTCACAGCCAGTGGGATCCCAGTCAAAGTGTATATTGATTTTTTTTTTTCTCCTTATGTATGCTTAGCTTTCATGCTCAGTAACATCCTGCAGAGGCTTTCTTTTCCAAGGGCCTTATAGAGCTCTATAAATGTCCCACAGAAGGATTTACTTTGCTTGTTGGCAAAAATTCAGCCACTTCTAGGGTGGAAAGTACAACAATTTCACATCAGATGAAGTGAGGAAAGCAAAATGTCACCTCTACAAGATGAAGATGCATGTGCAGTAAAGGGAGAGGCTTGCAGAGATAAATTTCCTTCAGGAAATGTGGCAGGGGATCATTTCATCACCATACCTATAACAGGACCCTGGAATTTTTGCATCTTCCTTGGAAGTTTTTGCAGCCACCTGCATCCCCAGTTCTTGTTCCGTGGTGAACCACCCACCAGCCTTTGGGCTTGATATGTGGCCCACAGAAAGTCACTGAGTGACTGGTGATGACCACTTTGGGTGGGTGTGATGGACCCCAGGTGCTCCAAGGACACAAAAGCTGCTTTGGTGGGACCTTATGCAGAGTCAGTGTCTTGGGAGCAAGCAGAATGTGGATTCATTTCTCTGGCATAAAAGATGCTTTAGTGTCTGATCTGAGGTGGTGGAATTACCTTCAGATGCTTCTTGCCAGCTCTGTTTCCAGAAAAATTGCCTTGTCCTCCTTAGAAGTTAGATACATTGGAACTTTCTATTAAAGAATAATGATCCCTAGGGAAAATAGCATTTGGACTGGTTTTTTTGCCCTAAACTCAAGCTCTTGGAGGCCAATACTTCAGCTCAGTGTGTGAGTCTATAACAGATTTTCTCATTTCTTTTCCAACTCACTCAATTTAAAAAAAAAACAACTACAATGAAACACAGAAGACACAGACATACTGTCAACAGCCCAAGAAGCATCATCAACAGCAGAGAAGATGTGTGTTAGGAGAGTTTCAGAAATTAATATTATTCCTTATTATTGGTCTACCAATATTTTTACCTTTTTTTTTTCCCCTTATTTTATTTTCTTGCTCTGCCCTTCAGTTCCCTGTCTGTGTAGTTAAACAAATTGGTTCAGCTGCTTCTGTTGACTTAAGAAGCACATTCAGTGATTACACATGTTTGCACAGCATCTTCTGTTCTAGAGCACGTTTAATGACTTGGGGTTTTGGTTTTACATCTGATCCAAAATAACATTTCCCCAACTATTTCAACAGGCATTCAGAGGGCATTGTGCTGAGCCTCATTAAGCAGGATGTCTTTATTCTCAGAGTATTTTTAGCTGGGCCTGTTTTGATAGGGTGAGGGGTGATGGTTTTAAACTAAAAGAGAGGAAAATCAGAGTAGACATAAGGAAGAAATTATTTCCTATAGGGTGGTGAGACATTGACCCAGGTTGCCCAGAGAGGTGGGAAATGCCCCATCCCTGGAAACATTCCAGGTCAGGTTGGATGAGGCTCTGAGCACCCTGATCTGGTTGAAGATGTCCCTGCTCACTACAGGGGGTTGGACTGGATGAGTTTTAAAGATCCCTTCCAACCCAAAGCATCCTGTGATTCTATGCAAGCCCTCCCTCACTTGAAGCTCATACACAGCCCCCACAAAGCCCCAAATTCCTCTCTTTGATGCAGATGTGCCCCTGAGGATACACACTGGGGGTTCATGGCTTGAAGCCCAAAGGCCATTTCCAGGAGGTTTTTTAAAACATCCTCCTCCCAAACTCTTCTTAGCCTGATTTGGCTTTGCTTGTGAAACCTGGGGAGATCACAGCATGGCTTCGTGTGGCAGCAATTTTCTTTTATAGCACTGAAAACAGAAAGCATCAAAAAAACTGACTCAGGGGGTTTCCAAACCAAGAAGCCTTTTGTGAGGTTCTTCCAACATTTATTGACCTTGTTAAACTTTTTCTAGGAAAAGCTTTTCTTCATGGCCACAGTGATGAGATAATAACATCCTTCTGAAGGCAGTTTTTACAACCCCCTGCCACTTGCCCCCCCTGCAGCTTTTTTTTTTTTTTGGACAATAAGCTGTTGTTTGGAGTTTTCAACAAGCTAATTCAAACAACTTCTAAACTAACTGGCAACTCTCTAGCAGGAATAAACATGCTGAAATATCTTTTCCAAAGGAAAAAAAAATATCCAGGTTTACATACTTAGGTAACCCTATAACCACTGGGTTTCTGCAGCAAAATTGAGTAGCATATCCCTAAGTTTGGCACATCTTAGAATCATAGAATGGTTTGGGTTGGAAGGGACCTTCAAGATCATCCAGTTCCAACCCGCCTGCATGGGCAGGGACATCTTTCACTAGACCTCATCCAACCTGGACATCAGCACTGCCAGGGATGGGGCAGCCACAACTTCCTTGGGCAACCTGGGACAGGGGCTCAGCACCCTCACACCAAAGAATTTCTTCCTAAGATCTCATCTAAATCTCCCCTCTTTGAGCCAAAACTGTTCCTCCTCATCCCACTGCTCCATTCCCTTGTCCCAAGTCCCTCCCCAGCTTTCCTGGAGCCCCTTCAGGCACTGGAAGCTGCTCCAAGGTCTCCTCTCCCTCCTCTCCTCTCTCCTCCAGGCTGAACAGCCCCAACTCTCTCAGTGTGTTCCAGGCTCTCCCCACCCTCCAATTCAAGAATTTCTTCCCCATCTCCAACCTCAATCTCCCCTCTCCAAGTTTTAACCCATTTCCCTTCTCCTCTCCCTACCCCCCCGTGTCCAAAGCCCTCCCCCAGCTTTCTTGTAGCCCCTTCAGATATTGGGAGGTTGCTCTGAGCTCACCTGGGAGCCTCCTCTTCTCCAGGCTGAACAACCCCAATCCCTCAGCCTGGCTTCCCAGGGAGGTGCTCAGCCCTCTGAGCATTTGAGTGGCTCCTCTGGACACCTTCCAGGAGCTCTGTGTCCTTCTGATGCTGGGGACTCCAGGACTGGACACAGGACTCCAGGTGGGGTCTCAGCAGAGCAGAGCAGAGGGGGAGAATCCCCTCCCTCCACCTCTCTCTGTGCTTCTGCTGATGCCCCCAGGACCTGCCTGGTCCATGCATCCATCATCCCCAGAAAATGAGGCATATAACAACAGATTTTAGAGGCAGCAGAACAACTAATTGTATTTACTATTTAAAGAAAAACTTGCTAGGATAGGTAAGAAAGTGGGAACAGGCTGACTCCATCACAGGTTGGGGAAAAAAAAGTGTCAGGGTTAACTGAGGCACAACCACAGCTCCAGCATTTATTGCTAAACTAAATTGCATCATGGGGTCTTGGCCATTTGATGAACCTTATCCCAAGCCAGTAAGACTTGATGAGGTTTTGTTTGGAACCCTTGACATAAAGTTGATCAAAAACCCACCCAAGATGCTTAACTGCAATCTGTTGACTTCAGCAGATGTGAGATCCTGTCTTGGTCAGATGCCTTCAGTCTAACAACACATTTCTCAAGCTACCCAGAAAAGCCAGCAAAACAAACACCACCCTTTGCCCCAGACCACAATGTTTTAGTATATTCAAGGCTTCAAAGAAATAATACACACGTGATTTTAAAGCAACACAGTTTGAAGTGATGTTTACCCAGATCTTGGTTTTATGGGCTCCGTATTTTGAAATTGTGTGAGGACTCTGAGGAGCCAAGAGCCCAGGTGCTAAGTGCTAAAGCCCACATAGCAAAAAAAACCCACTCACTGCCTAATGAAATCACCCAAATTACCCACTACTTGTACAGTCTAGCCAGAATGAGGAAAAAAGCTGTTATGTTAGGGTTGATTTGGGCATCACCTTGTTCTGAGGTAGTGCTGCTGTTCTCCTTCATGACTGTGTCATTTAAAATAGTTTTTCCTTCTCTCATTAAAAATACATATTTGAGCCTGCTAACTTCTTTTTCCCGTGAAAATATTAGCTCTTTGAAGTGCCAGGAGAATAACAGATATTCTAAGCATCATTTGTATCCCAAAGCACCAGGAATCCCCTTAAAATGTTCTCCCTGGAAATTGTGTCTCGTGGTTGTGATCTGACTTAAAGATGTCTTCTACTGACCAAGGATCCTATCTGTGCAAATAATGTGAGCAGAAAAACTTGATGGTGTATCAAAAATGCAGTGAAATCTGTCTGAGGGGGGGTTTTATCTACATCAGTACACTCAGGAAACAATAAATGGATGAAATAAATTAATGAAAGCGTTTACACAGCTGACAGTGATGGTGAAGTGGAACCATAAATCAATTTATTTAAGAATTAATTAACTCCCCTTGAAGTTTAGTGTGGTATCATCTGAGCAGATGATTTCAGCCTTTTGCTGAACATTTTCATGTAGGCCAGGGCTTTTATAGCACCAGCTTGCATCATAGTGGCTCTTCAGCTGATGCTCAGAGATCTGTATTGCTTTTAATTCAAAGCCAACATTTTACTGCAAAAGCAAAAATTAAAGAGCCTTTTGAACAAAAAGATCTGACCTTTATTGTGCTTTTCACTGTGAGCCTCTGCCATATTGTGGCAGGATGGCTGGAAAGCCTCAGGTAAGTGTCTCACAGCCTTTTGAAACAACCTCTGGAGACAGAGCAAATGTATTCACCTTCAGCTAGAAATGCAGACATTCAGAAAAACCTTGGGCATGAAAGGGCCCAGGGATTAGTGCTTGGAAAACCAGTTTCTTATATAAAGCTCTGTTGCTGGAGCTTGATCTCTGCAAAGGCAAAGCTAACAAAGCTCTTTTAACCCCACCTCCATGGCTCTAAATTGCATTATTTATTAGGCATTCAGTGGCAAAACTTAAGCTTTTCCCTCTTCTTTAAAGAGCTTGCAAACTTGAAGTACTTTGCTCTGCACTTGGAATCCTTTCATCCATCACTGAAGCATGTTTGCTCATTTGAGGGATTTTGCAATGATCTCATACCCCAAGAAGCAGCATATTTGACCTCATCCACAGCAAAAATAGGAATCACCCTTGGCCACAAGGTCATTGCATCCTTTCCCAAAGCTTCTAGCATGCCAAAACTTGCAAAAAAATCTATTAAACAGTCTCTGTAATGACCTGCAGGCAGCATCTCTCCACCATGTGTCATTTGAGGCTCCAGTGCAGTGCCACCAAGGAAAAAGAGCACTTTCCTGAGTGGTATTTCACCCAGCTTCCTCCAGGGTTTGCTCAAAAATACACTTTATTCTCTAACAGGGGTGACTCTATTTCATTAAAAAATGCATTTTGAAATTGTTTAAAGGAACTGTCAGTATTTTCTGGCTTTGTGATATGGTTTGAGGGTGCACAGGCTGGTTTTTTGGGGTATCAACAGAAGGACCTAGGAAGAGGGTGTTTAGGACCCGAAGGGATGCAGGGGGCAGAACAGAGATGGGTCAGAATTCCCCCCCATGTCCTGCCATTCCCTATAAAAGCCAGGAGTGGGGTAGGACATAGTCCTTCCTTCCTTCCTCCATTTGCTGGGACATCTTGGAGAGAGGCTCTTTGTCTTCAGGTCACCACATGCTCTGCAGGATTTAAGTCCATCACCTGCAGGAAAGAGCCCTGGACCCTTTTTTCCCAAGTCAGTTCTGCTACAAGGGGCTTTTGGACACATCAGTGACCACTAAAATTGGATTTTATATATATTTGTATGTTTTTCATGATTATCCCACGTGTTACTATCCCGTGTCTATTCATAGAATCACAGAATGTCAGGTTGGAAGGGACCTTAAAAATCATCTGATCCAACCCTTCTAATATTAATTATATGTTGTGTATATAAATAATATATGAATATTAATTTTTTGCCCTGACCACTAAACAAACACACTTAGATCTCCACAAAAAAATGCACAGAAAAAAATAATTCTGGTGAAAGTGAGGAAGTGCTGGTAATAGTTTAGAATCACAGAATTGCTCAGGCTGGAAAAGACTTTCAAGACCATCAAGTCCAACCTCATCCTAACCCTGTCACCCTATTTCTGATCACCCACCACTAAACCATGTCCCCAGGTACCACATCCAGGTGATTTTTAAACACATTCAGGGATGGAGACTCAACCACCTCCCTGGGGAGCCTGTTCCAGTGCTTAATAACCCTTTCTGTAAAGAAGTTTCTCCTGATGTCCAACCTAAATCTCCCCTGATGCAACTTGAGGGTATTTCCCATTGTCATCTGTCACCAGTGAGAAGAGACCAACCCCAATCCCACCACAATCTCCTTTCAGGTATTTGTAAAGAGGGATAAGGTCTCTTCTCAGCCTCCTTTTCCCCTAACTGAACATCCCCAGCACCCTCATAGGGTTTTCCAAACCCTTCATCAACTTTCTTGCCCTTCTTTGGACTTGCTCAATGTCCTTTTTGTATTGAGGTTCCCAAAACTGATCCTGAGTGCTGAGTGGAAGGGCAGGATCACTTCCCTAGTCCTGCTAGTCACACAATTTCTGGCACAAGCCCTTCTTGGCCACCTGGACACATTGCTGCCTCATATTCAGCTGATCATCAATCAATACATCAAGGTCCTTTTCTGCCAGGCAGCTTTCCAGCCACTTTTCTCCATGCCTGTAGCATTGCCTGGGGTTGTTGTGACCCAAGTGCAGGACCCAACACTTGGCCTTACTGAAGTTCCTACAGTTGGCCCCCAGCCCAATGATCCAGTCTGTCCAAGTCCCTCCAAAGCCTTTCTACCATCCAGCAGATCCACACTCCCTCCCAACGTGGGGTCATCTGCCAACTTGCTAAGGGTATATTCTATCCCCTGATCATTAATAAAGATGCTAAATAGGAGTGGCCCCAGCACTGAGACCTGGGGGACACCACTCCTGACGGGCCACCAACTGGATTTAACTCCAGTGACCACAACTCTTTGGGCCCAGCCACCCCCCCAGTGTTTAACCCAGCAGATCCAAGCCATGGGCAGCCAGCTTTTCCAGGAGGATGTTCTGGGGGACAGTGTCAAAGGCTTTACTGAAGTCCTGGTAGACTAGGACTACCAATAGCTTTTGTCCAATAGGACTATCAATAGCTTTTCCCTCTTCCATTAAGCAGGTCACCTTGTCATAGAATGAGATGAGGTTTGTCAAGCAGGATCTGCCTTTCATGAACCCATCCTGACAGGGCCTGATTGTCTGGGTGACCTTTAACTGAGCTGTGGTGGCACATGGGAGCACATAGGAACACGAGACACGCTCAGTAATCAGATGATGTGTTTGAAAACCCTTTTTTCTCTTATTTCCTATTTGCCTGTTGGATTCATTCGAAGAAAACTAAAGATCATAGAATTGCAGAAAGGTTTGGATTCAAAGGGACCTTAAAGGTCATCCAGTCCCAACCCCCTGCATGGGCAGGGACACCTCCCACAGCCCAGGTTGCTCCAAGCCCCATACAACCTGGGCTGAGACACTGCCAGGGATGGGGCAGCCACAGCTTCCTTGGGCAACCTGGGACAGGGGCTCAGCACCCTCACTGGAAAGAATTTCTCTCTTCTATCTAAGAAATCTCCCCTCTTCCCTTTTAAAACTCTTCCCCCTTGTCCAATGTCCTTGTCAAAAGTCCCTTTCCACCTTTCCTGTAGCACCTTCAAGTCTTGGAAGGTGGTTTAAGGTCTCCCTGGAGCCTTCTCTTCTCCAGGCTGAAACACACCAACTTTTCTCAGATTGTCTTCATAGCAGAAGTGTTCCAGCTCCCTGATCACCTTCATGGCCCTCCTCTGGACTTGCTCCATCAACTTCATGTCCTTCCTGTGCTGGAGAACTGGACCCAGGGGGGATTCTCAGAAGAGTGGGACACAGGAGGACATTTCCTTCCCTTGACCTGCTGGCCACGTTGCTTTTGATGCAGCCCAGGACCTGGTTGGCTTTCTGGGCTCTGAGCACACATTGGCAGCTCATGTCCAACTTTTCACCCACCAACACCCTTAAGTCCTTCTCTGCAGGATTGTTCTCCATCCCTTCATCCCTCAGCCTTTATGGATACAGAGGATTGCTGATTTTGTCTTTGGTGCCAACCAGCCACGGGAACATCCACCGGGATGTAATAAAGGTCAGGCTGTGATCTTCAAAACGATGCAAACAGATAACGTTGGCCTTTTTATGTGGTTAAAAAATTCAAATCCTTACTTCCTAGGGCATCAGTGAATTACATAGAGTCCTATGTCATGCCACATACACAGCTGAGCCAGCTCCAGCACTCCTGCTCCAAGGAACCCTTCATAAACCAGGGATGAAAGAAGCCACCGTTTGCAGCTTGCAAATATTCTGCTTAAAATAATCCACCAGGCCTTGTGAATTAACTCATTATTTTAAGCCCCAAAGGGATGATTATTTCCTTTGAATTCAGGCACAATCTAGGTTATCAAATGACTCTCAGCATGTTGAATGGTCGCTGGGGTGAACTGTGCAAGGTTGGGTTTATCTTCTCAAAGCTGAGGGAAATCAAAAGCAAAATGGAGCCCTTATCCCTCAAACCTCCTGATTTTACAGTGTTCTTGTGTGCAGCCTCTTGTCATGCTTCAGATAGCAAACAGCAAAAATAAATCTGAAATTCAGACTGTGAGGCCAACACCTTAGCTTGGAGTGAGCTGGAAATCTGCAGGGATTTCTTTGGAGTTAGATCTCTTCCCCTGCTAGAAAATCATTAAGAATTTAACGTGGGGTTTGGGGTCATATTTGAATTTTCCTCTGGGGGAAATGTTGCTTTTTAGTGCTTGAATCATGAGTTAGCTCTCTCAGTGTACATTAAGCAGCAAATTAAATGCAGTCTCCATATAGAGGGAATGCGAGCAGCTGTTTTAAGTCAGTCATTTGACTCTTCTAAACATTATTTGAAGAAAGTTGTGAGATAGTCATCTACTCATGTGGAAATGAAGAAAAATAAGGAAATGCTGCTTCAGTAGTATCACATGGACTTTAAATTAATCAGGTCAATGTATTTAGGTCACAGAATAGTCAGATACCACCGAAGGATTGATTTTGTTTAAAAAATTCTTTAATATTCGGGGGAAAAAATAAAAAGGCAGTGGCATCTTCATACTGATTTCATAAACTCTTGATGATTTATTTTGGGAACAGCAACTGTGATCCTCTCTGATTCTACACAAAATTCTGAGCTAGAATTAGTTCTGATCACTGGATGGAGCATATCAAATTCCTAAAGCATTTTCAAATCTCTTGGTTTTGGGATCATTTTTGTCCTTGGACCATTGTCCCTGGTCCTTAGGATCATTTTTAATCTTGAAGTGCAAGTTTTGATCCTCCAAGGCGAAGTTGTAAAGTTCAAAAGGAAGGAGCACGTGCATTGTAATGAACCAGAAAGCAGGAGGTGGATCAGACTGACACAACAAGTCCAAAATTACTGTTTGAACCTCCTGATCTCCACAAAGTGTCTCAGGAGCCTGGGGGCTTGAAAATTTTGTTACAGAAAATACTGAAATAGTGGGGTTCTTTTCATCAGAAGGAACAAATGTAGATGCACTGGTTCTCAGATGTTCAAAAAAAAACAACCAAAAAAGGGTCACTGCCTCTTCATCACCAACATCCAGAACTGAAGTCCAACTCCAGGCTCGTGATTCCTGAAACTTAAGCTTGAGGTATCAAAGTTTTTGGTCACCCACAGATAAAATAACACAATGTGGCAAAAAAAGTCCCCACCAACATGTCCCTCTGTGGTGAGATGCAGAGTTACCAAGGGGGGGAGAGTTTGAGAGCTTCATTTTCCACTCCTCAGAGGTACTTTGGAGAAAGGCAAACCAGGGCGAGGGGCTACAAGGGAAGGGGAGGGTGGAAGAGGATGTCCATTCCGTAAAGATGGCCATCAAACTCCAAAAAACTTGACTTTCTGCTCTACTTTTCACTATTCCCCCTCTTTTATTTTTTTTTTCTTTAATTTTTAATGAGTTCACCCTTGAATACCTGAGCCCGTGCACATTGAAGTCACCACATGAAGACAACATCAACCCAACACGACCAGTGAAAAACCATGAAGGTGACTGAATTTTTGGTGGGCTTCTTGGGGAGAAAATCACCCCCAAGTGCATGTTGCCAGGGAATGAGGACAGAAGGAGAGGAGGAGAAGAGGAAAGGAGGACAGGACTTTCCAGCACTACCCGACCTGGTGGGAACTGGCATTTCCAGTGCCACGGCGCGCGCCGAGGAGGGGAATTCCCAGTGCTGCTCCCAGGGTGGTGGGATGAGTGTTCCTGGCAGGATAGGAGTTTTGGGACATCCCGTGCCATTCCCTGGAAGTGAGATGGGGATGAGCATCTCCAGCACTGACACCTACGCTGGACAGGTGCTGGAGGGCTCTGTGGGGACTGGTGGCCCCAGTGGGGTGCAGGAAGAGGACTGGCACCTCCAGTACTGCATGGTAGGTGGGGATGGTCCTTCTGGGCTGGGTGGGTGTTGCCTGCTGGGTGGGGTGGAGGTGGCTGCTGGGGGAATGGCGGTGTTGGGTCATGGTGTGTGGTGAGGTCAGGGCTGGTTGGATGTGGGGTGGGATGGTGTGGGATGGGTTGGATGGTGTGGGATGGGTTTGGATGGTGTGGGATGGGTTTGGATGGTGTAGGGTGGTGTGGGATGGGTCTGGATGTAGGGAGGGTCTAGATGATGTGGGATGGGTTTGGATGATATGGGGTGGGTCTGGATGGTGTGGGGTGGGTTTGGACAGTGTGGGATGGGTTTGGATGGTTTGGGGTCAGTTTGGATGGTGTGGGATGGGTTTGGATGGTGTGGGGTGTTGTGGGATGAGTTTGGATGGTGTGGGATGGGTTTGGATGGTGTGGGGTGGGTTGGTTGGGATAGGAGGTGTGTTGGTCTGATGTTGAGTTGGTTGGCATGATGTGGGGCATCTTGGTCTGCTATGGGGCATGTTAGTGTGATGTCGGGGAGGTGGGTGTGATATGGGGCATGTTGGTGTGCTGTGGGGCAGGTGAATGGGATATAGGGCAGTCTGGTGTGACGTGGGGCAGGCTGGTCGTGATGTGGGGCTGGCTGGCATTGCGTGAGTCAGGTGGATGTGATATGGGGCTGGTTGGCCTGTAGTGGGGTAGGCTGGCCTATAGGCAGGGCAGGTTGGCATGATGTAGGGCTGGTCAACTTGCTGTGGGGCTGTCTGGCTTGTGGTGGGGCAAGTTGGCTTGTTGGGGGGCAGGTTGGCTTGTTGGAGGACAGGCTGGCTTGTGGTGGGGCAAGTTGGCTTGTTGGGGGGCAGG